>ML675637.1:7344851-7374173 GCA_007922155.1 Mesoclemmys tuberculata
TCTTTGGCAAGAAAGGGGAGCAGGAATGAACAGATTTGCATCTTAGCAAACGGCATGAAACCTCTTTCACCCTGAAGTGCCTTGTCCCCTCCTTATAGTGGGAATGAACTTTATGTAGGGTAACCCTAAGGAAAATGCATTTCAAAGGAGGACCAGTCTATAAAGAAGGGGTCAAAAACACACCAAGGTATCACTCTGCATCCATCTTTTTTTTTTAACCCAAATAGACAGAAGAAACCAACCCATATTATTTTAGGAGAGATTCTGACCTGAAATTTGGTCTGCCCTGTTGCAGGGAGCATGTGGGAAGAATTTTATCTTGAACCAAGAGTCTAGTTTAAGTTTTAATAGTAGGAAGCACTTTATTTTTATTTCTCTCGTAACCATTTCTGACTTTAATGCCTTATATTTGTGCTCACTTAAAACCTCTCTCCTTGTAGTTAAATAAACTTGTTTTAGTCTTTAGTTAAAATGAATCCAGTGTTGCAAATAGTTTCGGTAACTCCATTTTAGGGTAGCAGATTGCTGTATGTTGATCCCATTAGAGGGGCAATGGATCTATTATATCTGGACTGTCCATGGGAAGGCTGGGTAGTGCAGAACACCTATCTTGGGAAGGGGGGGGAATTCATGACTAGGAGTTTGTTCGGGTCACTTTCCAAGTAGTAACCAAGGCTACTGGAAGCCAGAATGTGACTTTGCTGACAAAGCTGCTAGGTCAGCATTGCTGGAGCAGGGCTGTGGCTGCACACAGGCAGTCTGGGTATGACCTGCATGCTGGCAGACTGTTTGAGTGGCCCAGATGCAAACTACATCAGCAAAGCATTGTACAGCACCTGACGTTGCATGGCTGGGGTGATACAACACCACATGGGTCTGGATTGCACCCTGGGATGTCCTAAGCTCCCACTACAATGAATGAGCTGCACATCACTAAGACATAGGATTGGTGGTTGAAGGGGGTGAGGTCCCGGGCATCCTTTCTCTTTGCTTATCCACAGTCTAAGCAGCTGTAATGCAAACTGCTGGCCATGGCCAAGTGCTGCTAGGCTGGACTGGCAGCACGTAAGTGTGTAAGGGGCTCCGAGCGGAATCCAGGACCTCCCTGGCCCAGCAGCTGGCAATGAGTAAATGATGACACCAGGTTCTGAGAAACGGCATTGGTTGAGCAGGTTGCTGTTCATTAGCAGGGGCATGACTCAGCGGTCTTGGTGTCCTCTCTTGCTCTGAGTAACGTTACATTTAAACACCCTAGCTGTGGAGAACGTAGACATGAGCTACTGTGCTATCCAAGCTCTCAAACAGGTCTCGGCCTTGAAAATGCTTTGTTTGCTGGTAGCTTCCTTTGCTCGCGCTGCCTGCTTCTCTCCTTGCTCATGCAGGGGCTGCCCTAACCCAGCCAATGCACTTGGAGACGCCACCCTGCTTTCCTTTGGCATTTTCTCTCTCCTTATCCTGTCTTTATTTTATTGATTGATTTTGCTCCTCTGATGCGATAGGTACACACCAATTGTCCCTTCCTTATCCAGTCATTTTTACTTTGCCGTAGGTTGTACCACATGAAAGAAACTCATGGGATTGTAATATCTAGAAGGAAGACTCAGCTAGTGGGTCTGTTTTTTTTCCTTCCTCCTAGAACTCTTTATGTTGAGGTTTGTGTCTAAATTCTCTGTTCATGCAGGGAGAGATTTGCTCCTCAGCAAAAGGCCCCATCTGAGGTTTATGCATCACTTCAGTGGCTCTTGAGTGTCCTACCCTTTGCTTGGGGGTTAATTTCACTCCACAGTTGTGGAAGGATGTACCAAAGTACATTCTATCTTTAATAAACTCTTAGCAGACTGTCTGCTGTACAGCACTTCTGACCTAACTGCTTCTCTTCCTGGGGAACAGATCAGGGCTGGGGAAACAGTGCAAAAATTCCATGGGGTTCTCATAAATGTTCCCCTCAGAGACAAGTAGAAAGGACAGACGGCATGACCTTTATCCCCCCTCCAAACCTCCTGCACCCGTTGGTTAGGGTCCTGCCCTTCTGCGTCCTGAGAAAGTGGGAGGGATAAAAGAGAGATTAATGTCACCAGGAGCTTTCCCTAATTGTCCCAGTGGCATTCCGCTGTGGCTTAGAGAAAGTGTCATAAAGAGCTGATGCTTTGCTATGCCCAGCAAGTCGCAGCTGGGCAGAGAGGCTTTTAGAGACCTCCAGGCTGGGGGACACATGCAGCTGTGCAGGGACCTTCCCAACCATTGCTTCCTCTCCTGCCATACAGAACAGATGCTCCTAGCCCTTGGTAATTAACAATGAACAGCTGATCCTGTGATACATGGTTACAAAGCTTATTAGAAGGTGATGGTTTTTCACCTGACTCATTTGACTCCAGGCCAACGCAGTATAAGAGCCCATATACCACAGGGGCTCCTAGCTCCTGTACCCTGCCCTTTTCCACAGCAGAGCTGAACTAATTCTATTGGGTGAGGATCCTCTGCAGCCCCCAAGGAGAGCGGACAGGCTTTAGCCCCCCTCCACCCTTGTATGCATATATGCAGTGCTGTTAACTATACATTAGGCTCTAAATAGAATCATCTCTAAATATAAAGAACTTTCCCATTAAACAAAGGGCCAGGCTGTTTGTCTGTCCAGCTGCTCTCCCATCCAGCTATCCTTCGGTCTTTATAGCCCCCAGTCTATATCTCTCCTATACCTTTGCCTTGAGCATCACACACAAATACTTTTCCTTCCCCTCCTGACTGATTTCAAAGCTGACTGTGAGCTGGTCTCAAACTGGTGCTAGGGCTTCTCTGAAGAGTCATTAATGCTTGAAGAGTAGTTGTGATGAAGCTGAATTCAGAGCTGGCTGTCAGGGCTGATCTTTGCTTTAAGCTTTCATTTGCAAGCCACTTCTATCACCCTCTTGGTTTAAGAGAGTGAAACTCTTCTGGGAAAAGCCTGTTATCGATGCTATATTTATGCACCAGATGTAAGTATGTGGCGTCTGCCCCCGACATGCAGAAGGATGCCAGTCTCATTTTGGGACCATGTGGCTTCATGTGTCTCAAGCTAAATTAAACAGCTTTGCTGTATTTGTCTAGACCTCATACCCTGGGAATGAATATTCACTTGGAAAAATAAGCACACTGTAATATTTCAGCCTGTATCACTGCCCTCTCCTGGGCCGAATATGCCAGACAGGCTTGGGTGGACTGACTCTAGGTTCAGGCTATGAGGGTCTGATCAGCTGGGTCTGATCTGAAGCCCACTGACCCCAATGGAAAGATACAGTGGACTTTGAGATCTGCACTCTGGTTAGAGATCTGTGTAATGCCCCTCTCTACCCTGTTACTTTCTTTACTGTCAATCTGCATAGAGGTTTTGATGGACAGGCCTCAGTTCTTATGGATCCCACCACCCATGCAGCAGGGTGTATCTGCTTGATCTTTTTCCCAATTACTTTAATTGTCAGTGCCTCCACCCCCCTCACTCCTTCCTGGTAAGGTCACCAGGGCAGCTTGAAGAAAGTTCTAACTCCAGATAGCTGGAGACTCCCAAGGAATAACACAAACCCATACGATCTATTTCACACAGCCATCATATTGAACAGGAGACACCTATAACAGAATACAACGCTATTCTTAGGCAGACCAGTCCCATACCTGATGTAACAACTGTAAAATTAGTGTCCTGTTGGCACGTGTATTTTGTTGGGGCCCTCGATGACAATATCTGCTGGGCCGTGGTTTAGCAGTGTGGCTGACTGGGTTCAGTACAGTCCAAAAGGCTCACAACTGGGATAAGGTGGTCAGTCCCTTTTCAGGTTTCATAGGCAGCAGATTATCAAATGCCCTGTCTTGAGGATGCCGTTCAGGGATTAGGGGTTCCCCAGACAATTTCCCTGACTGACTGACTAAACGACCGTGCCTCACACGCTCCGGGAATGATCCTCGGGGTTAGAGATGACTCCGGACTCCTCAGTCCCTGCAGAGGGACTGGTCTCTGCTGGCAGGGATCCTCTTCATGCAAGTGTCAGGCTGCTTCTTGGTCCAGGCTTTCCCTTCAACACCAACAGGTGCAAGGCTCAAGGTGCAGACTGCACAACGCCACCAAAAATCCCAACTTCAGTCTCCCATCCCAGTGCCCCGGCACACGCACAGCCCCAGACTCTCAGCCAGGGCAGAGCTTGCCATGTGGTGCCTCTCCCAATTAGGCAGCTGGGGAAAGTTTTCCCAACAACGCTCTACAAACAGGGAGACACCTTGGAGCGGGAAGGGCTCAAGTTGAGGGATCTTGCTTTCCAGTCCCCGGAGCCCAGTTCTCAAGGAGGACCCTGCATGCAGGCCTGGGCTCACCAGCTCCCCCACAGCCTGTCCTGACCCTCTAGACTGCTCCCAGTCCCAAAATGGTCTCTCCCCTCTCCTGAGCTCCCTGTTGGTTGCTGGGCGAACTCTGGGTCTGCCTTGACTCTCTCCCTGACCTACTAGCACACAGAGTTGTGGGGGGTTACAGCTGCATTCGCATGACCCCATGAGGAGAGGAGAGCACACATGAACTACACTAGGTAGGTCTGAGTTCTCACTTCAACCATGTGCTTTTGTGTTAAGGGTGCAATCAGTCACAGGTCGTTAGTTCCTTTGTTTCTTTCAACCAGGGAAATTAGGCTGAAATTCTCATCTTAATCCCAGGATTCGTGGAGCTCAGGATTTAAGGAAAACACCAAATATCTGGTGACAGCATGCAAGGTGGTAAAACTGTCAGTGTGACCTTTTAAATTAGTGACTTTGCCTTTACACAGGTGGCCGCAGTCCTGCTTTTCCTGGCTGCCTCTTAATATGGCTAATGTGCTGCTCACGCACAGCGGAGGCTGCTGTCTCATTAAGAATTTTAGAGCAAGCTGCCCTCCTAGATCCATTGTGATTTTTTTAATGCAGGCGTGGGCTACCCAACCCACACAGACACATTTACATTTTTATTAAGAAGACTAAGAGATGCTGCTCAAGCTTCTTTTTCCTCTGACCTTTCTATCCCCCATTGAGACCTTTTCAGTGCCTGGAAGGATCAGGAAGAATTCAATTACTCAACTGATAGGGCGAAGGGAAGCAGGCTATGCTAGGAGTCCAGAGGTCATTTTTTTCACTTCAAATATCATGGAGAATGCCATTGAATACATGCTTTCTAGCACAAATGGAGATTTTTGTTCTGATGTCTCACTTCTCCCCTTTCTTCCAGACCAATTATTTTGTATATATCGTATTTTTATCTATCTTTTAACTAAAGTTACCAGCATGTAATTGTAATGGGGGAAAGGGACAAGTGTTCTAAAATTCTCATCAGTATAAGGCACTCAAAATAAAACCCGAGCCAGCACCCTTCTCATAAGAATCCCCTGAAACAAGATGTAATCATTGAGAATGCTCCTGTTCAAACCATGTGTAATGCTAGCACCCTGGATGAGTTGTCAGCAGAGGTGATCAAACGTGGGACCTTTGGATCTTAGTACACAACACTCGACTGCCTGAGCTAAAAGGCTGATATCTTTTAGCTTGTGTACCACCAGATTCCTAAATCTCTAGCTGGCCTAGCCTCCAGTAGAGGGGGAGAGAGCACCCCCTAGCAGGCATGGTTTACATGCAATTTAAATCATGAACCAGTACTCTGTTGTGCTAGGTGATGAACAAAAGGGGAGTCCCTGCCCCAAAGAGCTTAAAATCTAAGCATGAGACAACAGGTGGATATAGACAGGAGAAGCACAGGGAGACAGTAGTGGTTAGCATGACAGACAGTTGTCTTAGCACACCAGTTGCTTAACTGTTTGTTTGTCAAATAATCCATTTACCATCAAACATGCCAGCTATTCATAGCCTGGTAACAAAGAACCATTCAAGTCATCTTCAGCAGCCTCTTTGTCATCATCTGTGCGTATCTGGCCAAACTGGGGCTGTGTCTACGCTAGAGAATTCATGGGCTGGGGAATGAATGGATGGGAAAGACCCACTGAAAGCATCAGCGGTGAAGTGAGACCATCTAACCATTCTGCGGTAATTGCATTTTTGCTCCGTGGGCACACTACTGGTCTCCGCTAGCATTGCATTCTCACTGCCCTCTGGGTCACTATAATGTGTGAGATTCAAAAAGGCCTAAGGGAATTGTGGGAGAAAAAGCCAGGCTCCCATCAATTCCAGTGGAAAGTCCCATGATCCCCTGGGAGCTGTTGCCATTTCCAAGACGTTTTCTCAAAACGGAGAGCAGAGTGAACACTCAGCTTTTGCTCCTTGCCTAGCAAGAAAGGTTTCTGCTCCAGCTGTTAAAAAGAAGTTGTGAATCATGAGGGATACAAGGCGAGTCAGAACAGGGCATGTGGCAGCAACTGAGAGACAAACACCTCCTGGTGGACTTTTCACTGCAAAGGTTCTTCACCTCACTTGGGATGAAAAGCTTTGTATTGGAGAAGGCCCGCGGCCTGGCTCTTTGGTTTTATTTGATGGTCCCAGTCTGCTTTCAGTTGTTTGTTTGCATGAATTTTAGGTTTTGTTAATATGCTGTTGCGGGCATTAATATTTTGGGGAACCACTGCAGAGAACATCAATACTAGGCAAATTGGACTCCCCAATCCATTATAACTTTTTGAGATCAACAAATGTGGACAGGGATGATCCAGTAGATACAATGTACCTGGACTTTCAGAAAGCCTTTGACAAAGTCTCTCACCAAAGATGCTTAAGCAAAGTAGACAGTCATGGGGTAAGAGGGAAGGTCTTTTCATGCATCAGTAACTGGTTAAAAGACAGGAATAAATGGTCAATTTATAGAATGGAGAGAGGTAAATAGTGGTGTCCTCTGAAGACCTGTACTAGGACCAGTGCTTTCCAATATACTAATAAATTATCTGGAAAAAGGAGTAAACAATGAGGTGGTAAAGTTTGCAGATGATACTAAATTACTCAAGATAAGTCCAAACCAGACACTGAAGAGTTACAAATGGATCTCACAGAACTGGATGATGGGGCAAAAAAATGGCAGATGAAATTCAGTGTTGCTAAATGTAAAGTAATGCACACTGGAAAACATAATCCCAACTATACAAACAAAATGTTCATCTTGAAAAAGAGAGAGCTAAGGGGGGATATGATAGAGGTCTATAAAATCATGAATGGTGTGGAGAAAGTGAATAGGAAGTGTTTAGCCTTTCACATAGCAGAAGAACTAGGGGTCATCCAATGAAGTTAGGCTGCAAGCTTAAAACAAATATAAGGAAGTACTTCTTCATGCAATGCACAGTCGACCTGTGGCACTCCTTGCCAGGGGATGCTGTGAGGGCCAAAAGTATAAATGGGTTAAAAAAATAATTAGACGTGTTTATGAAGGATAGGTCCATCAGTGGCTATTAGCCAAAATGGCCAGGGATGCAGTCCCATGCTCTGGGTGTCCCTAAACTTCTGACTGCCAGAAACTGGAGATGGATTGCTTGATAATTGCCTTGTTCTGTTTATTCCCTTTGAAGCCCCTGGCTGCTGAAGAAGCTGCTCTGCCTTTAATACAGTCTTAAAACATGTTGCAGGGATTTGAGTACTGCATGTTTTTAAGGCCATTGATAAAAACGTGGCATCTCCCAATGCATCTGACGAAGTGGGTTACAGCCCACGAAAGCTTGTGCCTGCAGAAATTGTTAGTCTTTAAAGTGCTACAGGCCTCTCGTTGTTTTCCCAAATGCAATGCATTTCTGCAGGATCCTGATGATTTCAAGGATAACTAATCTGGCATGTTCTTGCACCCATTGGGGTTCGCTAGGTACGTGGATTCTCCTGGGTTTCTGACCTGCATTTTTTAAAAAGTGTCCTCTGCTTTTGCTTTTGCAGTTCTGCTCCCACAATTAATTGAAATGCAGACGTGGGAGAAGATATAGACCTGGAACGAGGTGCACTGCAGGTGAAATCACTTACACCTACAATTTATTGTGGGTATAAAACTGCCCCTGCAAAAATAGATGCCACGTCAAGGCCTCTTTAAAAACATGTCTCTCTTTGGGTCTGCCTACACAAAAAAAGCTGTGTATGGGCTAGCCGACTGCAGCCAGCTTCAATCCAGCGAGTGCAGCAAACAATAGGAGCAAAGACAGAGTGCGGTGGACTTCAGCCTGCTAGCTTTCTCTGCATGCCCAGCATCCAGGGTCTGTGCCAGGCCTGTACTACCCATGCTGATTATGAGATGCTCTGGTAACGAGGGCTATATAAGTACCTAGACAGAGAAAGGGTTGTCATCTACAAATGGATGAATAGAGTGAGATGACAAAGCTCTTTTCACTTAAATCCAAGAGCTGAACTCTGGTCTTCAGGAGGGAAAAGTTTCATGCATTTACCCATAGCAGGTGGATTGATTTAAATTTACAAGCAGAAAACTTTGACTGAAACCATCAATTTTGATCTTGTTTTGCATTTGTACTTTTTAGTTATTTTCCAAAAGAGAGCTTGATTCTCATTGATTGCTAACCATTAAAACATATTGATTTGCAACTAAATATAGCATTCACACTACATTTGGTACTTCATTTGGCTAGCCAGGAGGATATGCTATATCAATACATATTTATTTAAGCAATTATATAGTTTAACATAAATGTATTGAGTCTTAATTTTTCTATTTTTTATTAAGTTAGCAAATATTGAGTGATTCATTTTTGTTTACTAGATACATTTTTTTACTTGTGTCAAACCATATTTCAGTACAAAATGGAATTAAATATGCCTAAAACCATCTTTATAAAATTGTTTTTCATTATTTAAGTAAAATTGCCTTAACTGTGCTGGATATGTAAGATAATAAAAGTGTATTAAAACCTGTTTTGCATTTAAAACTAACTGATCTATTAAACAAAGAAAATATTATCTGTAGTTAGTGAATTTTATAGATTTTCTGGTCACTATGTCCTTCAAGATTTTAGAACTAGTAGAACTCATCCTCAGACCTAGTTTTTATGCATAGTTTGGAAGAGGAAAACAAGACAATGGCTGAGCTATGGGAGTGAATATGCTATTTCCAGGCTCCAATACAAAGGTTCACAGCTGTTTTGCCGTGGCTGGGATGTCTAGAATCTGACAGGCTATAAACAGTTAAAACCTGACTTGATTTCTGTGTAGAGGGTGATGAAAAGCCTGAACAAGTTTAAAGGCCTCACTCCATGAGGCAGAGAGAGGGTGAGGTTTGTGTGTTAAGGGGACAGATTATGCCACTCAGACCTCAGTGGTTTGGGAGGAAGCCTGTGGGAAGCTGAGACCTAGCAGGAGCCTCATGTAGAAGATGGCTAGACCCTTGGCAAGCTAGGTCTGTTTATTGTTTGAAGACCTTTTTTCTCTGAAATGCTTTGGTCCTAAATAAATACATTTTTGCTTTAAGAGGCTGTCCAGTCACTGGGTATCGCTGATTGCAACTCATGGAGGGAAAAGAACTGCAGGTGCTGATCCTGCACTGGTTAGTGGTAGGCGACTGCAGCCGAGTCTTAGAGTAGGAGAATCGTATGATTCCACGCTGAGAGAGGTGATGGCTTGAGACCTCAGGGGACGCTCAGAGAGACGAGGAGAGGTCAGCAGTGCAGTTGGCCCAGTAAGTCTGACACCTGCTGTTCACCCTTCTGCCCTGGGCCAATTTCAGTGTGGTGATTCCCCCTAGCATTGCCAACTCTCATGATATTTGGTGGTTTCCATAAAGCACCAGCTCCCGGAGTCCAGTGCTGATATGAGAATCGTAGCTTTCTAGCCCTCGTGGGTGTGGAACCCTAATGGCTCAAAGAAGGCCAGCTGGCAAATAAAGTGTCCCCACATTTCTTTTTTAAAAGCTCATGATTTGGGGGGGAGCTGACACATGATTTTTGAATTCATGGGGTTCCTGCCACACTCTCCTGCATTTTCAGTGCACTAAGGTGGCGGTCTTCATTTTCTGTCCTAAACTGTTGTGTGGAGTTACTGTGAGCTGTTAAAGAGATGCCATATGCCACTCTGGAGATGGCTGCATTTCAGTGGTTGAAGAAGTCTTTCCTGTGTGTTATGAACACTCAGCTCTATTGCACGCATTCAAGTTCCCTCCAGAGATGTTAATCATACTGCCTCCATAGCTCTCCAAGCCCCCAGCTGGAATGATTTCTGTCACAGTAAGCACGTTTTACAACCCCTGCCCCCCACCACCAGGTAAGGTCATCTCTTTTGCAGTTTGTTCATGGGGATCTTTGGTGCACTGGGTACCACTAACTTCACCTCACCCAAACTCTGTGTGGACCTGGCCTCCTTTTCGGATAAGCGGTGCTGCCAATCTTCTGTTTCAACTCTTTGATTTCCCAGCAGCAGCCCTCCACAGCTGCTCCAGATCACATCAAAGCAACAACAACAAAAGTCACCATTCTGCAGTGTGGAAATAAAATTCCCTGGTGATTTTTAGAACATGCTTTATGGTACAATTGCTACCGATTCTGCTGCCTTTTAAAACGCTAATGTGCGAGAACAGTGTGTTCCCAATGGACGAAGGAGCAGCCTTCTAAATGTGCCTTTTGATGCCATGTGGTTGAAGAGACTCATTTCTGCAGGGTTTACAAATGTGGTCAGAGCCACAGCTGTTTCACAGGCAAGATTTTCCTTCTTCTCTCTTGGACAAACAGGTTTTCAAACCACCAGTGTCAGAAAATACAAATACCCACATACATAAAGAAACTCTTTAAGTACAAAAGCTAACAGCACATTCGAGTGGCCCCTTTCTGTGTGTCTAAATACTTTTCACATCAGGCCTGAGTCCTGTTATCTGGCCGGTTCAGCTGAGAATGGAAAATATTTTTGACTGTGGTGTTGGCCAGTTTTGCCCCTAGGGGCTCCTTTCTTGCTGGAGCTGGGCTGTTCCCTCTTTTTATCTTACGCTTTTGTGTTCATTTCATCACTGCAGTATCTGAATTGTCTCTGTTCCTCCCACTGGCGGTTTCCCTGCTCACCCTTCTCTTGGGGTGTGTCTACATTGCAATAAAAGACCAGGGCTAGCCGCAGCTGGCCTGGGCTCAGGCTTTGGGGAAAAAAACTACAGAGGAGATGTTTGGACTGGAACCTGGGCTCTGAGAACCACCTCCCCTTACAGGGCTTCAGAACCCCAGATCCAGTCCGTGTCCCAGTGTCTACACCACAGTTTCTAGCCCTGAAGTCCCAGCTCTGCAAGCTTGAGTCAATTGACATGGACTCGGAGACTCGGTGCGGGCGAGTTTTCACTGTAGTGCAGATATTCCCGAAGTGTGTTAGGACAGGGCTCCCCAGATTTTTTGCCTTGAGGCTCACCTGCGCAGCTGCAATAGGCACTGTGGCCCACTGTTAACACTTCTGGAGGAAAATGAGTCATTTTAATTATTACATACCTAAACTATAACACTGTAAATGAACAATGGACATGTTTCCTTTTCATTTTACTGTAATCCATTGTAATGGGAGACATCCCTAGCAATTTGCATTCAAAGAAATGCTTCAACAGCTTTGAAAGCCAACAGTTTTAGTAAAACTGAGCCAAATATGGTGTTCAAAAAGGGAAAACACAGTTTTGAAAAAAACTGAACCGTAAGTAACACAACAATAACAAAGTTGTTAAAAATCACATTGTGTAATTGTTTGTTTTAAAACAAAATAGCTGTCCAACTTGAACACTGTTGTGTTTTCCATTTTTTTAGTCTAAAATCCTAATTTCTGTGCTATGTAAGTAAAGACCCATCCCTATTCTCTACTAATTAGAAAAGAATCAAATATTGTAAATAAAAATAACTTATGTTAAACACACTGAGGCAACAGGTACCCGTCCAATCTGGTACAGGAGAATTCAAACTTTAAGTATGTCTTGTCATTTTCTTAATTTCTTTGACTGGCTTGTTTTGTGTAGGTGTAGATGGTCTGGGACTTTCATTATCTTCTACCCTTCTCGTTTTTGAAAGATAAATCGATCCACGTCAGATTGAAATACTGCTTGCTGTTTTTTTACAGTTGTAAATGGTGAACTGTGTGTATGTTGCTAGGTTACCTTGCAGTGAAACGCACTGTTGTACACGAGAGACTAAATTTTGACATATTGCAGCTTGCTTTTTTTAAATTTTTTTTCCATACTCTGTCCAACATCTACAGCTCAAAATATTACATTGACACAGCTTTTATTTAGATTCCACGAATCACGTGGAGTTAAAGATTTATTAAGAGCTTGATGGGCGAATGCAGTTGCAGCGGCAGGCCACGCGGGACTGTGTCAGGCTGCAGCCCACAGTTTGGGACCCCCTGAGTTAGGGAACATCTAGTCACTCCCTGCAGGAGGCGGCTGACTTGTGGGTTCTCACACCCTGCTGAACTGGGCACCTTACCAGCTCTAATGGTGAACTGAAGTGAAAGGCATCTTTAGGCTCCTTAGTCCAAGGGCTCGTCTACACTTAAAACTTGCAGCGGCACAGCTATGCCGCTGTGAGAGTGCTTGTGTAGTCATGTTAGGTTAGGGAGAGCGCTCTCCTGCTGACATAATACAAAAATATAATTAAGCTAACTAAATGAATGGAAGTAGTTTGTCTGTGGGAGAGCATTTCCTGTCGACATGACGCAGCTACACAAGCTCTTATGCTGGCAAAATGTACAGCGCGCAGGAGGGCATTTTTTTCACACCCTTGAGCGACCAAAGTTTTGCCGGCATAAGTGCTGGCGTAGACCAGGCTTGAGGGTACATCTACACTACAGTCAGAGGTGCAATGGCTGCAGCGCTGTGCTGCCTGGATGCAATGCTTTACAAGCAAGGTGGCTGAAACAGGTGCACAAACCGCAGTGGGGACTCCCTCAAGTGGTTTAGTTTAATTACACTGATGTGAATTGTGCCAGTACAACTTTCTCATGGAAACAAGGCCTCAATCTGGACAATGAAAATGTTAGTCCCTTTCGTTTTTGGTTACAAATAGGCTAGAACCAATCCTTTCTTCCCCCCGTGTCCCAGATAAGGACCCGTGGGAACTCTGTTCCGATCAAGATCTTTATCCAAGCATCATGGATCAAGCTTTTCTTTATGCTTAGTTCTATTAACTTTCATCTGCTAGCATAATGCTGTGGCATCTTGGCAGTCACAAGCACAAACTCCATGGGAATATTTCTGTCCCACCTAAACCCACGCCCCGGTTTAAAAAAATGTTTCCATTAATATCAGTTTTATAAAAACCTGTATTTCTCTCCAATGCAACAGTGGGAGCTAATCTGCCTGACAGAGTTCAATGCATGCTGAGTCTCACTAAATGGCTGGAGAAATGAGGCAAACCATCCCTCGTTTTGGTATCTTTGATCTAAAGTGACGGCCAAAGACAGGCCTGGTGCATTTTACCACCTCCTTACCATCCTGCTTTATGTCAGCTGCCACCCACCCACACCTATGTTCACTTTTGTCCAACATGCTGTGCTCTTCATTAGTGGCTTCGCCTCAAGAACGCAGAGGCATGAATCAAAGATTATGACACTTGGTCATTTTAGTTTGTTTGGTTTTGCCATCCTGTCCCTCATTTTGTGTCTTCGTTGTTACTTGTTTTAAGGGACGACATTAAACCACGGAGCCCGGGCAGATGGAGGGAGGAGACATTTCTTGACAGTGCTGTATCACTTGAACAGTTGTTAGGAGTGAGCACCAATGTGTGGAGACAAGGCTGCAGCATGGAAAAGAACTGAAGCCTCGCGTGGTGGAGCAGGAGGCGGAGGAAGATGTGCTGGGACGAGAAGAGGGGGGAATGGAGAAGATAGAGAGAGAAAGTTGGCAAAGGCGTAACAAAATGGATACAACAGGGGGACGAGAGAACACAGAAAAGGAAGGTGGAGGAAGTAGAACAGACCAATGGGAAGAAACAACCGAGCGCAAGAAGATGGGAAGGAAGTGGCAAGTCGGTACAAACGAACAGGGGAGAGCAAGAAGGCCAGACGGTGCTAGCTACAGGTATCTCAGCTCTTTAGGTGAAGAATGTTTTGATCCCTCTCGCCAGAGTCAAAATGGCAGGTCACCCCATTTCTTTCCCGTCTCTCTGTCCTCCTTCCTGACCTCCCCATCTGTAAAGTCGCCTCATTTGGCTGCTGGGTGGCCTCCCTCTTCCTGCAGTCCAGGCTGTGGATATGGGCTTGTGGCGTGAGTGCCAGATCCTTCTCTCCGGACAGCTTATTGAGGTGAGAAAACTGCTTCCTAAGTGACTGAGCCCCATGGAAACCTAGCCAGCAGCCTATCTTGAGCCACTTGTGGGGCAGAGGCAAAAAGACAGGAGAGGCAAGTGGGCTGGAGACAATGGGTTGTGGAGGACAGCAGTGGAGTGAGAGAAGAACCCAGAGCCTGATGGGGGACTGAGAGAATTCAGGGGCGGGAGATGCCTGGCAAATCAATTGAAAAGACAAACGGGACAAAATTGGCAGACCTGCTTTAATAAGGTCAGGGAGAGACCGAGGACACTCGGCTGGCTCTGCTGAAGACAACGGCAAAGTTCCTAATGACTTTTAATGGGGCCAGGATTTTACCCCCAGATGGGGAGCATGGACGTGTGTGAATGGGGAATAAACCAATAAAGGGGAGACAATGGAAGAGGGAAATGGATGAAAATAAAAAAGGAGACGGGGATAAGAGAAGAGAAAGTCAAACCACGCAGAGGTCCTGGCCCTGACGTGGGTGAGTTTTATTTATTCATGTCCCTGCATTTCATTGTTTCCCTGGCAGGCCCTCCCAGCTCCGTGTGTTCTGCAGCATGAGACAGGAAGGGGGCAGCTGCTCTGGGGATTGGAGCTTGCCTTGTTCCATTGCTGTTCAGAGCTTTTGGAAAGTCTCCAGCCACAGCACCTGGCCTTGTGCTTTCCAGCCAACCTTCAAGACTTGGCCCCCAGGGGTTTCAAAGAAGGGAGCAGAGGCAGGAGAGAACGGGGCTAGTTTGTCTGCACAGGCAGCGTAGAGGTTGACAGGCTGCTCATTGACTCCAGTGGGGCAACCCACCTGCTTACGTGCTCGGCTGGACCAGTTCCAGAGCACTCCGTGCTCTACAGGAGTGAGCTCCCAGACTCCACTACCACCAGAATAGTGTGCGAGGTACTTGCTCTAGCAAAGCATTCTGGGCTGGATTTTCAAATGCCTTGCTCCTGGTGCAGTCCTAGACACCTACATAAAGCGGACGTCAAATGCAACCGGGTCAGATTGATGACGTTTCACCCCAACTCTGCCTGGGTTTATGGCCAGATTGTCAGTAATGGACACAGATTTTGTGTGTTCCGTTCAAGATAATGAATACTTAATTTCCAGAGGATCAAGGACCCACATTTCCCATGAATGCTGTGGTGATTTCACCTTTCAAATTATTGTGCCATGTTGTTCTATCACTTCCTTTTCCTGTGCACAATTAGGGGCATTTTTCAGCAAAAACTTTCTCCAAAAATGTTGCCATTGTATTCTAGGCAAATGTTTGCTTTCCATTTAATTACGTTTTTTTGCACTGGAATCATAGAAATGTAGGGCTGGAAGGGACCTCAAGAGGCCATCTAATTCAGACCTCCACCTTCTCCCATGCTCCACTCCATGCTGAGGTAGGGTTAAATATACCCAGACCAAACCTTGGCATACATGAATTTTCATAATTTTATTGCAAAATCTACCTGGTTTAAAAATGGGCCTTGTTTTGTTTGAAACATTACATTTTTTGGCCCCAAATGGGTCACTTTTCACTCAGATTGGCCCATTTTTTAGTTGACTTCATCAGCAAAACAGGGCCTTTTACAGTGTTCTAGGAAGATGCTAAAACACTCTTTTCTTGAGTGTTTTGCTGTGGGAACTGCACACAGCTTTCACGTAGTTGGCTTCTGTTGGTGGCTGAAGAAGACAGTTCTGGCTTCCCCTTCGGAGTCTTCCCAAGTCCATTGTGTGTAGAATGTCAGAGACGACAACCCATGTGAGATCATTCTATCCTGTATCTTGAAACGTGTCTGTGGTCTGAGGTGTTGGAGGGGATTTTCCTAGCCAGTTGACTGACAACAATCCCATTCTCTATTGGAAATCCAAGTGCTAAATTGCTTTCTTGAGCTTAGATGAGAATTTTGCTTTTCTGAGCCACGTATGTATATTCCTAATCTTATCTGCCTTCCCCAAGAATTGCAACCTCAAATGTATCTGTAGTTGTCTGAGTTTTGCTTTAATATGTAAGCTCATGAGTTATCCATTAAAAGGTCAGCGTCTCCAGTAAACGAGCATTTTAACGCACACAGATTTTATGCACCCATGAAAAACAAACCTTTGAATGGGGCTGGAAGTTTAGCGCGATGGCTAATTCTGATGGGCCGTCAGTGTTAGATTCTTCATGGCAGCTGTTCTGTGTGCACTGTTATTCTCGCGAAATACAGTAGAAAGAGAAACTGCTCATTTAAAAGGAGAGAAGCAGCTCTTTATCCCTGCTCTCGACTGAAGTGGTGACAGGATCCCACAGTAGGAGAAGAACTAAGACATGGATATCTAGCCGAAATGTCAGAAGCAATTTCGGTCCCTCCCAAAAGAGGCCTTTCCCAGTAGCTTTTATAGATCAATGAATTTTAGTACTGCTGAAAGTCAGCAGCCAATCATAATGGCTAGAAATCCAGGTTACTGTAGTAGAGAGAGGGCAAGTGTGAGCCCCCCCACCAGCACCCCGGTCCTGACCTGCAGAATTCTCTGCTACTGAAGTCTGGGATACCCACTCTGCGTTGTTAATGGACATCAAACCTCAGCTGCTTGCTCCCCCTGCTGCTCCAGTTCTGACTCATTATACAGATGTGTCAATGCACCTCGGTCCTGACCTGCTGCACCAGGTATCTGTGCCAGTCCTGGGTCTCTGCTGAGGAGAGTTTGCAGATCCAACCCCTTTATGCGTCAAAACCCATCAGCTCTTCCTAAGTGAGATCAACAAATTACTGTCAGTTGTGATTTAACCCATGCTTGGGCCCAGGTCTCCAGCAGTGAAAGATGGCTCAGGACTGAAATAATGAGGAGTGTGTCAAGTGAGAATTGAAGGACGGGGCACAGCTGGGTGTGAGAAGTCAATGGTGCTTGTCTACACAGAGTGCCTCGAGCTGGGGCCGTTAATGTCTCGTTTTCATGAGGGCAAAGTTCAAAGCTTTCCAATTTGTAGGAAGGTAAAAAAGCGGAGTTTTGAAGAGTGTCGCGCTGCATCTGCCCCGGAAGAGCTGCTCCGCTAGGAGTGTTAGTAGCTGCTCGCTGGCTACCTCCACCCATGCTCTGATATACATTGCTCTGTTCACTTTTACCGTCATGTCCATTCAGTTGGGATCATACCCCTCTTTGGTCAGACACAGAAATCGGGCTGCAGCTGCACTTCCCTCCAGCTGAATTTAGCTCCGTTCTGGGCTCCTGCAAGCTGTGTGTTGTTTTAAATCTTCAAGGATGCAGCCTTGAAACAATCACATCCACGCTGTCCATTGTAAAGAGTGAGTCACCGTGTGTGCCGTGCTAACCTGGGAAACTGACGAAGGTATCAAGTCAGGACTGCTCCTCCCGGATGGGGAAAGAGGGAACAAGAAGCCAGGTCAGGGTATGTCTACACTGCGATTAAAAAAAGTGGCTCCAAGTGTCAGTCTGGGTGAGTCGGATCAGGTTCAGGTGGTGGGGCTATAAAATTGCCATTCAGGTGGTTATGCTCAGTCTGGACCCTGGGTTCCGAGACCCTTCTGCCTCGTGGGGTCTCAGAACCTGGGCTCTACCATTTACACTGATAGGTCTGCAGCCCGAGCCCCATGGACCCAGGTCAGCTGCTTTCGGCCAGCCACGGCCATGCCGGGGGTCTTTTATCATGGTGTAGATATGTCCTCCGTGTCCTAGAAAGGGTTCTTACAGAATCAAAGAAATATAGGACTGGAAGGGACCTCGAGAGGTGACCTAATCCATCCCCCTTTGCTGAGACAGGACCAAGCATCATCCCTGACGGGGGTTTGTCCAGCCTGTTCTGAAATAGTTCCAGTGTATATTCTTAATGCATCACCCCTACAGCTCTCTGGGGCCCCTCTGTGGGGAAAAGCATCACATAAAGGTTGGATTAGAACTCTTTCTTCTGACATACAGAAAATATTCCTTCCTGCCAAGATCACTTCTGTTCCCTGTTGATCTGGATGGAAGCCAGCTCGCGCTGTTTAAGGTTCCTTCCTGCTTCCTCGAGGAGTTTGCTTGCTGTCATTATAAAGCTTCCCGCAAACATGATTGCTTCTTTGTCTCTAGATGTCCCTCGCAGCGGCGTTTACTGTAAAATTTTTGCACAGTCTCTTCTGGAAAGTAAATTCCCTCCGAGAGTATTGATGCAAATCAACTGTGCTTAGGCTCTGAGAGTTTGAATGGCTAATGTCTGACAGTTGCAGCGAAAGGGGGGGATGTAAAGTATCCATCCCAGTTGTAATGAGCGGCTGAGTTGCATCGCTGAATTCGCAACGGCACTGCCATCAGTTTAATAATCCTGACTCCGTCATCTGTGAGTGCTACAGTCACACAGAACTCGGCTCTTGAAGTGTCAGACCGACCTGAGCATCAGAAAGCAGCAGGAGACTTAAATTAGGGGAATTTGAATGCATGAACCAAAATTAAAAAGAAAAAGTCCTGCTGTTTCTCACTCTCACTCATCTGTGGCTGCTGGGAAAAGAGAGAGGAGACCCTTAACTTTGTAATGAAGGAAAACCAGGGTCCAATCTTTGAGCCATTTGAAAACCAGAACCAGGTATTAATTTGGCACAAACTCATCTCTTCTTTGTCTCGGCTTTCTCAGTAGAAAGGGCATTTAAAGGGAAACTGACAAGAAGCAGATCCAAACCCATTAAAAAGACTGGGAAGCAGCTGTTGAGGCAGAAAACATAGTCTGATTTTTCAAGGCGCTCTCGTACAAACTTCTTGGAAGATTGAATGTTTCTCTTGTGCTTTGTGGGCCTGCCCGGAGATTGTCTCTGGTCCCCTGGCCCTGCCATGAGTCTGTCTGCCTGTCACTGAGCTGACTTAGTGCTTCTAGTCATTCAGCAGCATCAGAAGTGATGGCAGCAACCTGTGGCCATGGTGGATATACAGCAGGAGCCCGGGATGGGTAGGAGAAAATAGTGAGAGGTGAGTGTACACAGAGACAGGGAGGACCACTAAGACACCGCTTTTCCTCTTCCCTGAGATGAGCAGCAGTCCACTTTCTGATTGACAGAATGCTAACATTTTAAAGGTTACAGCTCTGAGGTTGTGCATTCAAATGTCAGGAGATGAAAGATCTGGGAAGACACAGACATTCAGGAGCAGATCAGTGCCCAAGGCAGCTCTGTCTGCAGTTCAAAACTTGACCGAAAGGTACTTGTATAAACTCCCTCTTCCATCATTGAGTGACCTCCGGTCACTTCAATGGCGCATTGGACGGAAAGTGGTTTACTGGGGAATAGACGGTTCTCAGGAAAGAAGGTATGAGATGTACAAGGACCCCCCTTCCTGGCAAATTCTGCTGTGTCTACAGAGGGGACTCTCCCAGTGCCTCCCGCAAAGCACCTGCCCACTGGAGGTACTGCAAAGATCTGATGCTAGACCTGAAGCTTCGGGAAAAGAGGTCAGTTCCCAGCTGTGCTGCTGCCATGAACAACTGGGAGAGAACATGGCCACCCTCAGGACAAATAGGGATTGTGATGAAGTGGGCACCACAGGGTTAACTGGGTTATGCAGCCTATGAAGAGATGCAGCCGTGCTCCAGCCCTTCCTCCAGTCTGTCTGTCAGTGGGAGTTCTCCCCATCCCCACCCACACATGGGTTAGTTGTGATGCGCTTGACTCAGCCCGTGGTCCTGGGAGCAGAGTGTTAGTTTTGTAGCACTGGGCGGTCCCTTTACATTAGATATAAGTAGCTCATTCCAGCTGCAGATCCATGGACTTCATTCAGCTCCCTCCTGTTTGCTAGTAGAAAAAATCCCTGACAGCAAAATCACGTCAGGTAGCTTCAGTGCCTTGGGACAGCAGAATATCATTTTTTTCCAGCCAGTTTCGAGACCTAAGCTGAAGTCTTCACAACTACAAAGTAGAATAAAATGCTTTCCGGTATGGGGGTGGATGGATAGTCTGCTACCTGACCCAGTAACTGGAGTCGCAGGAGTTAATGGATTCTCTGTATAATTCAACCTCGGGAGAGGCATTTTGCACTCCTTGATTTGTGAAATCAATACCTAGCACTCGTTATCAGTAGATCTCAAAGCATTCACAAAGGACGTCAGTATTGTTAGCCATGTTTTATAGATGGGGAAACGGAGGCACAGAGCGGCAATGTATTTTGCCCAAGCTCATCCCGCAGGCCGGTAGCAAAGCCAGGTATAGAATGCAAGTCTCTTGAGTTCCAGAGCAGTGCACTATCCATTAGGTCACACTGCCTTCCTCTTGCTCGGTCACTATTTCCCAGTTACATCCCATCTTAATATTCACTTGAAAGCTCTTTGGGACAGTGACTGCATTAATTTCTGGATCAGATTCACCAGCATGTCCTGGATGCTTTGTGCCTCTCTGGTCCTATGTCACTTTATGATCCTTGCCCCTTCCAGGAGGGGGCCCACAGGTTTTCCTTCGGTGCTGTATTCCAAACTAAGAATGCAATTTCTTTATTTTCTCCTTCTAGTGTGCTCTCCACTTCCATCAGTTCTTTGTTGTGAAACTGAAAACCAAAATGAACTCATGAAAAATCAGAGCTCTGTCTCCGTCAGACATTAGGGGCCTGATTCTCATTTCCACTTACGTGGTCTGTTGAAAATTGTGTTAAAATGACAAGCTATCACTTTGAGTCAGGGGCAGTCAATTACTTTTTTGTCAAGGTCCAGAGTCCGGAGAAAAGTTTTTCACACTGCAATAACAATAATGATAAGTACATAAAAAGATTTTGTGGTCTGTTAAAAAGCGACTGGTGGTCCGGATTTGGCCTGTGATCCACCTATAGATATACCACTGTAGGAAGGCGCAGGGACCTTCCCCCGCAGCTGGGCCCCAGGAAGGGCAGCCGCCGCCCCAAACACAGCCAAGCCCGGATTTAAACCCCCCGCCTGTCCGTCAAGGCCGGGAGCCGACCGGGACAGGCCCGAGCGACGGGCCAATCCCTTCCCCAGAGGGCGGGACTTCCCCCAGACAAAGGGAGATAAAAGGCAGGGCCCGTCGCTCAGTCCGGGGCAGACGGTCAGCAGGGTCAGACCTGCCTTCCCGCTAGTGGGAGGCCCGGCCTGAGCTACGCCTGGCCAAACCCCAGTGCAGGCCCTTGCCAGACTGGCGGAGCTGGGAGCGACCCTCCCGCCGTGGGACCGACGACTGGGTCGGACCCCCAGACACCCGGGGATGGGGCGAGTCCTTGGACCCTCTAGGTTGGGAAACCCCCCCTGAGGCGGGTCGTGACCTCGAGGAGCTACCTGCAGCACCCCCAGCTGAAGCCGGGCCAGACCTGGAGGAGCTACCCGAAGCAGAGGCCCCCACCGAATCCTGCGACCTAGAGGAGCTGCTCCTCGCTGAAGAGTTCCCGGACCTGCCGCCCGCGGACACAGAAGGCCTGCTGAACCTGCCCAGAGCCCGCTACCCGGCGACCACCGAGGAGGGAGGTACCTGGGACGGGAGGGGAGGAAGTGGCCCAGGGGCAGCCCCGGATAGGGCTGCGGTGGAAGGCCGGCTACCTCTGGCGTGTTACGGTCGGACCCCGCCAGGGCAGCGGCAGCGCCCCTACCGCTACTAGGGCCCTGGGCCGGGACGCAGTGGAGTCGGGTGGGCCTGCGTCCCCCTCCCCTTACCCCCCTTTTTTGTCCTTGGTGAACCTACCAGAACCTCCTCTACTCCGATAATAGACTCCTCTGCTCGCCCGCCCTGCCAAGGGGCCGGGGCGATAGACTGTGTGCTCGCCTGCCCTGCCAAGGGGCCGGGGCGATAGACTCTGGTACTAAAGCTAATTCCCCATTTGTTTTCTGGAAGGTGCAGGGACCTTCCCGCGCGGCTGGGCCCCAGGAAGGGCAGCCGCGTCCGACGGGTGACGCCCGCCGGTCTACACCCACCTATAGACTACCCATGCTTCAGATGTTTGGGTTTCCTGGTTGTTGCAGGCTAGGGGGATCTGTAGGGTTTTTCACAGCTGCTGGTCTACAAAGAGCCACCCTAGAGCACGCTGAGGTGAGTTGTGGATCTCTGCTTTCAGGAGCAGCCTGCTTTGTGTGTCTCTGTTTTTGGCTCTTGTGTGTTAGGGTTCCGGATGCTAAGAAATAAAGTAGTGATATGTGGCACCCTTCCAGGCAGAGTATTTTATGTCTTTATCGAACTCCTCTTTTTGGGTACTGTGAACATAACTGTTACCCCCTTTGACCCAAGCAGCTAGTCAAAATTGGGGGATGTTCCAGTTGGGAGTACAACTTGATGATGGAGTGTGGTATTTTCTCTGATACAATCTTGTTCAAATGTGTATGGGTAGGGTTTTGTGGCCTGCCTTGTGCGGGAGGTCAGACTAGATGATCATATTGGTCCCTTCTGACCTATGAGTCTATTTGCAAGGAGTGTACAATGTTCAAAGTTTCTCCGAATCCTGGAGGACCCAGAACCAAGAGAGACCTTGTCTGTTTACAGAATGAGTTTCTTTCAGCCACCCCCCCAGCTCAGAACCATCCTCGAGGCTTTTCCCAGGGTCACCCCATGCTTACAGGCTGCCGCATGGCTTTTTTTGATATGGCTCTGAGGCTCTCTTCAGTTATGTCTACACTAGCACTTTTGTCATTAAAGCTTATGTCAAGCAGGCGTGTGAAAGAACACCCCCTGACCGACATAAGTTTCACCGACAGATGCGCTGGTGTGAACAGCACTATGTCAGTGGGAATAGGGAGAGCTCTCCTACTAATGATGGTGGAGGGATGGATCAAGATGGGCAATGAATGAATTTTTTTCGAAGTCAATTGGCTTTCTTCTATTTTCACATCTAGGCACAGGAGCTGATCATGTGCAGCCAGATAAGAAGCTCCACTGTCACGCAGCCAACAATCATCCCCCATGGAAGCAGGAACATTCAAATCCCATTAGATGGCATCAAAAGCCAATTTGACATGTAGCTGAGCCAGGAGGCATATTAATTTTGGATGAATTTGGTGACGGAGGGACTGAGAGCTCAGGCTAGAGCAAGAAGGAGGGTGGGCAGATCCGTGCAAGCTCTCCCTGTACAACTCTCTCATTGCACCCAGTTCTGACCGACACTATTCCTTGCTGCTGGAGTTTCATGCAGAATTCTGCCACTCGAATACACGCTAATCCAGTGCCAGGCTTCACTCGAGTTTAAATTGCCACCGTCACTGAATTGTGAGCTCCGGCGAGAGCGAGCTGAGCAGAAAATATGTGGATCGTTCAAAAGTTGGAAGGTGAATGTTAGTGTAAATTGTGCCTATTGTTCTGGTGTCAGATCATTTTGTTTTCCTTACACCTGGCTGAAATGTCAGGGCTACGTGTTCCAGAGACTTGTCTCTTTTCTAAGGGATTGAGCTTTGCGGAAGAGGTCAGAGCTCAGGGATGCAGCCAGGTGGGGTACCAATTCAGGGAGGTGCTCCTGGAAGGCATGTCAGCTATGTGGCTTTTGCAAGCTGTGCGGGTTGGCTGGATTTTGGCAAAAACTTTAATAAAATACTCTGGCCTAGGGCGGACCCCTGATCTGGGTGTGTGACATATGCAGCCAATCAGGTATTTAAGGAATTCCCCTTTTTTCCAGTTCACAAATTGTCTGCAGCCAGATAGTAAAAGTCTCCAATTATTGATAGTCAAGTTATTTGCAGAGTTGGTCCATGCTGGTCTGTGGAATGCAACCGCTCCGAATTAGACCAATTAGATACGCGCTTCGTGATTCCGGCCGGGCCCTGTGGGGCTTACCAAACCATGCGTGCAAATTTCAAGTTAGGCATCACTTTAAATGCTACTTAATTATTATTTTGGGGATTTCTGGGGTGCAGAGGCCTTAGGCTGACAACACACGGGTGAGTCACACTCAGAAGGGAGCTAAGGAAGGTCGCAGACGTGGTCAAGTTGAATTTTTCACTTGAAGTGGAGTGGCTATCCAGTTTATTGCACTGAATACAACTTGTATGATTACTTGCCCTGTGGGTGGGTGGCATGTGTGTGCATTCAGTGCAAGGAGCTCCTGGCCCTCCGAGACCGCATACGGGCTTTGGAGACCAGGATGGTTGAACTGGAGGAGCTAAGGGAGACTGAGAGGTACCTAGATGAGACTTTCCAGGAAACAGTAGAATGGTCCCACCGTTGCTATGACAGCCTCGGTACTATTGAGGATGAAAGTCTCAGGGAGGGAGAACATCAAACTGGAGCGGAGGGAAACGAACCCTTAGTTGGGATCCTCTTTCAGGATGATGTCCTGGTGTCTACTCGTATTGAAGATACCACTCCAGGGGAAGGGAGCTCCAGTTATTAGGAAGAGACAGGTAATAATAGTGGGGCACTAGATCATTAGAAACATAGAAAGCTGCGTTTTTGCTGGGTGTGAAGGTTGCAGATCTCTCGAGACATCTAGACAGACGTGTAGTGCTGGGGAGGAACCGGGGTCCTGGTACATGTAGGTACCCGTGACATAGGGAAGGATAGGAGGGAGGTCCTGGAGGCCAGATTTAGGCTGCTAGGTAAGAGATTGAAGTCCAGGACCTCCATGGTAGCATTTTCTGAAATGCTTCCCATTCCATGCACAAGGCCAGTCAGACAGGCAGAATAGCAAGGTCTCAATGTGTGGATGAGATGATGGTGTAGGGAGGAGAGGTTTAGATTTATTAGGAACTGGGGAACGTTTTGGGAAAGTGGGAATCTATACAGGGAGGATGGACTTCACCTAAACCAGGTGCCTCACCAAAGGCTCTTAAGCAAAGTAAGTGGTCATGGGATAAGGGTGGAAGGCTTCTCCTAGATCAGTAACTGGTTAAAAGATAGGAAGCAAAGGGTAAGAATAAATGGTCAATTTTCAAAATGGAGAGAGGTAAATAGTGGTGTCCCCCAGGGCTCTGTACTGGGACCAGTGCTGTTCAACCTATTTATAAATGATCTGGAAAAAGGAGTAAGAAGTGAGGTGGCAAAATTTGAATGGGCTCCATCTAAACCAAAATGGAACTGGATTACTGGCACGTAAAATGGAAAAGGTCGTAGAGCAGTTTTTAAAGTAAGGGCTAGGGAAAAGGTGGCATATGGTTTGGCCAGAGACATCGCTTAGAGGAGGATCGGTTGGATCTATCTAAGAGAGAGGATAAAATATGGGTAGGATCGGATGAGAAACAGTCAAATGAAAAAGAATCCCTTTCAATTACATCACGTAATGGCAGATAGCTAAAAAGTGACAATTTTTTAAAGTGCTCTGTTGCCTCTTCCACGTCTCTCCACCAAGACCGAGAGAGATTATACGGTTACTTCTCTCTAGAGCAGAGAACTACATTCATAAAAAAGCCATGTTAATACATCACTGTCCTCCTTTTGAGAAGGACGCGTCTGAATCAGCGGAGTGAAAGTAGAGAGGCATTTATTTTTCCATTTCCCTGTAACTGCCTGCTGCTTTTCACCATTTTAGATGCAAAAAGCAGCCTGGGCTCCAGGATCTATGTCATTCTAAATGGGGCATAAAATATTTTGACTGCAACGATGTTTTAGTGCCAGCCAAAATGCATCAGTCACTCTTGACACCGCCGACAGGCTGTAGCTCACTGCCAGACCAGACGAGTGATTCATGGGGACCATCTACGTGTTGGCCGTCTCACTTTATAGCAGCGAGGGCCTTTGGTATGGGTGAAAGACCAAGTTCCCTCAACTGGCTCCTGGATTTATGCCTTCCTATCTTGTCCTTTCTGGTAAACTTGATTTTCAGATACTAAGGGGAAAGAATCCATGAGACATAAAAGTGTCTCTATTATTATTTATGACTTCAAATATGTTAAGGGCTGTTACAAAGAGGACAGGGCTCAATTGTTCTTCATTGCCACTGAAGCTAGGACAAGAAATATTGGGCTTAATCTGAAGCCAGGGAGTTTTGGGTTAGATATTCGAGCAAATTTTCTAACTCTAAGAGTAGTTAAGCTCCACAATAAGCTTCCAAGGGAGGTTGTGGAATCCCCATCATTGGAGGTTTTTGAGAACATGTTAGACAAACACCTGTTAGGGATAGTCTAGGTTTACTTGATCCTGCCTCAGTGCAGGGAGCAGGACTTGATGACTTCTCAAGATCCCGTCTAGCTGTACATTTCTCTGATTCTGTGTCCTGCAGTACCATCTCGGCCAAGACCCCATGGTTTTACGTGCTGCACAAACACAGAACAAAACACAGCCCCTCTCCCAAACCATTTACAGCCTGAGTAAATCTCCATTAACTTTGGTTAGGGAGTGGATTGTAGGAACCAGCTGGAATTGCAACCCAAGCTTTAGGGGAAAAAAAATGTCAGTTTCCTTTTGTATTACACAGAGATCCAAATGGCGTTATAGTAGCCCTGATGCTGAGAGAGAACCCCACAAAAGCCAGGATATCCTAACGGATGACTACTTCTGCACCCTCCATCTCATTGTGCTTACTCGTCACATCACACATAGAGTGTGCACGGGTGTAGCATGAGGTCGGTTCAAGCATTCATTCAATGACTCTGTGAGCTGGAGACGTAGGGTCCTGTACAGTGTGGAGCGCCAGCCTAACTAAAGAATCCCCTTCACATACATCACTAGTGAGGCCTGGCCCTTCACCGGCGTGAGGGAGTCTTCCTGAGAAGCACATGGGCCGAGCAGCAATCAGGGCCGTGCTTCCCTGTTACACGCAGAGAGGAACAGCTCCCTTGGTGGATGCTCAGCTCCCTCTGGCCTCGTCAGGAGTGAAGCAAAGGAATGAAGTAACAGAGCAGGCTAGAGCAGTCGGAATGGCTCGTGCGTGTCAAGGGGTGATGGCAGGAGATGAGGACACTGAGGGGGGGAGAGCAGGGGGGCCAGATCTGTATCCCCCCATCCCCATTAGTGCAGAGCCACACAAATCAGCCTGCCTCTCCTCCGGCAGGATACATTTCAGTGGGGTGGGAGCATTTTTGATACTGCTTGAATAGCCTGATTGACAGACCCAGGATGTGTCTATTTCTGCAGCTGCTGTAATTAAGCTGTCCCCAATGCTCATTTCGCATAGAAAATCTCATTTAAGAAAAGCCGTCTCGCTTGGGTGATTGCTTTATTTACCGACGTTGCATCAACTGAAACCCTGGATATAGACATCACGAAGCTACATTAACCGAGGAATTGCAATTTGGCCTTAGACGGATCCAAATGTGAGACACAGATATGACTGTGTCTGACTGATGCTTTCTTCAGTTCTGATTTTGTCAACCCAGCAGCCTTACCTTACTTAGCCCCAATTTTAGCGCTGCTGACAGGATTGGGTGTCTCCATTCCTCTGCCCAGCTCTTTTTGCAATCCCCTCAATTAATTAATTGGGGGGAGGAGGGGAAGAGTAGTATAAAACTGACTCCTCCCAATCTTGATATAGAAGAGATTGGTACCTTGTAAGGTTTTGTTCGCTGCAAAGGGAAAAGCACGTTGTATGCGCTTGTAGAATGATGACATAAAGGCGATCTTCAATTCATTCCTTTCCACACAGCTCTGCCAATATTGCTATCCGTTGAAAACAGGCTTGATCTGACGGATGAACATTTTGTAACTGTTGACAGGGTGCTAGGCAGCTGTGATGGGGAAATTGATTTCATAAAAATGCAGTGCTTAGTTATAACTGCCTAGGAAAGATGGTTTTGTGGATAATGCACTGGAGTGGGACACAGGGGATTTGGATTCAGTTCCTCTCTCTACCACAGACTCCCTGCGTGATCACGAGTAATTTGGTTAATCTCTCTGAGCTGCCACTCTAGGTTAGTCACGGACCTATTTACACAGGGAATGTTAGCTGAGGGCCATTTCTACCTTCTTTATGTTAGAGGGGTGCAAAAAGAGCCAGAACACGAGAGGGAACCAAGCCCAAAGTGAAGCACTGATGTTGCCCACAACAAGAAAGACGTCTGGGCTCCTAAGGGAGCATAATTGTACAGCAATTAACAAAAGTGACACATTGCATAGAAACGGTCCAGCTGGGAAGCTGTGTCTGTGAACCTTACACCATTGTCACGGCTTAGCTATGGCTACTAGAGCAAATCATTAATGCCAGAACTCTATATGGGCCTCCCATTGGGAGAACCAGTGGTTATCGTGGAAATAATTGAACTTGGCCATTGAAATGACACTGGCTTGTAGGCATTGATCCAAGAGGAGAGCTCTGCTGGGAAAGGAAATCAAATGCAGAACAGAGACAAGAGAGGCATTGCATGAACCAAGTCCCTGGGATTGGTTTAACTGTGATTTTGCTCATGATAAAGTGATTCTGAACCAAGGCCTGGTGAAGAGAAAGCTCAGGAGTGGTGCCTCCCCTTCCCACCAGCTGTCTCTCTCAGACTGAAATATGGCTTATCCGTGATTACAGTCCCAGATTGGCAGGAATTCTCTCTGATGCATCTGCTCTGGATGAACGCAGAACACAGGTCCCTTGCAGTGACTTTGGCCTCAACATGGACACAACTCTTCCAATATTTACAGTTCCCAGCGAACTAATATTCTTGACATGCTGATCTTTTATATCTGGCTCTTAGCCAAAGGCTGCAGCTACAGAGAACTGCCTGGTTCTGAGTGACCCACGTTAGTCAGCCGGGATGGTGCAGTGGCGTGGGATTCAAGCAGCATTACAAAAGGTTGTAAAGCACCAGGTTCGATTTGGAGTTGCGGCAGTAAAAAAGAGGTGGTGAAAAATATAGCAGGTATCTTTCTGGAGGAAGGAATTATCTGATCCATGAGTAATCGCCCTCCTGCAGCTAGCATTTATTTCTCCCAAGAAAACGGGGGGCTCACCGTAAAGATTCCTGTGACGTAGCAAAAAAATCTGTGGCCTGCCTTGGTGCCCTTCAGAGAGACAAATAAAGGGACTCTAGAGTTCTGTGCCCAGCTCTGCCACCGACTCTCTGCCTGGCATTAGATAAATTACTTAGTAACAACAGCACCTTCCATCCAAGGTGACGATGTGGGGAAGAAGAAGTGGAAGCAGATGAACCTACAGGAGACGATCCATCTTCCATGCAAACGAATGTTTCCGTAATAAACAAGAAGGGGATAAGAAGTGCAGGAAATGTGACCTGTGCATAGAATTGTTCCCAAACAGGCCGTCTGCTGCTCTTTCACCTTCTATGTCGGGCCAGACTGCATAGGTGCGGGCTCTGCCCCCTCAAAGAAGGGGGATTAACGTTAGGGAGGGAGAGGAATTGTTTAAGTTTAGTA
>ML675637.1:7374573-7426714 GCA_007922155.1 Mesoclemmys tuberculata
TCAGACTAGATGATCATATTGGTCCCTTCTGACCTACGAGTCTATGAATCAAGCCTGGGTTTGCAGTTTGGGCGCTGCAATTCTGCATTGTTGTGGGAGGGACTGGCAGAATGGAGGTGTAATTTTGGGTAGTTTGGGTCTGGTTTCCTTGACTTTGCTTTAGGGGGTGAGGGCTCTGTGGGGGTAGTACCAGATACACATAGCTTCACGTACCAAAGATCTCCCCAGAGCCAGGCCCCTCTAGTGTGGTGACCCAGGACAAGATCTTTCAGCCAAAAGCTGCTGCAGCTTCAATGACATCAGTTGGGTTGCAACACTTCCCTAGAACAGTCAGTGTAGCAGGGACAACATCCAGGTGGCACCCTGTAATAATACAAGGTCTCTTCCTATATTTGCTGTTTCACAGAAGAACAAAAATCAGATTCCATACCTGCAATAGACAACCCCAGAGGAACTTCACCGTTACATCCCCGTTCCCGAAGACTTCCATGTTGGCTTAAGAATCCATCAAAGATCTCCACCCAAGATCAAAGATAACTCAAAGTCCTCCAGCCATGGCCAGGGACCCCTCAAATACCTCCAGCCATGAATGGAAGGAATATCCCCCCACTTTAGGAGACATCCAAAAGCCGAACAAATACACTTCAAACCTAAGAGCAGGAAGGAAAGCATTCCCAATCGGCTCCTTGTCCCCATCTCCCAAACCTTTCTCACCTCTAAGAGCTATCTTCAGGGCCTCCAGAGAAGGGCTGGATGATAAACTACAGCCTTGCATACCCTTAAACCATGCACGTCGAGAGAGAAGATCCTTTATGTGGGGATTAATTATTCAGAGTCCAGAGCTGAAAGGGATCCAGGAACAAAGCAGCTGGTACACAGTGTACGCAACTAATGGGCTGTTCTACTAAAAACAATAACAACAACAAGGATAATAACTCGGAATAACTTCCCACTCCAGAAATTTGCAAGGCTAAAAGAAAGTATCTCTGCAGTTTGGAGAGATGCATTTCTCCCTCGCTATGCCATGTATTTCTCATAGTCATCAAGCTTTTCCTTCTCCTTTCCTCCCCATATTATGTGAGCCGATGTTTCCTAGAAAGAAACACCAATGGAGGCACTCATCTGAAGCAGATGTCAGATGAGATGATGTCAGTTGCTGTTGTCATGTCATTGATGAGCTAGTGCTGTAGGGACAGGGGTCACGTCACTGGTGATTTGCGATTGCACCAAGTCATGGCATTAGTATTCCAGGGTGAATTAAGACAATACCAGGGGTCTATGCACCAGACACTAGAAACTCACACACAAAATCTGTATTTTGAAGAAGGGATAGAATAATAGATTAGGGTTGGAAGGGACCTCAGGAGATCAAGTCCAATCCCACTGCTCAAAGCAGGACCAACCACAACTAAATCACCCCAGCCAAGGCTCTGTCAAGTTGGGCCTTAAAATCCTCTAAGGATGGAGATTCCACCATCTCCCTAGGTAACACATTCCAGTGCTTCACCACCCTCCTAGTGAAAACATTTGCAGAAGGTAGGTCAGCGTAAGCGCTATAGAAAGTTCTCTGGCTCCTTGAGTAAACAAATCTAAGAATTGCCCTCCCCACCCAAAAGGAAAGCCCTAAGAGGAGTCCATTTAAATGCTTAGCCATATTCTGGTGCCCACAGTTCAGTGTAAGAAAAGATGTTAAATGTAGCCTCTGGCTGTTCTATTTTAGCCTTTTTGTTCAGTGTGCAGTAATTGACAATCCATGCGGATTAATATTTCAGATGCTTCTTGGCGTAAAGTGCAATTTATTAAAACAGAACTGTGACATAGAATTAAATCCCTTTTGCATTTGTTATGGAGGGCCAGATCCTCAGCTGGTGAAAGATATACCTGATTTACATCAACAGGGAATCAGGCCAGAATCTTTAAAGTGAAATCACCATGGTTTTGGGACCCCAACATTTGAGCTTCCATTTTGTCCAGAACAAATCGTAGATAGGTTCACACACACATAGCCATGCTGTTATTCAGCAGCCTGGCTGCTGGCTAAGATTTGGCAATTCATCATTGCCATCTTTGTCAATATCCCAGATGGCCAGGTTCCTTGCGATGATCACCAAGAAACTCCTCCATCCTGGGACAAAATGTGAGTGCCAAGATAGGCGTACAATTCATCTCTATTTTCTTCACTGGTGTCCCCGTTATTTCCCTGACTGTCCCTTCCTCTGCCTTATTGTACAAGTGTAGTGCACCTCCCACTTCTTATGACATGGCCAGTCTATCTTAGCTTGTGCCTTCCAAATTCTCTTCATCATGAGATCCTCTCATAGCCATTGCTTGTCCTCGGTCTCTCTCTCAGATTTTGTGCCTGTAACCTCTCTGTCCTCTCCTGCTCAGCTTTTAGCTTTTCTTCCATCTTTTGGCCGAGAGTCTGGATAAAACAAGTATCAAAGATGTGAAGGCAGAAAAATTGCTCCGCATAACTCTCTCCATTCTCCACAGGCACAGCTCTAAACTTTTCACTTGGTCCAATAGGAAACCTTTAAAAATGAAGCTGTGACAAAGAAAGGCCTGTTCCAAAGCAGATCGATGAGACAGAGTGCAGTCAGCAACAATGACCTTTTCATCTGCCGTGTTGCTGATTAACATAATGTTGGGCTGCGATGTGTTGGTCTTGGCCATTCATCCCCTGCCTTCAGATCCTTAATGTTGCTTCTGCCTTCTCCTGGGGTTTCAGGCAAGCCAGCCATATGGGAGCCGCTCCTTTTCACCAGCCGTCAGCTTTGAATGTGGAAAAGTGAAGGATGAACTCTCCACATGGAGCTCCAACCTCCCACAAAAGATATACGAAACTGAAGAAATAATGGCTGATATTTGGGGGTGAGGGGAAGGGAAAGGAGTGGGAAGGCTGAAGGATAGGAGACCTAGGGCACATCCTCCACACAAGGCAGACTCCGGGGAAACAGGAATATTCTTCCCACCCAGGCCATGGAGCAGCAGTGGAACTACTCCTGAGAATAGCCGCTTCCAAAGCGGCTTAACTCCCCGCCCCAGGGATGTTGGCTGGGAATTCCCATAAATGCAGATCCACTGACTTTGCCCTGCCTCTCAGTCCCCTCTGCCTGACCTGCCCTTTCTAACCCCCTCCTACTTTTCCCAGGGCCTTTTCTGCTGGGTGGGGTGGGGTGGTACAATCAGACAAACGATGTTAATCCTGGGTCCAGGCTCTCTGATTTTCTTGTTGAAGGAAATATAACTTGCATGGTAAATTCCCACTGAAAAATCATGTATTTTCTCTCGTTTCACTTGTGGCTCGAGCTGGGAGCATGGTCATCGATGGACTAGTTTCTTTTCTCTGCCAGGGATGTTTGAATGAATGTTCCACGGTTTACAAGTCCCCCTGAAATGCAGCCTGGCATCTTCAACTGGGCTTCCTGCTTTGTCTGTCTCCCCCAGCAAAGAACATGGAGTTGGAGCGTAGCTGGCGGATGTTGGGCGGGGCAGAACAACATCTAGCTTGCTCTCGTGCTGCTGGACTTGCCCTGCGCGCTTCTAGTAGTAAGAATTTTTCGGGAACCCAAGTGGATGTTGTAACCATCGTGACGAGTCAGGAGCACCTGACGCCTGCCAAGAGATAGGAATATTGCTGTGTGCAACTCTTCTCCATGTCCTGGCTCAAGGGAGAGGACATGAAGATCAGATGCTCGCAGGCACTTCTTTTTGTCACCCATTTTATACCTACCTTTTGGGGGAGCAGGTATGGGCAAGGAAGAAGGCCACCTTCTCAGTCAATGCAGTGGGGAGTGAACTACAGACTTCCAACCCTATGAGCATGAGCCAATAGAGCTTGAGCTAAAGCTCTCTAGCCATGGCTGTACCAGATTCGTATCCTCTGCGTACTGGGCCCAGACAGGGATGTAATGTGCTCACCCCTGGGTTGCGTGAGCATTTTTACGCTGGTGGCAGGGCAGCGTCGCTGGATGCTCAGGCTCCCACCCAGGTGTTCTGTTTTTGACACAGGCCCTTACACAAGGAATGAAGAAGAACAAGCTGGCACTGTATGAACACTGGGGAGAGCAATGGGGTGAATCACGGGCCATTAAGTATCGTTCCAGGTGGTGAAAACAGGCCTTTGAGCTCTGCCTGGTCTGTGAACGGGGACCTATTTCGGATCTCAGTGGAACTTTGATGTACCACATTGCATCAACCTGACAGAGAGCTGAGCATTTCCTTCCCGCCTAAAGCTTAGGTGTAGCCAGTGACTCCCTATGAAGTCTTAGCGTCCCATCTCCTCTTGCAGTGGCATCCATAACAAGCCATGTCTGCTTACAACACTGATTGGACGCTCTTCACTTGGAGCCAAGCTAAGGGCTAAGGAAAGTGAGTTTCTCAAACTCGTGCATGAGAACATAAGCATGGCCATAGCAGGTGAAACCATTGGTCCATCTAGCCCAGTATCCTGTCTTCTGATGGTGACCAGTGTCAGAGGTATACTCTAGACTCAGTCTTCCTTCTGGCACGCTAACTGTGGCTGGTATTTGAGGATACGCTTTTCCTTATTCCACATGCGTTGATGTGGAAAATCAGTACTTCCGTAAGCAGTCTTCTCTCCAGTGGTTCGTTGTCTAGATACGATAAAGAGACAACACCGAGCTGTCTTGCTTAGTTTAGCGTCCAGTGATTTGAAGCTTATCTGAGGAAGCCGTCAAACCCTTTTGAAAGGAAGAAGACACTTTGCACAAGGACAAGGTTCTTCTGAATATTCTTTTACCCCTTGTCATTTCCATTCACATCCATAACTCATGAGACGCTACCTGTGCTTCTCGGAGTGGGGGCAGAGAGGTGTTGCTCTGTGTCCATCAGCAAAAAACATAGGGGGGGGGGGAAAGCACAGGGTGGAGTTTTCCTGTCTCCTTGGGCTGCATGCAGAAGTCACTTCCTTTGCTAATGATTAGCCACGAGTGTGGCATGGATTTGGAAGCAGTATCTAATAATAAGAAAAATCATTGCTTTTTGAAATGTTGATAACAGTCTTTTCATTTCCTGTGTAGGAAGACTTGGGATTTCAGGAAGAATGGCTCTAATTACTCTCACCTCTGTGAAATACAATTATTTCCAGGAACGAACAATTTAATAATAATCCTCAAAATTCTTTTAGTGCTAAGCACAAAGAGGACCTAAAGTGTGAAGGGCGCCAGTAAAGAATCAATGTGAGGACTTTCAAGCCAGCTAATCTGCAACTAAATTTGCCTGAAAACGCATAACAAGGAAGGGACAATCACTAGATGCCGAAGGCACAGAAAGCAGCTTGCAATAATAAAGTAAAATATTGCTACTAATTTGAACTTTCATGGCACTTTTCATCTGAAGATCTCCAGGCACTTTACAGCGGAGGTTAGGGTTCCCATTTTACATATAGCAAAAATGGAAGCACCATGCAATTAAGTGACTTTTTCCCAAGGGCCCCTAGCAAAATTGTGGCAGAGGCCTGGAACCGTCGTCTTTTGATTACTAGCTGTGTGGTGTAGCCACTAGGTCATTCTGCCTTCCAGGAGAGGAGTAGCCAGGGAGAAGTGAATATACATGAAGTACCTGTTGCTACTGCTAGAGCTTAAGAGCTGATAAAAAGAACTGTGCAGAGGAAGCCATTTGCAATGTGGAGCAACAAGTTGTACCTACAAAATCAATTTACAGCAAATGCCTTTCTATGCATTATTCAGTTGATGAAAGGGAACAGCAGTTGCAGTGAGCATGGGAGAGAAGCAAAGGAGGGCAAAGGAACTGCTTTGAAATCTCCAGTCAGTATCACCCGCATCGGTTCCTGGCTTGAAGTGTGTTTGGGACTCTCATCAATCATTTCACTGATACATTTGAGCAGCAGCTAACTGGCTAGCACCCCTACCACAGACGTGACTGGCATCCTCCGTGGCTGGGCCAGACAGCTGTTTATTGAGCCAAGGGTTGGTTTACCGTTACATCTCTGAAGCCGAGCTGTGTGCTTTCTACCCAAGGATGCCTGAAATTTCATCCAAAATGTCAGTCAAAGGGGTATGTGTGTCTGGAAAATGCTTCAAGTTAAAAAAACCGCAACGAATGCTGGAATCACATTCAGCGTGACACAGGGTTTCATTTGTCCTTTGCATTGAAAACCAAGAGGAATAGCTTTAAAAAAACATAAGGCAGCACAACAAAAACAACAACAAAAACATTTTTCTCTCCTTTTATAATCTTAGATGGGGTTTTCCACCTTTGCTGATGGGCAAAGGGAGCTTTCCTGACGCAGATCTGCCAATATGATCAAATCTGAGAGATCTTGAATGAAAACAAAGATGGTTAGAAGAGTGCAGCTCACATTTCTTTTGAAAGCAGCTTTTAATTTCTTCTCCTGTTATTCTCCCTGGAAACCAAATGTGTCTTGTTTCTGTTGGACCTGGCAGATATTGGGGATGCCAGGGCGATTCTTTCATTTTAAACAGCGCTGAAACATGTGAGCACCAGGCTGAGTTTTAGCGCTCTGCGGGCGAGACCTGCTCACCCCACCCTTATCCTGTAGGCCCTCACGTTACATGTGTGCTGAAGCCGTTATTCTTGGCTCTGCTGCTGACTCGCTGCCCATGTCAGATTCCTTTGTGATGTGCGGGTAATAAATCACTGACCAAAAATACTCCGTGGTTGCAGATGAGACCAACAGAACCAAAACCCCAGATCTAAGGCGTGTCTCAAGCCCATCTCTAGTTACAGGGTTCTGCACTTCATCTCCTATGCCCTGGCTCCCTTTCCCCCAGGCTCTCTTTCCTCCCCAGGGCCAGCAGGCCACGGTGCAGTGCCTTCTTCCCAATTCTAGCTCCCTGACTGCATTCTTTTCAGCAGCTCCCTGAACCCCTGCTGCGCAGGCTGGGGCTGTGGGGCATATTGGCCTCCAAAGCACAGTTGGCATTGACTTCAGAGGGCGTTTAATCTGAGTAAGAGGATGGGATCTGCCCTCTGCCTTCAGTATCGCAGTGAGGAAAGAAGTCGTGATCTTCTAGGCTGCTGTGCATTATCGTACAGCGTGTGATTTTTTTTGTGTGCCACAGAAAGCGCCTGGGATAACTGGCAGCCACAGTTTCCCTTGGAAGGAATGGCTACCCATGTTGAGTCTCATGGCAATATACACCTGCTGGCCATGAGAAATCACAGCTAGTTGTCCCCCGCAGGATCTGCGGTGTCCCTGCCTCCCACACAAGGGAAAGCATTTGCTGCGGTCTAGAAGTTTGGAGGGAGCTGGGACGGTAACATGGTGTCCCCAGTTTGCATGAAACGTTTGGTTTGGGGAGCTCAGGTAATTTAGGAATCAACAAACAGGAAGTGGAGCCATTATCAGCAATAAATGCACATCCAGCCGGCAAGTGTTGTGGAAGGTGAAATGAGCGAGGCTCTCCACTGTGGATACTGACATTGAGCCTGGTAATGATTACTCTATGGTGTTCGTGGCCACCGGCCATACCCCTAAAGTAATTTCTGTCAATGGAAATCAGATGCTTCTAGAGGAGTAACAAGTTTCTGTTCCATTAGTGAGGGACTGTGCCATTAAGCCAGACATCGTCACTGGAGGAGGCACGTACTGGCTGTTGATCTTTAACTTTAAGCCATTTGACAGATTTGCTTTTCTGTGATGTCGTTTATCTTGGTGCATCAGGCGGTTATCCTCCTGATGTTTTTCGTCTGATATTGGTTGGACCCGAGTCTCTTTCAGTGGCACTGCACCCTGTCCTACCTCTTTAATGTGGTTGAACTGCTTGTCTTTGTCGCCACCTCAGCTCAATACTCTTGACATCTCCTATGCTCTGGAGACCAATTATTTCATTCCTGGAATCATCGATTGATCACTGTTCTTTAATATTTTACCCATTTTCTTTCCAGGCTGACACTAGATTCCAACTCTTGTACAGAATCTTGGATCCAGGGTACTGTTGACAAAGGTATTTTAAAGAACAGTGTTCTCCCATCTCTATCTCTCTCTCCCTGAATTTTTGAGCTTTTCAGTCTCATTTTACACGGTACTGTAGACGTAATTGACCTCTGTAAAAATTGCACATGATTTGCTCGCCATGGTGGAGTCTAAAATATGTTGTTCTTTGCCAGAGAATATTATGATGCTTGTGTCTTTTGAAGACAGTTGTGTGATCTTCTGTAGCTGGTCAATAAATTTAACTCTTTTTGCTGTGGGTGGATAACATTTAATTTTATTAGGAAGTTGCCTGTCAGAGCAGTTGGTTTGGAAATACTCCAACTCGGTTTTCCACTTTCTGTTTCCTGTGGTATTTAGTATTTACAGTAGTTCTCTTTAAGTCAGTAGCAAAGAAGCGATGCTGTAATGCAAATCTCTGCTGCAGTCAAGTGATAATGAAGTAATCTCTGCTCTGTATTCATCTTTTAACCTGATACAGTTGCCTCCTAATGGTCAATATGTCATTGAACAGGCCCTTCACACTTCACTCTACCCTTAGTGACCTCAGTTAGACCTAATTTTGATTCTGCAAGTACGCTATCCGAACAGGTGACGATAGAGTCCCGGAAAAAGCCCTGAAGATGAACTGACACTCGGAAAGCACAGGAAAAGGGGTTGATGTATGTGCTTCAAAGACTCCATTAAGCAGAATCTCAGCTCATGTAGTATAAATATTAACAAACTCCATAGACACAGCCAAGGACAGACTTGAATGGAGAGCAACTATCAATCCAAGTTGTAAACACTCTGAGAAAGACAAATGCAAAACACTGATTGAAAAAAGGGCCAAGCATCACGCCAAGTCTTCAGTGGGCGCCAACACATTCCTAGGTGACATCTGCTCATAACCTTGCTACTTTCAGATTGGACTCTACAGTCACAAGAGAACAGATGAGAGGCTGTGACCTCATCGTTGGATATGATGAGCAGCCGTACAGTATTCAGACTGGGATGAAACTGAAAGCTAAAGCAAGAAAGCCTCATTATAGAGGTTTGTGGATGTCTGGATAGAGAGAGAGAGACAGGCTTCCAGTATAAGGCAGTTCTGGGATCTGAGGATACCGTGACAGAATGTTACCTTCCCACTGGAAGAATTTTCTCTGGCAGGGGCCTAATCACCATATAAACATTTGGCATCGGACAGCAAAATTTGTGCTACCCACCCATCAAAACGAGTCAGATCGGTTAAGTGACGAACTGATGTCATTGGGCTCGGTCATGAGGGTGTGTATTGGAGACAGAACTGACCCTCTTAGTGCCTGCCCACCCCCCTCTCTCAGACCAGTATTGAGGTCCATTGTTGGGGGATACGGTAGTGGCAGTTCATGGTGCTGGTGCTCTAGCAGTGCTGGATATAAAAGAGCTTTGACAATCTTGATGTCAATGGGAACTGTGCCCAGCTATAACCAGCTGACAACTGGATTACTATGGGTGTCAATTCTCTGTATTACAGGAAGCTAAAGGCCCAGCTAAGATCAGGACCCCGCTGCAGTAGGTGCTGTACAAACACATGGTGGGAAACAGCCCTAGACCTGATGAGACCTTCTCTGACTGAGACCACCTGAACGGAGGACTTGAAATCTGGCCTTGGAATCTCTGATAAAACTTGGAAAAACACTTACTGGGGAGAAAAGAACAAAATGGGGAACTCTCAATGGCAGTCTTCCTGAGATGGTGGGAAATCAGATGGCAGGGTCTTATTTTGCTGTCGCCTGTAGGAACACAGGCACTACCTGATTGGATCAGACCAAGGGTCCATGTAGCCTAGTATATCATGTCCAGCAATGGCCAGCACCAACTGATTCAGAGGAAGGTGCAAGAGCCCCTGCAGAGGCAGTTATGGCATAACCTGCTCATACGGAAGGTTTCTTCCTGAGCCTCCATTGGTTAGTGAGTGGCCTATTCCAAGAAGAATGAGGATTTCTATCCCTTCCTGCTTGGCTTTTAAGTCCTTATTATTATAAACACTCATTGTGCCTATCAATATTCCATCGTCCTTAATGCTGCCAAGCTCTTGACTTCAGTGATATCTTGTGGCAATGAGTTCCACAGGCCAATTATGCATTATGTAAAAGCGCTCACTCTCTCTCTTTTCCACACACAAAGAGCAAAACGTCTACATTCAGTCTGGATTACTTGCATCTGAGATCAGGCAAGCAACAAAGAATGAATGTAACATTCCCATGAAGGAAAAAGCTGCAGGTGAGAGAGAGACCCTCTCTCTCTGGGCCCTTGATCATCTTGTCTGACCTCCTGTGCATCACAGGCCACCAGCACCACTCAGCACTCATGCACTAAGCCCGACCACAGGCAATTAGAGCAAGGTATTACAGTACACAGGAGACAAGGATCAGGGCTACCTACACCACACGGAACAGGAGCTCTTTTTAATTCAGAGTCTCTAATGTGCTTGATGCTGAGCTAAAGCTGTCTGCATGATGCCCAGGTTCCTGATTACCTCTCTGTGATTATCAGTACAAAAATATCCCATCAAAGTCATTTTAAAAATGTGCAAATGACTGAAACCTGATTCCGAGGTTAGGATGCCTCTTTCTCCACCCCCGCCACCCCTGCCAGCTGGGGACTTGCTGTGGCACATGAGTCACGCTGCTGGTGGAAGCACAATCTTCAGGTTTTTGCATGATGCTTGACACTTCAGTGAGCAAGAGAGGGAAATGGGTCAGAGCACCGGCACTGAAGGATGGGTTCGCTGTCTCGCTGCTTATGTTTTAATCTGCTTGCTTCGCATTTGGATAGAGTAAAAATCTATTGAAAGATGTACTCTTGGTTTCTGAGGGAAAGGTCATAGGAAGGGGACAGCGACCTAGGCAGCCGTTCATCTTAGGTTTGTTGGCTCTCCATTTTGAAGGCAGCCTTACATGCCTGTGACAGAGCAGCCATGGGGCTGGAGGCAATTGGTGGAATCTGAGGGAACATCAGGTTTTCCTTTGCTTTTGCTATTTCCCATTTCTAATTTGGGAGAGGCAGTGGGGGTCAAAGCTTAGCAGGCAGCAGACCTGGGTACCAGCCATGGCTCTGCTCCTTGCAAGGTGCACTTATCCACATCCATGTGTTGCTCTGTGCCTCAGTTTCCCCAACTGTAAAATGGGAAGAAACCACTTTGAGAGCTACAGCTGAAGATGGGCTGTGCCCGTCCAAAGCACGGTTACTGCAGAATGAACTCAGTGCTGGTGACACAGGCCCAGGCCAAGGATATCTGGCAAACATCCACCCTTGCCAGCCCATAGTCACCTGAACAAACTGGGGCTGAACATTTGGCTCTCGCAGGTGACTGCTCTGCCCATATGGTTGGCTCTGCACTTACTGCCCCAAAGACCAAGCTCTCTCTCCAGAGAACCACTGTCTCATGGCAGCTGTGCCAGCTTCCCCCCACCGTGGCCCGGAGCAAGCGTGTCTAACAGAGGAAGGCGAGCTCCGGCTCAGTGTCGCAGTGCGCCATGGCCTCTCTGGGAAGACTCCCGATGAGTTTGCCCATTGCTCTGTTATGGGAGAATGTTTCTGTGCCGTGCGCATGTCTTCTGAGCTGACCGGCTCATTTTCGTGCCCAGGCAGCAAATGGTAATGGCGGGCCCAGCCTGGTTTGAACTGCCGACCTAGCGTCTGTTTGCCCTTGCGCTATCATTGTTGTGCTCAGAGAAGCAGTTGCAGCTGGCAGACTTGCAGCAGTTTCCCTTTCGTTTATTTTAATGACAGTCCATTAACGCCCAGCTTTATCTGCTTTATCCGAGGAAAGAGTAATTGGTTTTTATGAGTTCAAGCTGCCAATTGTTTTTTTGTTCCCATGAGCACTCCACCCCCGCCCTTCTGTGCTCTGTGTGAACGAGTGAGAAACTGGCACAGATTTCTCCTGGCCCTTCTGACTCTCTGAATTACTGGGGGTGGGAGCAGTCAGAGACCCCTGTTCTCGGGCTGCAGATTGCAGAGACACCATTGTGGTCTAGCCCAGGCCTTGGTTAAAACAGATTTTTGCGACTTCTGGGGAATTTCCTTCTGCTCTAGATAAAGGATTAAGAAACTGCTTATGCTAGGCCCATGTATGGGCATCGGGCTGCTTTTATTCCGGTCTAATTACTGTGCACTGAAAGCAGATAATGTGTGAACCTGACACTTCATTTAGACCACGCAGAGCACAGTGGGGAATCAACCTTGTGTATAACCCCACTGACAGAAAAGCAGACAGTTAAGTGAAATGAAACGGCTCCTTCCTGCTGAGAACTGACCTCCAGAGACAATTTGTTAGATCAAATGGCCTCCGTGGCGCTTGAGATCCTGACTGATGACCCCATGGTGGAGGTGTTCGATAAGAAAGATGATAACTCGGTGGGGATCAGAGAAGCTCTGTGTTTCCTGAGGAATGGGAGACTGGGCTTGATGGTTTGGGTAGCTGTGGTGGCACAAGCGGTGGGAGGGATTTGCTGACATGAGTACATCTGAATCCCTAGACGTTTACTTGGGTTGACTGGCCCATCCCCGTGCTTGTGCCGCAGCAGCCACACTTCTGTTTTTCTCACACTAGCTCAAACGGGGGGAGGAGTGGAGTTTGCCTGAGTGGGGAAATTACACCTCCAGCCCCAGTGCACTTAGACCAGGAGGGGCAACTTTAAAGTCCTGTGTGGCCACCTCTGTCCCTCTCAAAGGGCGAGGGGGTAAGTGCCAAAGCAGTTCAGTGACTGTGCGTCACGCTGCAGCAGTGGCTAAAATGTCCAATTCTTGAGTGACAGTCCTTGCCACAGATAACGCAGGTCCAGAAAACGAAGCCAGCACCCTACTAGAGCTTAAGGTCTGCTTCAATTTCCTCTTTCCTTTCCTGCCTCCCAACCTCGCTTCAGCCTCCTTGACTTCCGGGTGCCGCACAGTCCCTCATCATAGCCTGTTTTTTGCCACATCGTCCCAGCTTGCCCTGGCGGGGTTGAAAGTTCTCAAGTCTCTCTTGCAAACGTCCTTGAATCTGAGCCTAGGTTGGCCCAGTGGCCTTCGGGTGTCTGCAAGTTCTCCATGCAGGAGATCCTTTTGAAAGCGTCCCTCGTCCATCTGGTGCTGATGACCAAGCGAACAGAGAGATCGGTGTTTGAGGGTAATGTCATTTGGCTTTCCCAAGCATTTTGATGTCAGGAACTTTGTTGTGTTCTAAATACAAAGCGGGAAACCAAAGACAACGGGTGTGGAAAGCGTGTAGCCTTCTCTGATGTCTGCTGTAGGTGGTCTCACCCCCAGACAGCTGCTCGTTCAAAAGGCATTCCTGGGAGACCTGTCTCTTGGTGATTAATGTCAGTTTCTTGCTATCCCACACCTGCTTGGTGAGTTGGCCAAATGAAGGGGCTGCCTTTCCAATGTGAGAGTGAAGCTTGTCACTTAGAGATAGATGATCTGATACAATTGATCCTAGACAGGAGAACTTGTGCAGTGCTAGCTATTCAAACTTCTGGTGCAGTCAGCGCTCTGTGTGCGATAATCATTGTCTTCTTTAGGCTGATAGTGAGTCCAAATTTATCACAAGCTATTGCAAAGCTGCTGAAATGCTTCTTTAGCAAGCCCCGTGTCATCGGAAAGAAAAAGCTCTCTTTTCAGCAGGTGTTTGACTTTGCTTTTTGCTCTTAAACATGCAATGTGAAGAGTTTTCCATCTGTTCTTGCCTGGAGATGCGCACCCTCAGTGCTAGATAAGAAAGCGTGATGAAACGGTGGACAGAAGAATATCCTGAAGAGTGCTGGTGCCAAAACAAATCCCTATGTGACACCACTGCAGATTTCAAAGCTGCCAGGTTGATCGTTGTTATATTGGACTTAGCCTTCATGCCATAATGGAAGGATCAAATCTAACCGAGGAGGGTTAGCAGCCCTTTCTGCTGGTAAAGTCTGTGAAGGCCACATAGAGAGATCTTCTTAGTTCTTGACACTTTTCTTGCAATTGCTTTAGTGCGAAGACTATATTGATAGTTGATTCACGGGCATGAAAGCCTCGCAGAATCTCTGGTTATACATGTTCATCAGGAACCTGCAGTCTTTTGAGAATGACCCACGGGTGCTTTGCCAACAACACTAAGGAAAGCGATTCCTCTGTAGTTGTTGTCCTCGTTCTCCGCTTTTGTTTTATACAACATTGGCACCCTTGATGGCTTGTGGTTCCCCTTCCCTCCAGCAGGCAAGCAAGATATTGAGCAAATGTGTGAGCACAACGTGTCCTCCTTGTTTCAGAACTTGAGCCAGGATGCCAACATTTCCTGTAGCCTTTCCTGCTGCTAGGGAAGTGATTGCCTTTTCAAACCCATCTACAGATAGTTCTGTATCAAGCTCTTCCAGAGTTTGGAGCTTGAGAATTACGTTGAGCACTGCTTAAAAATGATGGTTTCACACAAATAGAGTTTGTGATAATGTTCCAGCCCTCATTTCTGTCAATGACGATGTCTTTCCATTAAGATATTGCAGTGGGGGCAGTCTTTCTGGCTGAAAAACTGATTGCTTTTCCAGGTTCCATCATACATATCTTGTAGTTCTACATTCTCAGTGGATATTTGAATCATCTCATCTGGCTTGAGCCTGTCCGATTAAGCACATTGCTTTGTTGTTCGTTGCAATGTGCTCTTGGTCAATCTGAGGTTAGCATATGTCTCAGAAGGAGGGTTCAGGTTGTGACGAAGATATGCTGTGTATTCTGCTTCAATAACTGGCAGCCTTTCTTCAGCGTTATGCTGCAAACAGTCCTTAATTTGCAGTCCTTTTACCAAAAACTGAGTTCCATGCTGCATCAACGTTGAGGGGAGATGGAATCAATGACATAGGTTCCCTGAAACTATTAATTGGAGACACCTTCCTTGGTCTTTTGTGTTGAAGATAATGCATGGGCACCAGCTTTGTTTGGTACTATGGAATTTCTGTAGCGAAAGCCTGATGTTGCAGCATACAAGCACAGGGTGCATGCCACTGTCTGCTCCGCGAACACTGTGAGTAGAGACAACATCTTGCAGGTGTTTTCTGTGAGTGACAATTCAATCCAGTTAGTGACAGTGTCCTTGTTTGGAGTATCTCCATGGGCCCTTCCGGGAGCAATCACCTTGGAAGTAGGTGTTGGTAATGTTCAGTGCTGTGTGGGTGTAGCGCTCCAGTAATCTTTGCTCATTGTCATTCATTTTTCCCACTCTGTGGTGGCCAGGGCATAGCGGCCGCATCTCATAATCTGAGCCGAATCTAGTGCTGAAATCTTCCAGTACTATATATAAATCACTCGCCCAGAGGTAGCTTACTGATGACACTGTCCAGCTGCTGATAAAACAGAACAGAAATATAGTGATGATGTTGGCAAAGCCACTTGGGGTCACTATTCTTAGTGATATGATACATTCATCAAGTTGCAATGGGACACTCAACCTTGGTTACTAATGAGCTTTAGACTGCAAAGGCCACCCCTGTTCACGGAGGTCTTCTTTTCTCTTTCCATGCCAAATGCATCTCATGTAGAGTGCCTGTGTCAGCTAGTCTGGTTTCAGAGAGATCGGCTCTGTTAGTGTCAAGCTTCTCCAACTCTCAATGTTGGTAGATTTTCTCGGATCATTTGTCATACCAACTCCCACTGTCCTTCTCTTCCAATAAACAAATTTGAAGAAGATGACCATTGTACCCAAAACATGGGCATATACGCCTAGGCAGAAAAAAAGGAGGCAGAGGTTTGCCTTAGGACCAACGCTCCCATGGTGGTGGCAGTGGGTAGGCCCAAAGGCTTGGGGTTCAAGATGTTTGGAATCCAGCATGGCTGCAAGTGATGCTGGAGGGCAAAACTGATTGCAGAGCCAACAGCCTGGCATTTTCTCCGCTCCAGATTTGGTTCAGGATTTTCTCCTCTAGCCGTTGCTTAGCTAAGAACTATCTGTAGGGCAGCAGTGCCTGATGGCGTTATTCCTTTGTGGGTCTGGCTTTTCATTCCCGTGGGTATCTGGTGGATTTCCTGGTTTAATCGCTGAGCACCTGATCCCCAGCAGATTGCATGGGTTATACCTGACCTGACCAAAATCCATACCGCTAGGCCAGGAATGGGGCGACTTTAAGGTACTAGAGAGCCACAAAATCCACTAACACCCTTTAGCAGGCCAGGGGGTATGACACAGGGATGTCAGGTCCAGCTCCTGGCGGGGGTGATGCTGGGACGCGGTTGGGACCTCTCACCGGGGTTGGAAGGACCCAGAGGTGTGTCCTATCCTGTGGCCTGGAACTTGGCTCTTGCCACAGTGTCATAGAATCATAGGGCTGGAAGGGACCTCAGTAGGTTACCTGGCCTGGCCCCCTGCTCTCAAGATAATAACTAGACCATCCCTGGCAGGTGTTTGTCTAACCTGTTCTTAAAATCCTCCAGTGATGGAGATTTCACAGCCTCCCGTGGCAATTTGTTCCCGTGCTTAATGACCCTGACAGCAGAAAAGTTTTTCTTACTGTCCAACCTCAACTGCCCTCACTGCACTTTAAACCCACTGCTTCTTGTCCTGTCCTCAGAGGTGAATGGGAATAAATTCTAACTGTCCTCTTTGTACCATGTGACTCATGCCTCTGCGCATAGGCAGGGCCCTCCCCGCCCCATAACGCCCAGCTTCCTCCTCCAGACAAAGAAAATGGTCTGTCGTGCCAGATGCGGTCCCTGAGCCACCAGAGACCCATCCCTGCCATAGACTTTCGGGACTTTAGTGCAGAAACTTCCGTTTATTCTGTGTTTGTATGGTGCCTAGCACAATGGGGTCAAAGGTGGGAGCTTTTAGCACAACCACAATATCAATGTTTTATAATAATAAATAAGTACCTTGTTTTCTGTGAGCGTAATGCCCCAGTTCAGTTCTTTTTCCACTTGTTCTCCAGAACAACACTGTGCTCAGTGTATTATTCATGCTTTCCTGGAATCTCACAGACGTGCTGCACTGGGGCGAGAGCAGACTTCAGAGAAGATACCTTCCACTAAAACTAGTGAAGAAGAAAGCAAAGCACTAGAATATTCAGAGGCTCTGGCAGCTGGCTTCTCTCTGGGAAGAGTTTTTCAAAATCCCACTCGTTTGGCAAGGAAATCTCAGAGTTAAAAGGAACATGAGACTTTGATGGCTTATTTCTCTTGGTTTCAGAATTTCCGTGAATCTCCCACTGTGAGTTTGTTACAGGGGGAAGCTTCTGTCTGAGTCCTAGTCTCACCCCATCACCAAAGCAAGGAGGGAGAGGCTTCTGCTCCAGATAAAATCACTTTGGGGCATCTCTGTAATTCCCAGCGCTTAAAGCAATCAACCCATTGCAGTGAATGGTGAGGTCTCTGCGTGGGCGATTCTTTTAAGCGCCCTGATCCCACTGCAAAGTTTTAAAGAGATGTCAGTGGCTCCAAGCCTTTCTCAAGCAACTTAGGGTCTGAACGTTGCTAAAGAATGAATCTGTGGCTTTCAGACCTGATTAAATTTTAAACATCGCCTGGGAAGGAAAAAGAATTGTTTTTTTCTTTTACTTCTATCTGGTGGATTCTGAAAAGCTGTATTTTTTACATTAGCAATGCAGGTTTTACTTGATTGATTACTAGGGAGCTTGTAGGATTCAGACATCATAAGAGTCAAGGAGCAATTGAGAAAGGAAGGGATTTCTCCTCAGAATATTTCAAAGTCTTTGCTTTTCTTAACACCTGTTTAACTGAAATGCCTGGAAAGAGACAGGAGGAAAAGGTCTTTATCAAGACCCTTCAGTTAAAGGGTGGGAAAGCTACCTTTCCAATTATCTAGTCCTCCCAGGAGACCTTCAGCACGAACAGGGAATACCAGGCTTTGTCCTTCTTGATATTATAAAGATGAAAAACAAATAGAAAACAACATTTTCAGAAATACCATTCCTGACTTCTCTCTATCTACAGCTGGACACAAAGAGCACAACCCCATAATTTTCCTTTGTAAGTCACCTGAGCTGACTTGGATTGTAAACTTTTTGGGGCAGGGACCTTCACTGTGTTCTGTATCTGTACAGCACCTAGCGCAAGGGGGTCCGGGTCCAAGGCACTACCGCAATACAAAGAATAAATAAAAGCCTTTAACTTGCTGGCAGGAAACATCTCTATTATATTCTAAAGTACTTTTTGTACCTAATGATCACTTCCCAGGGCGGTCTGAATAGCTGAGAACTGCAGACACCCAAAGGCCACAGCTGGCATGGTTTTTTGATGCAATTAAGGGAATTATCAGGATTGTGCTTAACAGGTAACATGCAAGGAAATGAGAACGGGCTGGGAATTTTGAAAAAATAAATGGATTGCTTTATCTGATGTGAAACTACGTGGGCTCCGTTGCTACAGGTCTGCATGCCTGAGCGCTCAGCCTCTTTCCAGCGGCAGAGTACGGCTGCGACACGCCGGGGGGGAGGATCGGCTGATTATGATTAAAGGTGGCGAGAGACTGGCAGGCATTAGAAGTTCATTGACTTCAAGTGCCTCCGTGAAATAGACCCTTCAACACTGCATCCACGGTCCCACAGCTGCGCCTGCGGGAATGGAGAAAACGAGGTCTACTTAATCCTGCCTCAGGGCAGAGGGGTGGGCTGGATGACCTCTTGCGTTCCCTTCCAGCCCTACATTTCTATGATTCTAAGAGGGCAGAGCTGGCTGAAATGAGAGCTGTTCAGGAAGCTTAAATAGCCCTCAGTTCTACTGACACCTGCCCTCTTCCCTTGCTCTGTGCCTTTCTGCACAAGATGATGGAGCTTGGCTCATCTTTACAAATGCATTGGGTTTGCAGCCAGACACGCAGACTGTGTCAGGACCGCAATGGGGCAGTTTGAGACACATGGATGTTTTGAATGACCCTGTGTGATGGGTAGAGTCAAAGTGAGAACGCTAGACACTTTCCCGATCAATCCTCTCTGGCCTTATTTTTGTGCTGATGTTCCACTTCCAGTCATACCAGGAAGGGGGATATATTTGGATTATCGTCAGACCAGATCTGTATTTCCCTAGCCAATAGGCAAGATGTGCAGTTACATTCTCTGCTAGTGAATTTCCATGGCATTTTATTTGGGTTTATATGCGACATGGCCTTTGACAAGGGGCTCAGAAGCAGCTGGGACATACTCCTGTTCTGGGCCAGCACCTTGCTGAGGCTTCGATCTCATTTTCCAGAATTTCAGTTTATGGGGTTTTTTAAAGTGAGTCTCTTCGGTGTTAGGGCTGCAAAGTAAACCTCAGAAACGTGAGCAGCGTGTAACAAGGGCATGTCTACACTACAAAAGCAAGTCGACCTACCTCACATCGACACATAGCCACTGCAGTAATTAGATCACTTGTGCACGTCCACACTTTGCTTCTTGTGTCGGCAGTTGCGGGTTTTTGGCAGGAGCGCTTTTATTGATTGTACGGTCAGCGTGGGGCATTGTGGGATGGCTCCTGGGAGCTGGTAACAGTCACCATAAGCAACGCAGTGTCTACACTGACACTGTGGTGAGCTACTTGCATCAATCTGGATTCTACGCCACTCAGGGAGGCGGAGTTAAGCCATGCCAGGGTCAGATTTTCCACAGCTGTACAACCTACTGTGAGTGGCATCTCATTTTTTGCATCTTGCATAGGTGGGGCCTTTTCTCTGCGTGGAGCTTGGCCAAGAAGCACCCCCTTTTTGTGTTTGCAGCCCCCCCACGCCCCACAGGGGAAGTCTTCCAGGACTCCAGTAAGGAATGGGTACAGCCACCAAGGACCTGGTTGTGTCCTGGGGTGAACGCATGCTGGTATTAATTGGATTGCTGGGGCAGGGCTGGGAGAAACTGGGAGCTTCCAGGGAAGGGAATGGTGGGGGTAGAAAATGAACCCATGTTGGGAATTGAGTCCCTTAGAGCTTTGGGGGAAATCTTCCTCCAAGAGGGGACAGAGCCAGGGGAAAGGAAGCTTTTAACCCCCGAATTCCTCCCTCCCAAAGATTTCCAAGCTCAGTGATTTAATGATCCCTTCTCTCTGCCCTGTTCTGTTTCTGTGATGGGCTCTCTCCCCCCATCCCATTGCTGTTCCCCTAGCTGAGATCAGATCAAAGGCCTCTCGGGGGACAGTGGCCCTAACGGACGCAGGGAAGGAGAAGCCACAGACACACTCTCCTAACAAGCTGAGGTGAGACTCAGCAAAAGGGTGCAAGTGTGTGATTTCCAGCTAGCATTTCAGCCCGTTTCCCCCAATGTACCCGTGTGTAGCCTGGCCATGGCATTTCTGTGCAGCAGCGGGGACATCTCGTGGCTACTCTTGGTAACGGCAGATGAGCGATCAATCCCGTTCCTTCAGAAGCTGTACGAGATGCCACTTCTCCAGGTATGGCATCGAAGGGAGAAGCTGGACAGCAACACAAGCCAAGCAGAGAGGCACGGCTCCCAGAGCACCGGCTTTCCACGGCTAAACAGCCAAATCAATAGGAATGCGCCCAAGGCCTCCTGGAAGGTGCGTCTTCCATGGGCATGGCAGGCTGGAGTGTCTTACGGCAGGTAGATCCAGGCGGGCTCACAGGCACAAGCCAGGAAAACTCCAGCAGCCAGCGTCACTCTCTGAATGTCAGCGGGTGATCTGCCAGCCTGTGGTGAGGATTTGGGCTTGGGACACACCCTTGGGGTAACGAAGGAAGCCTCTCCGCAGTGACTCAGGCAAAGCTGGTCTATCTACCTTCACCCATCTGCCCATGTCAGAAGGTGCCTGAGAAAACATGCTCCTGTGGTTAGGCCGGACTGGCTGATCCCACCATCCGCTAGCGGGGCTGATGGGACCCGTGTGAATTCCTGAGGGCTAACACTGCTGATGGGTTTGCATTTCTCTGCTCCCTTTCATCAGTCCCTGAGAGAGAGGGCAGGAAAGCCGTCTCTCATCTGGGCTGGCTTGTCCAGCCAGACAAAAGGGCTATTGGACACGCTTGGGCCAAATGAACAGGAGCCGTGGACTCTGCCTCTCCAGCACGTCTATCCAAGAGCGTCTCAGCCTGTCTCCCTGCCGGCTCATCAGCAGTGCGGAGTGAACAGCCTGCACGCTGGCTCCTTTCCCTCAGCCGGAGGGGAGCCCGGGCAGCGTTGATCTCTGTTTTCTCCCCACGTCAGTCCCAGGCAGGGTGGTAGGATTCGAACTACCTCCATTCGAGGGCGGGCAGGGGAAGAACCAAGGTTCCCCCTGACCTTACAACTGCACTGAAGCAAGCAGCGCTCTGGTGCCAGGATTTTGCCAGTCGCCCCCTTCACGTCCTGCTTTGCGATGGGAGGCGTTTCCTCTCAGCTTATTGTGAACTGTGCTGGGGGGAGGAGGGGAAACCAAACCAACTCACGCCGCGGACTGCAATCAACCAACCTCTCAGAGGCTGCTGGGAGTGGAAGGGTCTGGGGTCTGTATGGCCGAACCCAGCTCTGTCCGTAGCGGAGAAGGGTGCACCCAAGAAGACTAGAGGCTGGAGGAGTTCCAAGGAGAAAAAGAGCTCCAGAAAGGAGCAAGAGGAGAGACAGTCGCCTCGCTGAACTTGGGGAGCGTTGAGCACAGGCTGGGACCTGCCTCCTTAGGAAATGTTGGACTTGCCTGAGAAGTCAGAGAACTTCTGGGGACGTGGCACTGAAGGGTGTGGGGGTAGATGATGCTAATTAAATGCCAATACAGCCCTTTGATAAGCATTCCGACGTGTTCCCCCCACACTTTCTGTGATGGTCAGATCATCCCGGCCCACCAGGCAATGGCGTAGTGCCATGTGGAGCTGTGGGATTCAGGGCTTTGTTGGAGGGCCAAGTCATCTTAGTGATTCTCTGCCGAACCCCATAGAGCTGGTGGGAATCCTCCGGCTCTCAATAATGCAATGAAGGATGAGTTGCATTGGGAAGAGGCAAGGATTGTGCAAGCTTTCCCCATGCAGCTTGGCAAATCTATCCTGCAACTGTTACTCCAGTCTTGAACTCCTTGGGTCTGACGCTCGCCTCTGAAAGCCAGGCTTCAGCAGGGAGCATTAACCTTTTGTGCCGCTGATAGGTCCTCGATGTACAAGAACAGCTCCACAAGTTATGGGTGCATCCCAAGAGAACAACAGGCTGGAAACGCACTGGCAGGGGAAGAGAAGTTGCCTGTGGGAGGAGATGAATGTGAGCAGCAACGGTGGATTCAACCCACGTGGGGCCTGGATTGACAGTAACGTTGTTGGTGTCGTGACCCATCTCTGCATTAAGGATAGTATGCCCCCATCTCTCTCCTCAGCTCTGTGCTCCCTCGTGTAAAGCACTGTGCTTTGCTTTCATCTTTCTTTGCAACTTGTGCAGAGAGCAACCCACTTGCATGGGATGCATGTCACCCCGTGGCTTGGGCTGGAGGCCTGCGCGGTGTTGATTGTTTTCAACCTAACTCGTAAGCTCACTAGCTGCAGTTACTTCCATCCCATCCGAGCCTCAGAGACCAGGAACAGAATGATCCATGCTCTTGCCTGGCAACTGGTTTCTTGTAAAGAAAATGTTCTGAGTGACATTCTTACCTGCATGCCAGGGGAATGGCAACAAAACTCTCTCCCTCAACCTGCCTCTTTCCCTGTAACCCCGCCAGCTGCCCCTCCACCCCACCCCTCCCCATCTACATACCTCCCTCACTTCTCTCCCTTCTTCCTTAATACCCCCGCTCCTCTCTCCGCTCGTTCCCCTTGAGATATAAAGGTCTTCCCCATTCTCAGGAAAGCACCCACCAGGAATACATAGCAAGTCATACGCCAAGCGGTTTATGGGAGTCCTGCAGAGCCGGTGCCGTGCCTGAATCCCAAGGGAGCCGTCTGTTAGATGGTTTGCATTGCTCACTTGGTGTAGGCTGCTCCTTTTTCTTTCTTCCCTGCTTTGCCATAACAAAATCTGAGCAGGATGGGAGCCGCCCGAGGAGAAGCTCGAGGGCCCTTTATGCGAGAGCCCAGGAGACCCTTTGAAGGTGCAAATGGGAATGTGAACATGGGAGCCTGGGCATCTGGCACCTGCCCGAAACAATGCCAGCCGCTGAGATATTGCCTTCCCTCTTCAAGGCGAATTAACCCTGCCAACCCCCATCGCCTGGACTTTGCACTTCCTCCTTCCTCCAACAGCTCTGTGCAGCTAAGCCAGGAGGAAGCCATCAACGGTGGCATGCAACGTGCTCTCCTGAACGTAATCAGCCCCGAAGAGCTCAGCCAGCACGGCAGGCAGTGGCTGAGCTGCATGTGAGAGTGCAGAGGAACCCGCAGGAGACATACAGAAGGGATTACATTGATTTCATTTCTTAGCTTAGGGCTCGTCTGCACAGAGAAGTTTTAGGGAGAGAAGGTGGGTGAGGTAATACCTTTTATACTGCCTCCACCTGGGCTCTCTACTGACCTGGGGACTGACACAACTACAAGGGTACCGGGAAAGTTTTACAAGTTATACTGGTGTCATTATACCATTATAGCGATACCCGTATAACTCCCACGAGAACACTTTTATTCCTGTATAATAGTGGCTCCCCAAGAGAGGGAGTGTTCTACTGGAGCCAGAGCGTCCACATGGGGAATTATGGCATTCTAACAATCTCAGTTTAAATTCATGCCTTAGTTTATACCAGTATAATTTCCCCATGTAGACAAGCCCTTAGGAAATTGGGCATGAGACTAGGGATGGAGCAAGGTACTCCAGAGAGTTAGCAATGCAAGGGAAACTAGTTTTATGAAATAAGAGAGAATTGTGGTGTGACAGAGGTGGCGACACTGAACTAGGAGGGAAACTAATTGTATCATTAATGGAGAGAGGCAGCATTGTCCAGTGATTAGAGCAAAGGTGCGGCTGGGAATCCAGATGTCTGTTTTCTGTTCCCAGCTCCAGAGCTGGCTTGTCCCTTCACCCTTGGATCTCAGTAATCCCTCCCACCAGGAGCTCTGTGAGCATTAAATAGTTAGTGCCCTTACATTGCTCGGAAACGACACTACCGGGATCCCAGACTCTGCGATGGAGGTGGGAGGAGATCAGAGGGAGAGTCTATGAAGGGTTACGCAGTCGAGTCATGTTTCACTGAAGCTTGATCTGATATTAGCTTGGTAAATATCGGCTTCACAGGTGGGGGGTACCCAGTAAGAATAGCCAAATGATTGTGTCATGGATGATAGAGGTCAAAGCGGAGACATTACTGCATATCTCGGGAAATAGGGCATGACCTTCAATCCCTAGAGGTACCAGAAGGAGTTCCTGTTGGACTGTGTATTTGAAGGACAGAAAATAATTTAGCAGATGAGTTTTACCTGTTGTTCTGTTTGCCAGTTACATGAAACCAGACTTTGATTTTTATGTATGTGTGCGTTATTAGGAGCTGTTGGATCAACCTTTTATTTCAGCCGGTGGGCTGTGCATGAACTATTTCTTGAACCATCTTTTAGACTACTCCTTGTCTGTAGTTTCTGATTGGTCACTGGTGTCATATGATAGGCTTTCTGCTCCCTGACCACTGTGGCTTGTGTAAATAAGAGGGAACTAAAGTGATTTCTAGGTTATTTATATTGTAGGCTCTACCCCAAAGAGCTTATCTTTTGTTCTGTGCTGTGCAACACCTGGCACAATGGAATCCTGGTTAACAACCTGGGCTCCTATGCGCTAGGGTAATACAAACAATGAATAACAAGGTGGCTGCATGTACACTTCTGCTGAAAAGCTGTCTGCAAACACATGTGCACAAATATTTGCACTCCTTTTTGCTTCCCCAGCCCATTCTTGCACACAAACACAATAAATCCTTCCACAAACATCGGTGGCAAATGAATGAAGAGTCTTAGACGCTAAAATCAAAGAAATGTGGCAGGGTTTGTTAGTTTTGTTTTGTTGAATTTGCTCAACTCCATCTGAAAGCTTCCTTACAGCAGGATGAATGAAGATATAGGCAGAGATTAGTAACTGTGTGAGTGTCTGACTGAGGTAAATGAAAGAGGAAAATGATTGATGGATCCTAACAAGCTATTGTACTGCCATGTAGGACACCACACTTTTACAGCTCGGTTAGTTTTGAAATTTCCTAGCACTGGCACTGACAGGTAAAATAGGCTCATTGAAAGCTCTCAAGCACCAGAGTTTTGCAAGCATCCCAGCCTTTAAAGGATGCCCTTAGGGATAATTCAATCTCTCTTTAGGGTTCTGAGCAACTTCCAAGAGGTTAGATCCAATCTCTTCTCAGGTGGAAAGAAACAGCATGTTCACTGCTGGGTTCAGCCGCGAAGTCTCAAATGCTGAACCAGGGGACAGAAAGAGGAGTTTTGCTGTTTATTTGAAGGCATGGATAGAGACTGATGAGGTGAAATGACTATTATTAAAACACAAGGGGGGGCAGCTGATGAGGAGAGGGGCACATGCTAATCACTTGGCATTTTCTACTTTACGATTTCTCTCCATGGCATCAAAACAGGAGCTGGGCCAAAACTCACAGCCTTGGATCGGAATTCCCTCCAAATTTGGGGTGATGTGGGGGTTTTGAATGAGGCTATGCACGTCTCAGCCAGCCCCTATGGTTCTATGCACAGCTGACATCCAGAACTAGGGCCTACCTTTTCCCGCTCTGCTTTGGACGGTGGAAAAAACGTGGTGAGACAGGCTTGTTGTTTCCCTGTTTGGCTCGGACTCCCCTCGGGTTGGCTGGATGGGTTTTCGGGCCTGTGAAATGAGCAGCTCAGGACTGAGGAGCAATGGCAGAGCTGTTTGGGGAGGCACAGGATTGGCAGAACAGGGGTGCAGCAGGAACAGGACTGAGGGGCATCGACAGAGGTTTGTGGGAGACTCATGCACGCTCCTCACATATGCAATGCCTGGTTCAGGTCCACGCCATCACGTAAAGACAGTGCATAGAGCCCTTTACTGGAACTGGCAGACCGCCCCTTACGAAATGGACCACAACACGGGAACTGGGCATCAAAAAGGTGCCAGACGGAAGCCACCATCCAACATGGACAGTGGGCCCCCTGGGGCTAACCGACCCCTACCCAGCACATCTCAGAGGCAGTCTGAAGAGGAGGACTCTACCATGGTGTGTCCTGGATTGGAGACTGGATTCCAGCCTTGATCAGCTGAACCAAGGAAGAGGTCCACTTCTCCAGCCCTAACCCCCCTGGCGGAAGTATTTCGGCCCATTGCTGGCACACCCTAACTGCCAATGAGACCGGCCTGTGATGTCATATATCTCATTTCTTGGACAGTGGGGACACACAGGTAGAAGGTGTCCTGGGTGCACTGGACCTTCCACTACTAGAACAAGGGATGGAAGTGCCTATGCCAGCAGCTGAGAGACCCTCAAATGAACCCCTAGATATTGACCCAGACCTCGTTGCAGCTGACTCCAGCTGGCAGAAGGGTCCAATATGTATACAAGTAAATACCTCACCCCCCATGCACGCACACATCCATGCGCACACAGGGCCTGCCGCTTACCTGCGACGGCAGCAAATCTTACCACGCAGCACATCGCAGAATGACGGGAAGACGCAGCAGCTGAGCATCCTGTAATGATTTCAGGTGAGGCAGAGCGAAAACAGTTTCAGCACCACCTTTCATCTGTGATGAAGAGAGAGGAGGAAGAGATATGGGCAGCTTTGATCAACACTAGCAGCTTCTTCTCACCGCTCCACTGTGCAGAAACCAACTTATGGCCAAGGTGGATATTTTTTTTTTTAGGACTTTAACCTTCCCGTTAGTGACCGGTCCCTAAGCCAGGGAGTCAGACTCCATTCTCCTTCTTGGGAGACAGGCTCGCCTCCTCAGCAGGAGGGCTGTGATGGGCCCAGTGTCTTTATCCTATTTATTATGGTCGTGCTCAAGGATCAACTGAAAACTGGGCCCGCTGCGTTAGATACTGTTTAGAAATGCATGGCAAGAGGCAGCCCCTGCCCCAAAGATCTTACTGTTAGAAATAACCAAACAGGGTGTCCCAGAGGTGTACTGGGGAGACGGAACCCTTTATTGCCTGCTCATTCCACCTCAACACTGCGAGTGAGCGATGAGGGGGGTTACTTTACAATCCTTTTAGTCATAACAGTATGTAAGTATACACATTTTCAGCAACTCCCCATAGACCCTTATTTGGTTACATTGACACCTATAAAATGAATATTAACAACTACATAATGAAAACAATTATACCTGCCCCTGTTTCTTGTTTACAGGATTATTTCACAGAGCACAGGCACATTCCCTTGAAACCTACTAACATTCTTTAAAGAACACAATATGCAAGGGAGGGAAAGAAGATAATGATCTGTTCCCACCAAAGTCCTTGTGCGGGAGTGGCGATAGTTAGCTTCAGTCTCATCCCCTGCGCACATGGCTGGGAAGGGAGGAAAAGAAGAGAGATAACAGACTAACTAGAATTCATACCAATTAGCAGAAACAAGGTTTGTCCGTGCCTTGATCCTGTTCCCTGTAACTTAGGCCTGACCATTTGTCCAGCTTTTAACTCTTTACTCTCCTACACTTACAGTCTAATAGGGTAGGATAATAGGATCAATGACAGAATACTCTATAATCCACCTGTGGCAGGACGAGGCAGCAAGATCTGTTAGTGCGGGTGGCAAGTGGGCTTTGTACCTGCCAGCTGGTTCTCACACACAAGCTGGATTCCCTCCCAAGACCCTTCCCAGCTTGGATTTTCTATGGAAAAAAGGCTGTGCATGCTGGAGTGAGTCTGTGGGTGCAGCTTGCATGGATGGGGATCACTGACACTACTGCAGCATTAGCTGGTTGTACGGCCTAGCACCTGTCTGCCCTGTATGATCTTAACGGGATTGTGTGCTTTGCTAGCATTAATTGACGACGTCTCGCCGCGTTGCTCTGGGGTGTCATTCCCCCCACCATTTTACCTATTTAGCAAGAAAACACAATGGGGCTGAGCGATCTGCCAAGCATCACAGAGCCAGGAGAGAACCCAGGAGCTCTGAATACGAGCGCCCAGTTCACACTACAGGACCGAGCAATGACTTGTAATGGAGATGCCCAGGAGGCCACCTTCTCTCGCAGTATGGAACTATCGCACCAACAGTGGTCAGGAGCTCCAGTTCCTGGAGTACAACTCACACCCCTCAACCTGCACTCCCAGAAGCAAGACCCATCCATTCTGTATAATGAGTCATGAGAGGGAGGATTGTCCTGTGGGTAGGACAGAAGCTTAGGACATGGGAGATCCAGGTTCCATTCCTAGCTGTGCTATAGGTTTCCTGTCTGACCTGGGGCCAGTGACTTAGTCTGTCTGTACCTCAGTTCCTCAGCTTTAGAACGGGGATAATAGCCCTTCCTTACCTCTCGGGGTGTTGAGAATAAGTACACTGAAGACGGTGAGGTGCTCTGATCCTATGGTGATGAGGGCCAGAGAAACACCTTAGACAGGCTGCTACCAAATGAGCCTTACTGTTACTTAGTAGCATCTGATAAATTTGGGTCTCTTGTTTTGTCATCATTACCTCCTGGAGCCTCGGTCCTTTTGATTAATCAAAGTACTATCTGTTCCCTGTTCTATCCCATGTCACATGTGCCAGGTTTCCTTCCTGTTCCCATCTCTTTGGCATAACTCCATGGGCGCTCTGACTTTTTCAGAAATGATCTTTTGCCAGCATGTCACCTATTTCACTTTGTCATGCAGAGCAATAAAAAATATGTGTAGAGAGGGGAAAACCCCCCCCCACTGTCATCTCATCTATTTCTGAAAGGGTTCTATCGATTTCACCCCATGCCCAAATGGAGTCATCCAGCACCCTCCCCTTTCTATAACCATGGCATTGCTTGTGAGATGAATCTCTCTAGAGGGTTCTTTTCCCATCATTCTAGCTCATGCAGCTTGTATTACCCAGCCCAGTATTTCTCAATGGATTCACAGGGAGCAGCTGCTTTGCTCCACATCTTAATGGACTTATTTGGAGAGCAGAGATGGACAAAACATATACAGCTGCTGTTTTTGCAATTTAAAAGGCAAGCTACTGTTCCCCATTTCAATCAGAGCTACCACTGGCAAGATCCTGGGGTGGGAAGCACATCTCCCCAGGCAGACAGCACCAGGTGTGCTGGAGAACAAAGCTGAACTTTGAGTAGAATGTTTGAGATCAGGGAAATGGGAGCCTAGCTCAAAGGTTGCAGGCCAGTTTCCATCCTGTTGTAATAGCTTGTGGACAGAAAAGGAGCCTACTGAAGCAGTTTTCAGGGCCCTGTTTTCACAAGGGCAACCTCCCCTCTAGAGGCACAATTTACCGCATCAAAATCTGCACCCACAATTTTGAAGTGCTGGGTCACATCTTATGTGCATCTCTATCGACTGACCAGGGACACAAACTGGGCCAGTAGGTGTTCAAGCACTCGGACGTACAACGGACCCGGCACTGACAGCTCCTGCACAAAGAGAAGCTGGGCTCAGAGCATGTGAAAATGTTTCCCTAAACCTTTTGTTTTCTGGGGCAGGTGGGTTTGCCTTTGGGTCCCGAGCTGGGTGCTCAGTTTTCCAGTTGGCAAGGGGCAGCGGACACTGACGAAGCAGCTGTTAGGATGGGGAAGTTCCCACCATTGTTCTCTAGAGACTGCCGGTGGTAGACAAAGGAATCAGCATTAACAGCTCCAGCGAGAACCATGTGCCACCACGTCTCCTCCAGCAGCCAGGACCCCCCCCCTGGTTTGGAGCTTGGAGGAATGGAACGGAGAACATAGCTCAGCCTCCATTGTGCATACAGGCTTTGGCTGCTGTGCCAACAATGATGCCGCTTTGTGCCTTGGCATGGGGAGGAGGGCGGAGATCACCCCACACTAGGCCTGGTGGGATCAACGGGGCAAGGTGGGCCAATGAACTGTCCAAACTGCACTTGGAGGAGCAGACAGGGAGCAGGGATTAATTAGACAAGGCTCAGCTGGACTGGAACAGGCAGGGCCTGTATCAAGCCCGCTAGTGGAATGCAGCTAGGGGTTGCAGGAGAAGCAGTCTGCATTCGCGCCTGGGAAGAGGAAGGGGTGGTTGGGGCTACAGAGGCAGTTAGCCTAGGGTTACTCCCTTGGAGAAGGGAGTTTGGGCTGGCGAACCCAGAGAAAGCTCTGGGAAAAGCAGCAGGGTGTGGAATAGGGCAGACTTTGGCTGCCGATGAGAGGGTCCCAGAGCTGGAACTGGGAGTAGGGGGGGCAGGGGGGGCGGGTTTCCTTAGGAGGAGTGGCACAGTCAGAGCGGTGAAGGGAAGATGGCCATTTTGTATAGCAGGACTTCGATACCCTCCCAGAAGGTGGAACCACATAGTGACCTAGCCAGAGAGACAAGATGCGCAGAGGATGCTGAGGTTCCTGGAGTGAGGGGCCTGTGGGATGAGAAAAGATGCTGGATAGGCATGGGTGGCTGGTATCATAGGCAGGGGAAAGCTTAGCCTTCCCAAACAGCCGTGTGGCCCCACCCACGCTCTGCCCCAGGGCCCCGTTCCCTCCTGCTGCATCCCAGGACCACTCCCAGGCAGCGCTGCAGCAACAGCCATTCCTTCCTTTAATGCACAAACACCGGTGGAGATGGGGACTGGGTGGGCCAGCCATTGGTCCTAGCTGGCGCTCCAGGACTCGAGCTGTCTGACGCTGGCTGGCAGTGACTTGGGGCTGCCTGGAAAGGACTCAGGGCGGCTGGGCCCATGCCCACCCAGTGCCTGGGCTGCCCAGCATTCGGGTTACCTGGAGCTGGGGCCGGCAGCGACTTGGGCCAGCTGGAGTGGAGCTCCTCCCCAGCTGCAGCAGAGTGCTCGGTTGGCTCGGGGCAGCTCTGGCTGGTAGCAAGGAAGGAGGTGGGAGGGGTGTGGCCTCAGATGGAAGGGGCGGGACCATGGACTAGTCTCCCCTAACGGGGGCTTCATGGGCTGCCCATGTGGATAGAGCCATTGCCAGAGGAGGGCAGCTCCTGGCAAAGCTAATGCCCAGGATGGCCAGGAGGAGGCGCCACCAATCTTGCGAGCACCCTGTGACACTTGGATCCTTGTCTGCTAAGAGTTAGACTGAGACCACAAACTTACTTCACATGAGCTACGGACCAGCAGCAGCTTGCTGTGGCTGTCAGTCAGTACCACCCGAGATTTGAACCAGTGACCTAGAGGTGAAAGTTTTTACCCTCCCTTGGCCAGCCCCATCGTCATCCATCGCTGAGGCGCAGCTATCTCTTTTTCATTTAAAAACTTCGTTATAGCAAATACACCAGCACAGGCATTGGCTTCACTCTTACATTCTTTCAGTTTTCTCTTTCTCCTCTCCCTGTCCATCAGTTTATTGGCTTTTTCTGTGCAGATTATGCATTTTACTGCTGTCTAGGAAAATTAACGGGGTTTTCATATGAATTGTATTGCTCTGCTCTCTCATAGCACAGACATGTGTCTATTTAATTTCTCTTTCTGTTGATTTAATAAATAAGTCTTTAAAAGGAATCATTCTCCTTCCTAAGCAAACAGACCATTCTCCGGGACACCTCTTATGTCTCCTTGCATCATTTCATGCCAGACAATGTTATCTCATGCTCTGTTTACTTTTGCTCTTTTCACAGGAGTCCAGTAGTCCTTGGGGCAAGCTAGGTTTTATTGTAGGACAAATAAAAGGAGCGCTCGCTTGATCAAAACAGCCTGATGTACCCCATCATAGTCTGACATTGGCTCATAAACTGCTTGTTGGGAGCTGATAATATTTTGACTCAGCTTCTCACATATGCTATTGGAAGCTGCACTGATTGTAAGATTTTATTTGCCGCTTGTGGAACAAAACAAAAGAGCAACTTCCCGTAAAAGCTGATTTCTGTCTGTCCATGCTAGTTTAGGCTCCCTTCTGGGTTCACACAGAGAGAAGCTGTGAAATGCCAGGATCCAAGTTTGAGTTTTGCCTGCAGGTACACACAATGGGCCAGTGGAACTGGCTAGTGGAACTTCATTGATGTCAATGGATCCCATTATCGGGTGGAGGGATTCTGGTGAGATAAAGGGCCCACTCTAGTTTGTCACCGCTTGTCAGCAGAAACAAATTGGAACCAAAAGTAAAAGAGAACCAGAGACAAATGAATAGGATCTTTAGCTTGTATACATTGGTGTGTCTCCACTGAAGTAAACAGAGCTATGGCAGCTGTGGTTTTGACCAGTCAGTGTGATTCTTTCTTTCTTTCTTTCTTTCTTTCTTTCTTTCTTATTGAGTTCTGCCTGTTGGCAGACATTCAGCGTACATTCCAATGTCCACTCCATGCCTTTAGAACCAACAGGAAAAAAATAACTGGTAAACCACGGATGACCTGTGTTATCCCCTGAGAGCATTAAGCAGCCTCTGATATTTCAGAAAGTGTCTGGAGAATGTTATGAAAACATCTAGCCTGTTGATCCTACCTGTCTGCGTTTCATTACCAATCATCTTACCCGTCGGTCTGAGCAACTGACCTTTTGTATCTGCCACTTGCAAATGTAAGGACCACAAAGTTATCGAACAACCTTGAGGCTTTATACTTCTCCTCCACAACCTGTTAAGAAGTTCCCAAGCCTGCATTTGTTGCTCCCCTGCCTTACACGTCCCCCTCCGAGCAAGGCAGGACGGGTTCCGGTGCTGACCCCCTGCTGTCCCAAAGAGGTGGGGGTGTCCATGTGGGCAGCTATCCCACCTTGTGCTGCTAGGAGTTGCAGGAAGGTGGAGGGGATCGCAGTGCATCATGGATGCAGGCGCCACGTCCCATGAGCAGTGAGTTCTGTCCCATCATTTCATGGGTTTCCGACTGCATTTCATGGTATTTTTCAAGATCCTGGTTTTACAGCTCTTCTTTGCAGTGGAGAATCTGGGCACAAGTAGGACATCACCCATAGAGACCATGGGGACCACTGGGACACTGAGCTGTGAGCAAAGCGAGGGTGAATTTGTGGTCATTTAGAGAATTTGTGAGAACAAAATACATTCTGAACAACAAAGAGAGCAGTGCAGAGCCAGCCTCCAACAGGATCGCCCCAGCACTCTGCTCTCAGTGTGAGCAGCAACCCTGCGCTGTAAGCATTGCTTTTCTGATTCTCGTGTGCCTAGTGCATCCCCTGACGTTTCGTGCGTAAAACTACACCCTTCATTTCCCTTCCCTTGCAATGCACCTGCCTCTATAATGCAGTTTTATCTGGAGTGTGGCTAGCTCCCCACTCCTCCAGCGGTCCGAAACCAAGGTCCAGCATGCAGCTGGCCAATAAGAGAAACTTAAGACCATGTTTTGCTGTGTTAGGCCACAGCACCCAATCGACTCATCACCCTAAAAACTTAATAATTGGCTGGGTGTATGGCTGTGGGAAGAGAATAAAGGTGGTCACCATCAGGAAGTAGTCGGAGAAGGCTCACGTCTTAAGGAATGCACCAGAATTGCATTACATGAAAGGTTTGATCAGCCTTCTCATCTCTCCCCAGCTCACTGCTCTAGCCTAAGTGCGGCTGAAGAACCTGAGTGGGACTGCATATTCCATTCAGACGAAAACCCGGGAAGCAACCTAGGTAGCATAGCATTTGTTGTTTTGTTGCTGACAAACCCCACTGCTGCAGTAAGAATAATAGTGTAAGTATAACCCCATAGTGTAAGTTACTTCTATGAGTATAATTGTATAATTGTAATTGTGATCACATTATAAGCAGTTAAGATGTTGTATTAGACTAGAATTAATGTTGATTTCTAAATTGTAATTGTTGATTATAGATTGTCATAAGTCAAACAAATTGTATGCAAAGCAACCCTTGTCGCTCCTTTATTGAGGGATCCATATAATCGAACCTGACAGCACACTGGTTCTTGTTGTCACCACAGGTGCGGGCAGTGCATGTGGGTATGGCCCACCTTCATGTCCCCAAGTGGAACAGCAGTAGATTCAATTTCAAAATCCAGGGCAAGGAGAAGCCACCACCTCATTGCACAATAGCCCTAATTCCCTTTTTAATCAGACTTCAGGACAGGAATCATCACCCCAAATAATTCAGGGCTCCCAAGCTTACAATTCACGCCCAGGTTAGACTTGTCTCCTGGTGCCCGCCTGACTTCTAGCCTCCACCCCACCCGGCTCCCTGTTTCCGTATATATGGTTCAGCTTCCAGGGCAGGGCCAGGCCCCCTGGATTATCCAGCCACCGGTTCTTAAAGGGTAGCATCCCTTTTACCACACACCCTCTCACAGAGTCCACTGCTGAAGTGGCTGAGCCCATGGCTTTCTAGTAAGAAATGGCTCCCAGATGGCCACCCTTGCTCTGTTTTGCCCACTGACACAGAGACCTTCAGTTGCCGTGTGCCATGTCATGCTTCTGTACTTTCTGCCCTCAGGGAATGCAAGTGTCTGTTGACCAGCTCCACCTGGTTATGAGTGTTGGGTCGGGGATATTAGATGCACCTTAGCAAATAGGAAATGCTTCTTCTCTAACATCACTCGCTGCATTGCTGCCGTGCACAGGGAGCATACAGACTTCTGTTATTACTGCCTCACCCTCCTTCCCTGCATCCATTTGCTGTACCATCCACCGGGGCCAGCTTGTCATTGCTCTAAGTGGTGAGATCTCTGGGAAAGAGCAGGTGTTTTCACTACATGTTTGTGCAGCACCTTGCACAATAGGGCCCTGCTCCCCTAATCAGGGTCTTCAGCTGCTATTGTAATCCAAGGTTATAATACTTTGTACATTTCGTTGGGATATAGTATCTATGAGAAATGGAAATACAAAATAAAGAAGAAAGGAAGAAAAAAATTCACCCCCGGTGAGACTGGATACAACCCTGACCTGTGACCTATATTACTGCAGATCACACCTCAGCTCCAGTATTTACGTGGCTAAAAATGCACAGGATGGCACAAGGGATGATGAACTGTTGAACTTTAGAGTGCTGTTGTGGAAAGTGCCTAATCTCCGTGCGTGGGAGGAAGGAGGCTTTCCTCTCTTAGCTACGTACTCTGTGTGTAGAAGTGTTTCCTGCATGTCACTGATTAACTGCTCTCAGGACTATTCCTATAACAGGGCTCAATTACCGTCAGGAGCAGGTGGTGACAGTGCGGACACCTGTCCTCCGCAAACAGCTAGTTTTATTTAGGAGTGAAACCTTCAGCTGTTCTGCAGCCTCCTGGCTCCTCAATAGGCAAAGAGCACAGCTCCATTTTGTCCAGCATCTTTTAAGAAAATGAAAGTACAGGAACCTCCGCTTAATCATGACACGATTAATCCAAATGTCCCCCGTGGACGTGGCTGAATCCAATGACATGTCAGGGCAATGGCTGTTGCTTAAACAGGACCAGTGTTCCCCAGAACCCAGCTGCCTTCAGATGGCTAAGCCTTTGTGTCCAGTGCTCACGTTCTGGTTCTCGCTGTTTGCAAAATGTTAGGGAATCCTTTAGAAGGGCAAGTGCTCTATAAAATGTCAGGCCTGGGCAGCAGCTCACCTGTAAAATGGGAGTGAAGATATTTACCATCGGGGAAATCTGAGGTTATCAATCTGCCCAGAGCCTCCCATAAGTGGCTATGCAAATATTAACCCATTTTTATGACTGGAAAATTGAGTCAAAGCTGAGAAATGACTTGGCCTGGGGAGCCCAGCGCTCTAGTAGGTTACACCCAGAGGCAGGAGATCTGGGGAAGGGCGGGGAGTGGGCTGCTAATCCAGGAGAGATGTTAAGCAGGCAAAGGCAAGAGCGTAAAAGGTCTCCAGGAGGGGAGGCTTGGGAGTAGAAGAGAACTGTTGGTTTGGGGACTTTAATTTGGGGCTTGGCATCTGAAGAAGTTATTTTCTGTGAGTAAACCCCGACTCCACAGAGGGTCTTTTGACTTAAAAAATGGGTGGAGTCTGTGTAAGGAGCCCTCCGAGGGGGAATTCATTGGTAGGGCACCACAGAGGTCCCCCTGGCTACAAGGGGGCACATGCGGCGGCCGTCCCTGTTACAGGAGGCAAGAGCCAGAAGCTAATCATTGCTGTGTGGAGCAGATGATGACACTGCTTGGCACGCAGCCTCCAGCCGCACCTAAAACTGGATGCGTCAAAGGAGTGTGAGCTGCACCCTATTAAGGCGTTTCGCCACCTCTGCATTGAAGTAGCTGGAAGAACACATTCCTCCATGGCTCTGGGGCATTCCTCCCACTCAAGGACTCCACAGGAAGAATTTCCCATCTCCCATGATGGCTGCAACATTCGCTCCGGGTGTGTTCTGTCCACACACGCCTGTCTGGTCAGAAACGCGCATCTCGCCTGGCTTCCAACAGCGAGGAGCAGGACCTGTGGTGGGAGGAACTGGGATATCTCCGGGGCATTATTCGCAAGCTGCGTGGATCTTTGGAGCATTGCACAAGTTGTCTCATGCTCTCGTTTCTCTGACCTTTTCTTCCTGGAAATCCTGCTCTGAGGAGCGGCTTCTTCTCTGGGTGCTGTCCCAGGGAAACCCAGGTGCTGCAAGTGGGGCTGAAAACTCAGTAAGGCGGCTCTGCTATAGCTACACTTGGAGCTAGACATGTACGTAGGCTTGTCATGTACGTGTCTGCTCATACAGACATGCGAGCGCTAGCTCTCCTCTGAGCTAGCCCGCTAAAAATAGTAGTGGGGCTGCAGTAGCATGAGCAAGCCAGCCTGGGGACAAACCTGCCTGAACCCTGTGAACACATACTCAGGGTATGCCAGCGTTGCCCATCCACCACAGCGACACTACTGTTTCTAGTGGGCTAGCTCAGATGAGAGCTAGCATGAGCTGGGACTCTAGCTTTTACTGTAGGCATAGCCTTAGGCTCTCAGGTGAATTGAACTTTATGTGCTTTAACGTACGTGCACATCATACTTGAAAATACGAGGAGTGCAGACTTCGAAAGAGAAAGGAATTCAAGTCGCTGCATTTAGGTGTGTTTGTTTGAATAAATAATTCAGATTAATCCTAATTAAGTTCTTGCTGTCTTCAATCACAATGCAGCTGTCTTTGGCTTTGTCTCCACTAGCACTTATGCCAGCAAAACCTTTGTCACTCAGGGGTGTGGGAAAAACACCCCCCTGAGCGACACACATTTTAGCTACCTAATTGCCTGCTTGTGTGGACAGCGCAACGTTGGTGGGAGATGCTGTCCCGCTGACATAGCCCCCGCCGCTTGTATAGGTGGTTTTATTATGTCAGTGGGGGAGCTCTCTCCCGACATAACACGGCTACACAAGAACTCTTACAGCCGCACAGCGGTACTGATACAGCTGTGCCAACGTAGGTTTTAAGTGCAGACTAGCCCTTTGAGTCATTGGGCTTCTGTTTGCCAGATGAGATAGCGCAGAGGCACTGATGAGCTGTGGTCAATAAAAGAGTCCATGACATGTTTTGCAAGAGGCGAGCTGTTAGCCCTGGTGTCCTGGACAAATTCCAGCTCAGGTATTTCTGCTGCCTCTATACTGCTGTAGTTTCAGATGGAACACCCCCCGGAGTTTGGAGGTGTCGCCATCTTCCTCTTCCAGAGAGGTCTGCATTTCAGCGGTGGGTAAAGTGGCCTCTGTTATTTCTGGGGCAATTCTGTGCAAAAAATTTAAAATTCCATGCACAATATTTTAAAATTCTGAAAAATTCTGCATAGTTGATTTGTCAGAATAACACCATATAGTCACGCCAGGTTCAATTATTTTGGTAAATTTATTTCAGAATGCCTGTCAGCAAGTATGTCTGTGACAATACAGACTAAAAAGATTCCCCCAGGAGCAGAGAGCTAAAGAAACCCCTACGACGACCCAGTCCTTGTTTCTCTGCCCCCTCCCAGCCAGAGCCCAGCTGTGGGGCCCTGCAAGCCAGACACCAGCACCCCACCCCCAAAGCCCACCTGCAGGCCCCCCCCCGTTTCCCCCAGCCCAGCCCGGGACTCACACCCCAGAATTCTCCTAGGAGTACCCTGTGTGCGGTCAGCACAGCGCACTGGGATTTTCCCTGGTGGACAACATTTGCAAAACATTGTTTCTTTGGATTTTAAAAGAAGCCCTTTCTGCCGTGTGGTCAGCACTGGACGAGGAAAGTACCAGCAGCAAGTGTCCCAAAGTGATCCACAGCTGTTGAGTTTATTATTATGTGCTGTTCTAACACAAATAGGGAGCAGAAGATCAAGTCAAGTACAATGTTTATAACATCTGAAAGCCAGCCATTAAGGTATGCATAACACGCAAGGCTTGTTTATTGGCATCCATCTCCCTTTTTCTTTAACCAGCAGAAACATTGCCATACTTGGTTCTCCCTTCCCAGAGGAGCAGTGCCTCAGAAAATCTGCACATAATTCACAACATAAATTGGTGCCAAGATACAAAACATGAACCCATGTCATCCCCCCACAGTTGCTCTCAGATGTAACACCCCCGAGAAGTATCTGTATAACTTATCGGTTACTGTATTAGTGACAGACAAGACAATGGTTCATTTGGCTACACTCCCCTGATTCTCCGGTACTCAGGCCAGGCATAGGAAAGCATGGCACAGGACAAAGGTGGGCTGAAGTCATTTTGAATTTCCTGCATTCCGCGCAGGGTAGATACTTTACTCTAGGAAGAGCTGTGTGGAGGGATGAAAAGAGTCAGCTGGTTTTATGTGTGTGTGTGGAGATGAGGTCCATGTGGGAGTTGCTTTCCAAAGAAACGCAATTGCCATGTTTTTCCAGGCACTGAGGAAAAGAGGGTCTGGAAAACTAGTTACAAATCTTCAAGGAAAACTACGAAGCAAAGAAAGATCAAATGTAAAGTTTCTATCAGGGATCCAGTACTGCCTCAGAAAATGACAGCAGCTGCTCCTGCATGCAGGCAGATTCCTTGGAAATGAAAAGGGAAGTGCCAAAGGGTGCACTGCCCATGTGGGTCTCCAGAAAGCACTAGTTACTGGGGAGGAGGCTACGTGACAAGAGTCAGAAGGAAGAAAAAAAAATCCCCACCCTCTCCTGTACCTGTTAGCAGGATTCAGAAGCCAGGGGTGAAAGGGTTAACCATCTGCCAATTCAAGGCAAGTTCCCTGAAGCAGGAAGCTGCTTTCAATAGCAGGCAGGAAAAGGAAGTTGGTGGGGTTAGGGTGGGGACTTGAGGAAGGTGTTTTGTAGTTTTGTAGCAGTCCCCCCCCTGGGCTAGGGGAATGTTTCAAGAGTGGAGTAGAGTTCGTCTGTCTCAACACAAACAAGCGTCTGCTCTGTCTGTGCAGCTTGCAAACACTGCCAGAGCCCTAGCAAACCTTGAGAGCCCCTTAGAGGTTCATCAGTGAACTAAATGTTTGGGAGCTGGGGGAGGAGACCTCAGGAAATTTCCAGGTTAGCAAACAAAAACTCCAAGTGCTAAGGAATGTCGTGCATATCTGTTGCTTTGAGGACAAACTCCTTAATGTGTGCCTCAAGAAAACTGGTGAGACTCTTGTTATTTGCACGTAAACTTTATCAGTGTGTTCCCAAGTCTGCCTCAGGCCAGCAGAACAAAAGAGTCAATTAGTGAGATAAGCGCATGCAGGGAGGGGAGTAGGAAACTTCTTGGGCAACTTCCCCTTTTCAACCCTTTTCTCTAGAAAACCCCACATCTGATTTGCGTCAAAATTCCTAGTGAAATCAGGTTGACAGCTTTAGTTATGTTGAAGCTGGGTGGTGAGGAACAAGAGAAGCAAGCTAATATTGGAAAGCTAGCTTCATTCTTGGGGGCAGCAGTTATCTCTGGCATATGCAAGGCAGAGCATCTGTGGTGCCTAAAATATTCCTTTTCTTTTGTAGCACTTTAGGAAACTACAGCCTTTCAGGGCTGCTTCCTCCCACCTGGTGAGCTAGTGAGCTCACCTATCTGCCTTGGGCTGGGCTATGCGCGCTGCAGTAAATGGCACAGTTGCACTTTTCAGGCTGCATTCCCCAAAATGGCATTCAAAGTGCAGGGCCAGCTAGCAATGGGAGGGGACCTTTATTATAGAGCAAGTTCAAGACTCCTGTCGATGGCTCTCCTCATTAAAGGGGCAAGTTTCTTTGATACCTGAGATCAGCAAACTGCCACTAAAATGGATTTCACTACATCTGCCTGCTGACGCTTTGCTAACTCATGTATAAACGTGTTCCTAATAGCCTTCACAACAGCAGCTGGCCAAACCATCCCTTGTCTCCATAATGGATTCAGCTGGTATCTCCAGTGGCCTTCCCAGCTCCCCTGTCCCAAAGCTGCTATAAATTATAGAAGTGCGGAGGGAGCTCTCAGAGAAGCCCAACTCATTTTTCAGTCTCAGCTTCGCTAGGTTTCTGAGAATAGGGTGCCGCTCGCTGCAGCAAAACCACCAGTTGAATCCATTGTCCTGGAACAAGCTGAAAGACCCATAAGAGCTTTTATTGCTAGATCATGCACCTGGTTTGTGGTGCTCTTCTTTAAATGCTATGTCCTTCTTATATAAAGACATGGGGGAAGAGATTGGGAGATTAAAGTCAGGTTCTAAGCAAACTTCTTGTTTGCTTCCAGACTTCTTGTTTTCGTCCGATGGAACCCCACACTGATGTGAAGTGAAGACTCAGCCATGCTGAAACCCTGGGCACGCAGCAAGGGGCCCCATACGCAGAACACTGGACCATGCTGCCGATCTTCCGGTAATTAGATTTCTGAATGAGAGAGGCAATGCTTTGGCTCATGGAGTGGCGGAGGGTTTCTGATGGTATCATTTACTTTAATGCTCTTTGCAGGCACAGTCAAGCACTCTCCATGTTTCTGGCAATAGTCTTCAGGTGATTCATATAATAATAGACCCGTAGGCCTGGAAGGGACTTCAATAGGTTAGCAAGTCCACTCCCCTGCACTCAAGGCAAGACTATGAAATAATTAGACCATCGCTGACCCGCATTTGTCTAACCTGTTCTTAAAAACCTCCAGGGATCGAGAGTCCACAGCCTCCCGTGGTAACTTGTTCCAGTGCTTAACGACCCTGACAGTTAGGAAGCTTTTCCTAATGTCCAACCTAACCTGCCCTTATTGCAATTTAAGCCCATTGCCCCTTGTCCTATCCTTGGAGGTTAAGGAGAACAGTTTTTCACCCTCGTGTCCCCTCTGTCTTCTCTTCTCCAGACTAGACAAACCCAATTTTTTTAATCTTTCCTGTTAGGTCATATTTACTAGACCTTTAATAATTGTTTTGCTCTTCTCTGGACTTTCTCTAATTTGTTCACATCTTGCCTGAAACGTGCTGCCAGAACTGGACACAAACACTCCCGCTGAGGCCTGATCAGCACAGCGTAGAGTGGAAGAATTACTTCTCATGCCTTGTTTACAGCCCTGCTGCTAACACATCCCAGAATCACATTTGCTTTTTTTTTTTTGCAACAGTGTTACACTGATGACTCATGTTTAGCTTGTGATCCACTGTAATCCCCAGATCCCTTTCCACAGTATTCCTCCTTAGACTGTCATTTCCCATTTGGTGTGTGTGCAATTGATTTTCCTTATTGAATTTTATCCTATTTCCTTCAGACCATTTCTCCAGTTTGTCTAGATCATTTTGAATTTTAATCTTACCCTCGAAAGCCCTTGCAACCCATCCCTTGGTGTCCTCCACAAACTGTATAAGTGTACTCTCTATGCCACTATCTAAATCATTTATGGAGATATTGAACAGAACCAGAATGATGACGGATCCCTAGAGCACCCCACTAGATATGCCCTTCCAATTTGACTGTGAACCACTAATAACTACTCTCTGGGAATGGTTTTCCAACCAGTTATGCAACCAGTGTATAGTAGCTCCAGCCAGACTATATTTCCCTAGTTTGGTTATGAGAAGATCATGTGAAACAGTAAAAAGCGTTATGAAAGTCAAGATATACCACATTTACTGCTTCCTCCCTATCCACAAGGCCTGTTAATCTGTCAAAGAGAGCTATTAGGTTGGTTTGACATGATTTGTTCTTGACAAATCCATGCTGACTGGTACCCATCACCTTATTATCTTCTAGGTGTTTGAAAGCTGCTTGGTTATTATCATGTCCAGTAATTGTTCTGTCTCAGATGCCTTCAGACTGAGGTGTGTTTCAAGGGAATTCATTCTCTACACACTGCTTGAAGGCATGTTACCACAGCACGCCCATGGCCACAGGATCTGTAAGCCCTTTATCAATTAGCAAAATGAGGCGGGTGTTTAAATCACAGTGTTGGTACCTAACCTTCCCCTTGTTATGCATGCTAACAGTCTGTATTGCTGTGAGCGAGCATTGAATGGATGCTAGATGCAGCTTCTGACAGAGAAGTTGGTGATACTGTTTGCCATGCGACAAGAATAAAGAATTGTGCAAAGTGTTTCTTTCCTCTAACACTGAATGAGGAGCTTTATTTGAATAAGTAACGTGGTATCCTCTCTAAAGCTGCTTAGTCAGTTTCTCTCGTCATTGTAAAGCTTCTTCTTAGAATATTTCCCAATTCCCCACGTCTGCCTAGTTTCCTGCTAGAGTTTTAAATGAACAGGGCACATATCATCAGTAGCTAAAACCAAACCCCTTAGCAAAAGGTCAGGAAGTCTGTGACATTTTGGGGATCACCCAGACCTGTAAGGGCTTCGGTCAATCTCTAGCCCTATAACCTTAAATCTGTGCTGCTATGGCTCAGATCCTGGAGGCCGGTAGCTAGCCCATGAGCACAAGGTCTCAACTGGCTTCCTCTCGCTTAGTTCCTCCTTGCAGAGTGACCCTACCTGGCCTTCCAGTCCCAAATCAACCCAAATCCATCCTTCCCAAATTCTTAACAACTAAACACTCCGACTTTTCTCCTCCAGTTTGTCGCCCCTGAAGACGTGAAACCAGCCCTCCAGTTATCAGTTCCCTTTGGTACACACACTCCACACAGTTTGCACAACAGAGACCTGCTTGAGGTAAAAATACACACTCGGTTTATTTAATAGGAAAGAACAGAGATTCAAAGATGAAATAGTAAGGGAGAGCAAATATAGACAAATTGCTCAGTAAATAACCAAAGACGCAACCGCAGGCCTTACATTTCTATATTAGGGAAAATCCCATTTCTAGTACAAGTTACTGACTGCCTTTGCACAGTTTCCCAGTGTACTCCTAACTGTAGGGGGTGGATCTAGCGTTTTACAGACAGCTTCCCTGCTAGAGGCTGGCTCTCAGTTTCTGGACGGATTTCACTTCAAACCCTTTCTATTTTAAAAGGATTTGCAGTTTTTTCCCCTTCGATCGCTATAGATATTCAAAATGGGGAAATTCCCTGTTGTCTCAGGGTCTTTCCATTCGTTTTAATGGTTCACCATTGTTTTTTCCTGTACTGGACAATGGATTGAAGCTGGTTTTATGTAAATAACTGCCTTGGGAAGTAGCCTCTCTCCCTGCTTGCTTACTGAACCTCCCTGTTGTGAGGTGGTGACACAGCTGCAATTTACAGGTTTCTATATGTGCACACCCATACACTCATCGCCATGGTCTGTATACATATCTCATAGTGACCATCAATTTCAGAGCATTACAAGCTTGCATAAAAGACCTTACTTGACACTTCACAGAGCAGTGACACAGTATGCAATCGGTTAGTTCAGCTGCTTATTCCCCAGGGTTCAGACCACCTGGTTCAGGGTTGGGGTGGCTGGCCCCTGGCGGTTAGTGATTCCTGCAAAAGTTGAACCTGGTCCCCAAAGGTTTGTTGCTGTTCTCCGCACGTCAAAGAGATCGCAGGAGTGCTTTTCTTGCTATCGTCACCTGGGCTGGGGCAACTTCAGACAATTTAGCCTGTTTTTGCCAGGCTAATTTCTCTCCTTTTTGCAGGCTGCATCTCATCTGACAATTGCCTAGTCTTCCCTTGCTTCCTTGTAAACCGTAGGTCAGAGGGTTAATGCAGTTGCTTGTACCTCCCACTTGCTGTTTTAATTTCCCATTTTGATCGTGTTTTAGTTTGAAGGTCTTTCTCAGCTCTTACGTTATTGCTCAACACTAAACAACTGAAGCACTGCATGGCGATACCCTTTTGCTTCTTTAGCTTTCTCTTTTTGTTACCTTTTCTCTCCATTTCCATTTTAAATGAGTTACTCCAGCTGATTTCTGAACACCACTTGGGAGGAAACGGGATCGGACTTTAAAACAATAACAACAGCTCTGTTCCATCGCAACTCACTTCTTTTCTCTTCCCCAATAGGACAGTTATTACTGTCTTTGATACCATCAGATGACAAGGGGCTTTTTCCTTCTGAAAACTCTCTCCAGCTAAAGGGAAAGGGAACAAGGGAAGTGGTTAAAATGAAACACTCACTCGATACATTACATGCTTTAAATGTGTTAACCATTTCTCCTTCTTCCCTTTATCCCGAAAAGGTTAAAAGGATTTTTAATGATGTGTTTGGCATGGTACTAAAGAGGCTGAGGCCTCTGTATGCCAAACCTGCTCAGAGGAATAAAAAGCTGTACCAACTTGCTTTTTCCATTACGTTGTTAACAATCACCCTGAATAAAACACAAGGAGCGATTTGAGTAGCAAGGTACAATTTTAGACTTTTTCAACATATACATCTTCAGATGTATACTTCACATTTCCTATCCTAGACTATATCTTTTCCTGTTGGACATTAACCCAGGGTAGATCTGTAGCAGGAAGTAAAGCTGGGGCCAGGCAAATGGCCAGTATGATAGTTATTGTGGCAACGGGGTTATAGGTAGCCGACACATGGGATGGGATCAGAAGTTGTCACCTTCCCTGATCTGTCTGCAAAGGAAATTTACAGCTATTGCTACTGCAAATGTTAGTATATTTCAATGTAAAGGCACTTGCACCATGCAGCTGAACGGTAAATAACAAACAGGGGCGGGCAGAATTATATTCACCACATAGCATTTAATATCACCGTTAAAGGGCTCAGGGGAAATTACAAGCTACATATGCACTTACATACGAATAAATAGACTGTAAGACGGCCGCCTCGGGGCTCACTTGCCGGCTGTCGAGGGACATGAGTATGCAAGAAAGGGTCCTTGTATGCTCAATTGGCCCCTGGGTTATCTTGCTGTCTAACAACTGGCAAGTTTGGGACAAATTGGACCTGGCCCCGATATGAATGGCCATGATGGCTTGTTGCAGGCGTGCGGTCTGGGAGGAGTGGGGAGAAGGGGCCACATGATTTCAAGCAGTCTAGTCGGGGGAACTGGAGAGAGGGCGCTGTCTGCGGGAGAGCAGAGTTAGTCTGGGAAGAAGTGTGGCTCATTCCTGCTGACTTGCAAAGTCCACAAGAGACCTTGCAAGGTTTGCAACAAGGGCCTTCTCTGACCGAGCAATTCTTCAGACGTCTTCTTTAAAAATAAGGAAAACCAAACGAAATCTTTGTGGTGGATATAAGGCTGAGTAAGCACGATGCCAACCTTCTGGGGAAATTATTTTTAAAAAGTTGCAATAAGCAACTTCTCTTCTCCCTTCCCTTCCCCCAAAAAATTAGAGAAACTTGAAAGCTAAAGTTAAGGCCCCACTTATGAAAACAGCAGCCACCAGAAAGGATGGATGTATGCAGTTAAACTCATCAGACCACCTTAACTCTGCCCCTTAAGCGCCGCTCTGAGGTAATCTCGTCCCCAAAGATAAGGGGCAATGGAGCTGTGCTGATTTAAACCAGCTCAGGACCTGGCCAAAGATGGAGCCCATCTTCAAAGAATACAGGTTTATCTTCAAGACTATGTCTTAGGGAGTAATTACAAAGGCTGCACTGACTGGAAAATGGATGGTTGGTGATGACATGGGGCAGAGTTAAGGTTGCCTAGGTGATTGTAACTGAGTTTCTAAGCTATCCAATATATGTTTCAGGTTTCGGTATATAGTTTATTTCCTTTTCTTTCAAGTGTAACATCCTTTTAAGGCATTTTTCAAAAAGTTTAGTGCTATTTGGGTGTAGCTGTAATTCCATCTTGCTTTTATATTTGCCTCCAAATGTAGTGTATACTTGAATTTCACAGCCACAAAATCATTAACTAAAATTCATAAGGAACTCAAAGCTGCAGAGTACCAAAAATCACAGCATTTAGCGTGTCCTCATTGTGACAGATTTGGAGCTGCTTTTAATAATTTATGAGCACTGTATTTTGACGAAGTTATTCCGATGCATGCATATATTGAGGTATTTCAATAGCAGGGTGGACAGGAGATGCACCCAGGTTCAGGGAAGTAGATCCAGGTAGTCATGTCTCAGCAAACACCTGAGGGACAATACAAGAGACATTTGCTTCACTTAGCTGGCTTATCACCTTGTTAGCTCGTGGGACAGGTTTCCCCAAGAATGAATTAGTCATTTTGAGGGGTGGAGAGAAATCAGAAAACTCAGGAAGATTTAGAAGGACACATTCCCTCAAGCAGGACAAGGCAGTTAACAGCTGCGGACTGACCTACCGGGCGGGTAAGAGACTTGGCGTAGGTAAGATAGAAATGTCTGGAAATAGACCTGTGGTTTTTATGATCTTTTTCTCTGAAATGTTTTGTTCCTATGGCTGAATGAACAATACTTGCACTTTAAGAAGGCTGTGCTGGGTGACTGTAATCCATGAGTTACAGGATCCTGCGGGGAAGAACAAGCAGAATCTGAATTTGAACCCTGCCAGAGCTGCAGCGTACGAACACTTAGGATACAGGATACTGCAGTCTAGGGCCAGGTCTCAGAGGGGGAGAATTGCATGTTTCCATCCTGAGGGAGTTAAGACAGGAGACCTGAGACCATCTGAAAGGACGCACTCAGAGCCCGGAGGGGGCAGAGGTGCAATTAACCCTGTGACCATGGCACCTGTGATTTGCCAATATGGCTCAAAGAGGATAAAAATGCTTAAAACGTGAGAAACTGGCTTGTTTAGTCCACAGTTAGAAAAAAGGAAATTTCAAACTAAGTGTGTGGCAAACATTTCCTGTAACTCTTCTTGCAGTGCATGGAAACTCTAGATTTATAAGAAACAATTAAAAGGTTGTCAGCAAAAGAGAAACTACAATGTGTTTCCTAATAACCTGGTATACCAAGAAAAATATTCCACTGCGGATGCGGATTTCATTGGGGAAGTAGATGGTAATACTGTCTGTCTACTGATTTAGTTGGAAGGGATCCCACTTTATTCATTTTGAACCCTCTAAGACTGTGAATTTCTTTAAATGGCCCTTTTAAAATGCCTTTCAGATAAGGATTGCAAAATGCTGAATAGACCAGTGGGGTAGGAGTGTATCATTGTTCCCATTTTGCAGACTGGGAAGTTGAGGCACAGATATTATGCCCAAGCTGTTGCAGCAAGGCAGGAGAGCTGGGAAATGCATTCAGAAATTACCCTGACCCCCATTACAGATGAGACCTTTGCCCTAGGGAAGCTCTTGGGGTGTGGGTTTTATATAGGGAACCCTTTTTGTCCTATAAAATCCCCTTCGGATATTAGCTTGGTTTGTCCTCTTTATCATTCTCACTTCATAGACGTGACAGCTCAGTGGTCAGGAGAAAAGAGATTAAACTTCAGAAAACAATGATCTATACTTTCAGCCCCAGGGGTAGCCAAAGGAGAGAATAATTTGCTGTCTATTTTCAACAGGTATTATTCCCCTAAACCTCAGTGATGCTGTAAAAGGGTGAGATTCCTTTCTTCTACTCTCCCCCCAGCTTTATTCTCCTGCAGAGCAAAAGTTAATGTGCCTGTGAATAGCGTCATATTGAAACTGAAAGTCTGCATGAAACACAATAGATAAGTGAATCTTGTGAGCACATTAATTGCCGTGTTCTGCAGCCAACACAAACTCCCTCAGCATAGAAGTTTAACAGGAAACACATCTCGTCAGCCACAAGAAAAATGTAAGATCAGAAGCCTCAGGTGACTTTGAAGTGAAACTATAACCTCAGCAGAGGTTTATCAAATAGTTTTGGAGGCGTTTCTATACTGGGATTGCTTGGGAAATCTCCCCTGGTCACACTATCTTCTGTCCAACGCCAGCAGTGTTAGCAAAGGGGGGAGGATTAGCATAAGGCAGAGGGTGCAGGTATTTTTACCTCCATAATGCCTAGATCTACTTTAGAACTAGTGCAATGGTGGGAGGTTTCCTGGGCCGTGTGTCCTTTTCAGCGCACGTGGGCTGCTCGTGGAGCTGTGGGCCAAATACATAAAACAACTTAAAATGTTAATCTCTGTGTGTCTGGAGGATAAGTTGTCTTTTATGACTGTTGGTTTGCCTCATGTACCCCTTGTAACTCTGGGGTTTTGGCTGCAATGGAGTGGGCAGGCAGCATCATATGGAAATGTCCAGCTGAAAGCCCTGGGTTTGCATAGATCTGCAGGAAGAGACACCCTTTCTTATAAATGATGCAGAATAAACAAACACTCAATGCAACTGAAAGTGTAAATGCACGCATAGGAGCTTATCAGAAACATCTTTATGTACCAAGGAGGGACTAAAACCAACCGGAGCACTGCAGTTATCATGCTCTGTGTGCCTTCGATGGAGTCATGCAGCTGTTATGCATCCTGCCCCACGGAGTGATTTCCTATGGGAGGCCCTGCCAGTGCTAGATAGTGTTATGTCACTTTAGGAGTTCATCCCCAACAAAGGCTTCACAGCCCCAGCTGGGAGGTATCCCTGAGCAAAGAAGCAGGAGAGGAAAAGGTTGCTGTCTTGAAGTCAGCACAAAGAAGGCTAGGGGGAGAGGAGGCAGCTGAACGTTGTTCTCTGTGGGTCTCTCTTTGGCCATGTACACTCTTTGGCAAATTTACCGCTGTCAGATCGATCTATCCAGATCGATTGAGCAGAAGTGAAGACCTGCGCAATCGCTCTGGAAGTCGATCTATTAAAACCATCTCCAGAAAAAGCGTAGCGCTGCGTCAATGGGTGCGCGTTTCCCGTTGGCGCCGCACAGTGAAGACGGCATGCAGAACGGAACTTACACAGTCGACGGGAGTCACGCAAGCTATGCAGAGTCTCCTGTCACATCTCCCGTCGACTGCTGCCAAATTCTCGGGGAAGTGTAGACCAGGCCTTTCTTGTTTATGGATGTAAGATATGGCTGAGGTGATGGATTATTGTTCTGCTGGTTCATTTGTGGAGCGTTCTTTCTGTTGCATAAACATACGATACAAATAGACCATGATTTTCTTAACTTCTGACCCCCGTGAACTGTATCTGCAGCTGCCCAGACCCTGGCCTTGCCATAGCTGATGGAGGCTAAACAGCAGTATTTAAACTGAGGACTTGGAGCAGCTGAATCATAGGGATGTGACAAGCTGTTTACATCCCCCGCCCCCCAGCTCTTCACTAATGTGGAGCCACTGGGGAAGGCCCAGATCCTTATTTTTTTAGACTAACAACATCACAGTGCTATGCTCTGACACAGCACTTTCCAGCCAAAGAGCTCAGTCGAGGCACTTTTCAAGCATGGATTCATTACTCTCCCAAGAGCCCCATAAGTATTGTTATACCCACGCTACTGATGGGCAAACTACAACAAAGATATGTAACTGGCCCAAAGAGAGAGCGTGGCAGAGATGAAACAGAATCCATGTTCCCAGGGTCCTGCTCTAACCACTTACCTACCCATGACCACTGACATCTGGGCTAAGGGTGGGGAGTGAACCATGGATTTTTAGAGATGAAAGTATGTGTGTCTACAGCTTGAGCGAAGGAGTCAGGAGTCATTGACTCACTCATAGACTCATAGACTCATAGGTCAGAAGGGACCAATATGATCATCTAGTCTGACCTCCTGCACAAGGCAGGCCACAAAACCCTACCCATACACATTTATAACAACCCCGAACCCATGACTGAGTTATTGAAATCCTCAAAAGTGAGATTTGAAGACCTCAAGCTGCAGGGAATCCATCAGCAAGCGACCCATGCCCCACGCTGCAAAGGAAGGCGAAAAAACTCCGGGGCCTCTGCCAATCCGCCCCGGAGGAAAATTCCTTCCCGACCCCAAATATGGCGATCAGCTAAACCCCAAGCATGTGGGCAAGACTCACCAGCCAGTACCCAAAAAAGAATTCTCTGCAGTAACTCAGTTCCCATCCCATCAACATTCCCACAGACCATTGAGCAGACTTATCTGCCGATAATCCAAATCAATTGCTCAAATTAAACTATCCCATCATAACATCCCCTCCATATACTTATCAAGCTTAGTCTTAAAGCCAGATAAGTCATTTGCCCCCACTACTTCCCTCGGAAGGCTGTTCCAGAACTTCACTCCCCTAATGGTTAGAAACCTTCGTCTAATTTCAAGTCTAAATTTCCTAATATCCAGTTTGTACCCATTCGTCCTCGTGCCTATATTAGTACTAAAATTAAATAATTTCTCTCCCTCCCTAACGTTAATCCTCACATTTGCTGTGGCCTGGACACGGTGCCCTGTAAGTTCCATCTATTGCCAGGATATTTCACACATTATTATCTAGCACCCATTGTTTCAGTAATCATACTGGGTGTCATTTAGGGGGCAGGGAAACTCTGCAACCCTCGTCTACATTCTCCTCACACATGGAACCCTGGACCCCCAGAGGGTTTGGGAGCTGGAGATGCGCAGCACAGAGAATCCTCTCGGTGTAGCTCCATGGAGGTGCTCCACTTCCCATAGTTCAAATTTACCCTCTGATCGGTTTATACTACAGGACATGAGTGAGGTGCGGGGTGAAGTGTTGTTTGTGCTGATTTCTTTTGTAGGGTAAATTGATAGTGGTGATTCCTGTTTACCTAGTCTGTGAGAAGCATAATTAAACTGCCAAGCCGGTTAGAAGGGAGTGGTGCTTTAACCGCACAGGACCTCAAGGTTAAAAATATATTCTTGCTTAGTCCCTTTATCAGGCATCTAGAAGGGAGGCATATAAATAGCAGGTTAATGGAACTCATCGACAGTGATAAACTAGAAGGAGCTGCAAACACCGAGAGCGATAGAAAAATAATACATAGGGAGCTGGTGAGATTAGGAAAAGTAAAACGTTATAGCTGAGTACGAATAATCAAAACCACAGCTGTTCAAGGAGAAACTCCAAGAGCACTCGGAGCAAAGCCAGATACACAGGGCCACCAGCTCTGTGCTTTGAGACACTGCAAGAGACCTAGAGATAATAGCATGTAGCAGACATGATATTACAGCATGACACAGGCAAAAAGCCAATAGAATTTTGGCTAGCCTCCAGATTACACAAAATATGGTTTTATGGTTGCCTAATTAGAGAAAGAAATGGACAGCGTGACAAGATGTTCAGAGAAGGACTGCAAAAATCAGCAGCAGCAGGGATTGGCAAGGCTGAAAGAGGCAGATGGCTCGTCTTGGGGAACAGATGACTGGGCAGGGGGAAGGGAACACATGGCTTGCATTTACTTGAAGTCACAGGATTAAATTAAGAAAGGGAAAAATTATTCTGAATGTTAGGGATTTTTCAGGGTAATACTGTGGACCAAACACCACCACCAAACTTCTTTTCCTGCTGGTTCACTTGTGTTCACCTCTGCAGCCTCATGGAAATGCATGTCACAGGGCCGTCATCCTGGTCCATGGACAGCTGCAGTAGCTAAGCCGTGTGGGCTGAGGCACACGTCCCAGGGAAGAAGAACAGACTGCATAGCTTGGAGGAGAGGTGCACCAGGCGAGGGGAAGGCAGATGGAAGGGCTCCAACAGCAGGGACAGAGCTCTGGAGGAGGGGGGTGTACATCACGGCGACTCTGGGAAGTAGGGCGAATGGTTGGGGTGAGGAGGAGGCATTCACCATTCCATTCCCGGTGTGCGTTCTTGCGCGAGCCACTTAATCTTTCTGTAGTTCATTTCCCTGTCTGTGAAATGGGGGTAATAATATTCCCTTTCTACCCACCTTGGTCTCGCTTGTCTATTTCGAGTGTAAGCTCTTGGAAGGGCAGAGAATGTAGCACAGATAACGGGGACTTGTTCCTTTCTTGTATGCTATTCTGTGCTTAAAAAGCAGCTGGATAAACTCATGACTGCAAACATTTTTACCTATAGAGGCTAAAAGGAAATATCCTGCCCTTCTACAATGTGGCCCTCCAGGTGCTGGGGGAGAAGAGGAATGTGGTTATTTGGGTTTCAAAGGCATCCCGCTGGCCAATGCCAGATTGCTTCAGCCTGGCTGGGGTGGGAGCACGGGGAAAACATAGTGGAGCACATGTTCTTGCTGCTTCCAAAGGAGCAGCAGGACCCTCTCAACCCCTGCCCCTCCTTGACACTGTAACGTATGTCCTGGGAATCTGAGTGCCAAAGTAGACTCCGAGCCAGCAGCCCACACCCCACTGAAGTTGTTGACTGCCTCAGTCTATGTGCTGGTG
>ML675637.1:7428528-7439215 GCA_007922155.1 Mesoclemmys tuberculata
CAAAGAGATATGTGTTTGTTTGTCTGACCAGCCAGGTTGTCAGGCAGAGACAATGAAGGCACATTTACATAAAAGGTAAAGAAAGTCAGTCGCCAACCTAGCAAATGGGGGAGATAGCCTCTGGACTATAAAGACAGTAGGTTTGAACCTCACATGATAAATAATTGAATCAGCTGATTGTGTGCAATATTGCATTACTATAAAAAAAGTGCATCGAGTAGGGTTTTTAATGAAAGCTAATGACACACGGGTGATTAATGTTATTGTAAAATGTCTATGTTAACACTGTCTGAGGAATTAGGAAAACTCACTAATATTAAAGTTTATGACCAAACAAAAGGAGAAACAGGTTTTCTGCCAGACAGGAGGGAAGGCAGCTATCTACCTCTCCAATAAAATTAAGCCAAGTGTGATCAAAAACCATGGAAGCCCCATTTACATGTGAATCAGCAGCGGACTGGATAGCCACCGGAAGGGAACAGCACATAAGGTCATCCTGAGTCCGGGGACAAAACTGTGAGTTTGGGAAGATAAAATAAAGAAAGAAGTTGCCATCTTGGAGCCATCACTAGATAAAAACAAGGGGCCAAAGCTCTTGCAAACTGAGAAAGATGGGTCCTTCATCCAAGCGCTGTGAGGTCTCTGGGAACTGAATATAAGTGAGAAACTTGCTTAGGCAAAGATCTTTCAAATAGGAAGACAAGGGAAACCAGCACCTTGTACTTTTGTGGGAGGTCCTGACTGAGAGTCAGCCAGAACTGGAAAGAAAAAGATTGGTAAGAAATCTACCTTGAACCAAAGCTGTAGCTTTTTGAGTTAAGTCTTAGCCACTGGAAACTGTGTTTTACTTTTATTTGCTTGTAACTGTTTTGTCTTTTTCCCTTGTACTTGAGCTCACGGAAAACCCCTCTCTTTTTTTAATAAACTTTTTTACTTTTAATCTAAACCAGTCCAGTGCTGTGTTTGGTTTGAAGAGATTAACTCTAGTTAAAATAAATAGCTATGCTTTTTGTCTCTCTAAAGGAGCAGTGAACCTTATTAATTCTCTGTGTGTTCCAGGAGAAGGCTAGGCACTCCAGGGCAGATGGTTTGGGGGAAATTCGGGACTGGGGTTTTGCTTGGGGTTACTCTGAAAGAAGTAACCACAGCTGGTGGAGAGCAGTGTGAGGCTGTGGGGTCAGAGAGCTGAAGCGAGGCTTCTCAGCACGCAGACTCATTGCAGGCTTGTCTGCTGGCTGGTGGTGTCCGGCCTGTGAGCCATAGCTGTGGAGCATTTTAAGGCACTTGGCGTTACAGAGAAGGTGATGACACAACCTCTTACTGGTCTGGGTTGTACCCCAGAATGTGACACATGTATCATCAATTTCTCCTTTTAACAGCCTGCGAGGCCCAAAATGTTGGCTAATTGCTTGGGCCAAAAGGGGCAACAGTAGAGCATTAGAAGGTATAATTTTATGAGTAGGTAAAATGAATCTAAAATGGATGTATTAAGATGTAAGAAACTATATTGAAAATTAAAGCTATCTGATTTATACTGTGACAGATCCCTTTGTCTATTTTAAATAGAAATGTGATCAGTAGGAATTTATAACTAAACTTTAACAAAGATATATGGACCAAGGAGTTGATTTTGTGCTAAAAAAATCTGATGTGTTCAAGTAGTATATTGAGAAGCCAGTGTGAAGTGAAAATCTTTAAGGTGAACCAGCCGAACTGGGATCAAGCTATAAGGCCTGATTGACTTGTCTGACTGCCAACCAGAGAGACTTGCACGTATAAATCAAATCCTATTGACTTTGACTGAAGTGTAGGGAATAATCAAGTACTGAAAGAGAGGTGTGTACAGCTGTTTTGTAATATTTCATTAATTGTTATAGCCTGTTGGCAATGGAGCAAGCTGATGAGTCAATTGACTTTCTATGGCTGTGTGATGGACTAATAAATCAAGGCAGAACCATCAAGGAGCGTGAAGAGACTTTATATAACTTCAAAATGGTCATGCCTGAAGACGGCTAAAAGTGCTGCTGAAAGAGCATGAAGTCATGCAGAGTTGGCCAAAGGAGCAGAGGGTCCCTGGAAAGTAACGTGTGGAAATAGGTTTCTGACTGATGCCAGCAGGTGTTCAGTGTACGTCCCAATAAGTTTTGTACAAACTAGTATGGTCTAACGTATCTTGCACAAAATGATATGGCACAAAATATCAAAGTCCTATCAAGTCAGACCACTGCGAAATCCAGGAAAATAATGAGCATACATCTATCATGACACCTTTTGTGGATCATGAATGAATGAACTTTCGATCTCGAGAAATCAGTCATTGCAACCATGAAGCTGAGCTGAAGTACCCACCTTCATACCAGTTCCAATGAAGTAGTAAAGGCTTCTAAACATGTAATTTTTTACCCAAAAGACGGCTTGGCTAAATGCTTCTCCAGAAATAAATACCTAAGCTAAAATACTGAATGGAATGCCTAAAGGGTATGCCTATATTTGTGTTTCACTAACAAGTTTAATCTTAGTTGTCTGGAAATTATGCTAAGTCAGTAAGTAGTTGAGAGTTCTGATGTTGGAGAAACTCATTGAACTAAGTCTAGTACTATTTGCAACAGGATATTGCTTACTTACTGCAAGAGTCAGCTCTGAGAAACTCTTTCAAGAATTCACCTAGAAATAGCACAGATTTTGTGGTCAAGAGGATTGACAGCATCTTAGACAAAGAGGAAGAAGCTTTGAATTGGTTTGTAAACTAGAGATTTTTATCATTAATTTAATCTTTGGTTAAAGTGACTTAAGAATCTACCATCCTATTGAAGTTCCTGAGACCAGATAGTAGTTTCAGAATCATTTTCTGCATATTATATTTGGGGTTAATGTGTGATAGGTCTGTGCATGGGTAAGGGGGAAAGCTTGGCTATGAGTATCAGCAGAGCAAGGTAATTTGGAGCTGAACTGACATTCTCTGATAGATAACTTGTCAAAACTTGTAAATCTACTTTTGAACTGTCAGGAGCAGTCCTATGACTCCATTGGCACAGACATGTGATTAGAAATAAATAAGGATCTCTATTTCAAGGATCAGTAGTTCAATATTGCTACCAAAATCACTTGCCTGGAGTACTAAAGAGCTCTGATAAATGTTTGCCTTTGTAAAAAGGCTTGTGATAAGACCTTGAATTAATTAAATTGACTTTTGATATTACCTTTTGATAAAGTGTAATATCCTATGCAGAGTTTTATTTTGACATTATAAATTCTTATCTTCCTAACATCTTTACTTGGCTTTCTCTTATTTCTTAATATCATTTGAAATGCTATTTTGACTGACAAAACTAATAAATTAAAAATAATTCTTTAGTTTGTACATTCTCCAAGGAATAGCTATCCAAAGATTAGTGATGAATTAGTTGAGATAACCAGTTAATTAAAACTATTTAACTAAAATATGTAACTTTATAACAGATCTTTCTCACAGTGGTCAGTAATAGATGCTTCAAGGGAAGGTGCAAGAAACACCAGACTGGACAATTACAGCCAGTTCACGTGCCCCAAGATGAAGTTTCTTCCTGACCTCCATCAATAATTGATTTCTGCCTAGAAGCATAAGGGCTTATAGCAGGAATATGTTGATTTTGATTAACTTTAATTTTCATAATGTTGAAATGTTCGGTTTCAACATTTTTGGAACAGAATATTTTTATTTTTCTTTTCAAAATGACTTTTCATTTTGAAATGTTAGAAAAAAATAAATTTAAAAATTCAAAATTGAAATGAAATGGTTTGATTGATCTGAAACAATTTTTTTTTGAAAATCATGGGATAGTTCAAAATTCAATGTTCCTTTCTGACTCATAATGAAAACAAATATTAAAAGAGCAGACTTTCCCACAAAATGGAAATTCCAGTTCCGCACAGCTCTAGTTTATATAGCTTAACAATATTTCCTAGCTAATGTGGCTCTGGATTTTATCGTTATCCATATATATGTCTAATTTTTTTGTATCTTACTAAGATCTTGACCTCAATTATATCCTTCAGTCAATGAGTTCCACAGTTAATAAGAGTTTTTGCATAAAATAGTTACAACCTCCTATCAGTTTAAATGTGCTGCCTTTCAAGTATATTTGAAAGAAGATTTAAAATTTTCAGTATGCAAATTGGCAACTGAAATTCATAGACACCTGGAATACTGACCTGTAAAGTTCTAGTCTGCCTAGCAATATCTTAGCTATGTTGGCTCCTTTCTCTAATTCGTTCTGGCTTGCATTACAAAACACTACACTTCCACTGTCATCTGAAACTCATAAACACAGTCAGAATGATTTTGACCTTTGGAAACTTGTGTTCACTACAGTCACTTTATAGGCATTAGAAAAAAATCACACATACTGACTTATGGGAAACCTTTGTTTAGCAAACACAGATTGTTCAAATTAACCCTGCTTCATTTATAATAAACTGTTTAGTCCCAGATAAATACAATAGCACTTTTAGAATGATAAACAGATTAGATAATCGAGTATTGCAGTTTTATGGCTCCCTTAACTCAAAAAGATACCCGAGGACTTCATGAACTATGTGTACACATAGCCCAGTGAGGGGCAGCCACCCATGGGAAGCAGGGGGGTGGCAGCTACATAGCTAACTGATACGCAGGACGTTGTACAGTATCAGAAGAAGAGCCAAAGGCACTGGGGCAAACGGCGTGATGGGGCAGTGAATGTCCATTCGTATGGGATGGGATGTTGGTTATTAGGGCATTATCTAAACACTCCCCCTCATCACCACCTCCATATATACAGAGTAAATCACATACATTTAATTTACCTATTTCTGAAGGATGAAGGGCTGAGAGCCCAGAACATTACCAAGGAAAATGTCATTCAAGTGTCTGCAGAAGAAAGGGCTCTTTGCTTCCTGTGCAGCAGCGATGTCCAACCAAGGCAATCACCAGGCATTTTCCTGGTGGCTCCCATTCTGCATTTCCAGTCTCGCTCTGAAGCATATTTGCTTGCCCATTTTTTGAAGAGTTCTCCTTCCGTGCTACCCATAAACTCCTGCACTAAATTTTGTGATGCCTCCTTTGAAACAAAAAAGGATTCTGGGAGCATGTGAAGTGGACCAAGGGCAGATGGCTGAGTGACGGTCTGATACAAAAAGCTGGGTCGAATGTCTTATTTGATAGTATAACAACTTTTACAGACAGTAAGTAACCTTTTTACTGCTGCCATATTTAGCCATCCCCTAAAATAAGTTAGTTTAATTTATATTCACAATCTAAAAGGATTATTTGAGTTCTCCTGTAAAACCCGTCTGTCACCTTCTTTACTGTTCTTTAAATGAATTAACTTGTAACAAACAAATAAAAAATAAACCTTCAAGCATCACATTCTGTAGAGATGGACCTGAGAAACAAAGACAATATTCAGAGGCAGAACAGAACTTTTCCAAAGTTCATAGTGTCTGATCCGGCCTTTTGCTTCCTGCTCATCTCTGATATCAAGGATATGTTATCTGAACTAGTGATTGCTAGATTAGGGAAATGTGTTTTGCAGCTGCAGGGTGTATTCTGCAAAGGAGTTCTGTCTGAAGGGACTGAGACAGACAGACTGCATTGCTGGTTAAAGCTGATTGGAGTCCAATTACACTGAGCCTGGATTACATGGATCCATGATTTGAGCTCCTAGAAATTACTGCAATATAAAGAAATAATGATAATTAGAACTCCAACAGGGCTGACACCACTGCAGCTGAACCAAAGGAAAGCCCTAATTTAGTTTAGTCAAGGCTACACATAGAACTGTCTCGCAAACTGCTCAGTCTGTGGAGGGAAACTTTGATCAGAAACTTAAGGTACAACTGATAAGGGTTTGTTGTAAAAGCTGAGCTTGATAGCTCTAGAAATCCCCAGCCACAATGGTTAAAGAAAACCCTGTTCTGTGCAGAGAACTAGAAACTACCAGGGGAAATCTTTCCAAGGGTAAAAATCTCAGGAGTCTTGGCATGGAAGAAACTGAGTCAGGGAATGGGACACAGAACTTTAAGGTAGCTCCTGGAAATCAAATCTCAGTCCCTTTGGGTCTGCGTACACTCCCTGTGTTCCAAGCCAAGCATCCAAAACTTCTCATGGGGGCAAAATTCCTCAGTACAGACAATTTTTTATAGGGTCTGGTTTTATAAGTTGCATAGAAGAAAGGGAAAGAAAGGTTTTACACACACAATTAAAGGACACAGTAGAAGTATTGGCTGAAAGGGGCTAAGAATAAGATTTCTGTTCTATTCTATTCTAAATTCTGTGCTCTGTTCTCACACCACACTCATCCCCCTAGTATCTGAGCACGGTTCCATAGTGCATTACGCAATGTGGCCATGCATCTGTGAAGAATTGTCATCTCTCATCCTCTTCCCAATGGGCGAGGTATGTGCAGTGCGGTGTGTAGTTTTGGTAGGAGTTGGGTTTGTTTTTATTTAATGCACACTCTTTCTTAGGGTTATGTCCACGAAGGCAAGCCAGGTCCATTTCTTTGACTTTACCCCTTGCACTTTGAGCAGTAGGTGGTGAGGTTTGGGATGGTCTTTAGTTCCTGGGGGGAATGGACAGGGTGAAAACCCACCCATCTCTGTGGAGCCAAAGATGACAAGCCATAGGGTTCACTCAAGCTCTCCATTTGTTCCCAGAGCAGATGCAGCATAGACAGCAGCAGCACAGGCATTGCTCACAGTCACACCCTGGAACATGGCCAGCAGAAAGGGGGCACGGCCGGGATATCTTTACATGTCTCCAATCCCTGCGGTTTTGGTCACTGGTGGCTGTGTCCTGGCATACACTGGACTAGCCCTCACATTGCTTGGTGCAGAGGTCTGGCTGCACACTGAGTGGTCCGAGGAGCCAGAGTATAAAGATTACACTCATGGCCGTTGTGTCTGTGCAGCCGGAGAAAGAATTTTCTTCAGGGCCGGTCCTAGTCTGTGGAATGAACGTCCCCTGGAACTAAGGACCATTACGCACCTCATCACCTTCCACTCCAAGTGCAAATGCAGGTGCATTTCTTGGACCCTGCTGTCTCTCACATCAATGTATAAGCAACCTGTATAATAAAAAAACCCTACCAAAACAAGACCCTCCACTGCAAATACCTCTTCCCCTGCGGAGGGGGGGTTGGCGATGAGAGCAAACACCACATGACAGACGTGTAGTTAGGCTGCTCAATGCACTATTGGCAGGTTGCAAGATACTACAGTGATGAGCGTAGCACAGGCACTTGAATAAAATCCTTGCACCTACTTTTCCCTCCCAAGCTGCTTTCCCATCTACATTACCAAAAAGGAATTAGAGTCCCTTGGAATAGACATTTTGATTAAATGCCTTTTCTTGGAATGCCTATTTTTGAAAGCTGTACTGAGTCCAGAACATAGGACAGGGTTCAACGTGTAAATCGGGAAGTGGTGGGTTGGAGACCGAGGTGATCTGAGCTATCTTACTTCCCCAAGGCATTTTTTTGAAGTAACTGACATGTGAAGCAACCTGGATCCCCCAGGATATGTCATCTCTGACAGGGATGATTTAGAGCATCAAGAGAGGGGGCAACTCCATCACATAAAGGGACACCACCCCAATCCATTTTACAGCTGGGTGGCAGAACAGAAACAAGGAGCTCAAATGAGCCCCCTCAAACAGATCCCAGCCAGCCGCAGTGTTCTCTGCGGGAAATCATAAAAGCCCCATCACTTGAAGCAGGAAAAATGAGACTGGACAGATCACTGTGTTACTATATCAGAGAGCCAGAGTGCTGTTCAAGAGGAGGACCAAACAGGGCTTTTCCTTCGCTGATGTCTGTGGTTCCGTGAGTTAAAGAGCTGTACGCTGGATAACCTGCTCACGGAGATCTCTCTTCTACTGCACTGGGTTTGGTTGTGTTTCTTTTTTTAACTGGCCAAATTAAGGGCTGTTTTCGGAGACATGAAACCTGCTTTTTCTATATGAAGCTAGATTATATGTACCCAGCATTTCCAAGAGCGCTTGGCATGCTGGGTACTCAGTGTTTTGACCCTAGTTTAGGTGCGTGAATGGAAGCTGAACTCTGCTGCCAATCCAGCCTTTGTGATGGGGGTGGAGAGCTTGAAAAATCTGCCTCTGATGGTTAGATTCTGGTTGGTGCACTGGGTGGTGTGGGGAGGGGGGAGCAAGAAGTCTCCTTTCACCATGGGTCTTTATCCCCTCTGTACTTGGGGAAGCTCAGGGTGGCTACTGATGGGCTCCCCGACTGGAAGCATGGTGCTTCTCAGTGGGGAGGTAGATGGGGAGTCATAACTTTGCTGTCTCTAGGAACCAGACAGTGAAGCTGGCTGCCCACCCGGGTGTGTGTGTGGTGTGCTCCCCTTTTCCCACGTGCTCCTTCACACACCGGGAAGCTCTGGAGACATGGTAACATGGTGGCAGAATCACTCGTGCTCCCTTCAGGTGCGTGGCTGGCTCTTACTGAGCTGTGGTAGTCTGAAGTGAATTACTTCCCAGTGCAAGAGGAATCCCTGCAGAACACAGGTCACACAGACAGCAACATCCTCAGAAGAAAGATTTATCAGCATTTCCTAGAGACTGGCTGTTCAGAAAGGGACGGGAACTGCGAAAGAACCAGATAAAGCTATGCTTCTGTGCCAGCTTCCTCTCATTTTTCTTCAGCCTCTCTTTGTATTTTTGAGGCGCTTTGCTTATATTAATGAGAACTAATTTCTAATGCTCCCTTTTCCTTTTTCCTGTTGTTTCCATGGCTGCAAATTCCCCACATGGCAGAACAGAATGGAACCAGAGAAGTGGCGAGTCAGGGACATGGACTCTTGAGTCTCGCAGGGCTCAGCTTTGCTTGTCCCAGCTCTAGGTTTCAGGTGATGCATCAGTTTATTGAATCACTCTCCCACACAGAAATCTTTTCAGGGATGGGAAACTCTTTGAAATGCCAATTCTTGTGGGATTAGGACAAAGCTTTTGAAAAAGTTTGTATATTTCCCTGGTTTCCTTTATTTTATTGAGTGGATTGAAGGACTTGATGGATGCTGGACTAGTGCACTTTATGCACAGGACATGTACTCATTTCCTCTTCTGCTGCTCATTGCATGTCTCCTTAAGGATGCTTGGCTAGTTTAGGAACAAGCCTGGACGGGGGGGTTTGGTGAGAAAATTCTTGGCATTTGAGGCCCCTACTGCAAAGAAAACTCTACAATAGGGCAAAGGGTTATTTAGTTAAATTAACAGAAATGCTAGCAAATGGACCTGTCTGTATGCTCTAAGTTCCCTTTACATAACTCAGAAATATATCCCACATGCAGCAGTGTAATTCTAGGAGCACTGACCACCCGTGAGCAAAGTAAATACTGAAATCCCCCACCTTTGTGATTACCACCTTTAAACACTGGGGGGAAAGAGGAGTCTTGCAGCATCCTCTGAAGCTGATCAGACGCAAAGGAAGTGATTAAGGAAGTAAAGGCCAATGCCCAGTCCCATGTTTCCTTTCAGGTGCTTGTGTAAGCTCTTGCCAAAGAAGAGCTGCTGAAAGGAATGGGCAGAAAAGACACAACTCAAGCTGTAGAAGCACAAGATGTGAGAGGAAAATGTTTATAGCAGAAGGGCTCCAACGCCAAGAGGCAAAAAGGACAAACAAGCTGGGTTTAAATGAGGTGCAAGGAAGCCGGGGAGAGCTCCTGGCCCTCTAACCTGCCAGCAGATAGTCCAAGGGAAATGTGCCCCTCTGCTCTCTGGAGAGCAATCTCCTCTCTCCTGAAGCCTGAGTGTGCAAGCTGCGTTCGCAGTCCTTATTCACACGCACAGTTCTGTTGACTCCCCTGGGGCGGCTCGTGTGAATGTGTTCCAGGAAAAGACAACCCAGTTTGCTGGCTACAGTATCTGTTTACTTGTTCAGCAGGAAATGCCCAGTTGCCAATGAGGCTTTAAAACCTGCCAGCTGGGATTCATTCCCCATGCTGGGGAAGAGCCTGGTTTTCATCTCTGTCAAGAAACTGAAGTTTCCCTCCACTCTCACAGCACTGTACTATTTATCTGGGCTTTGTGTTGGAAAAGAACTTGCTCCTGTGTGATCTGCCAAAGATTGACAGATCCCCATATCCCCTTCAGCCTCCCTGTTCCTGTTGAGTTTATCCTCAAACCTTCCAAGCAGCAACTCCCATTCCTTGGAGGCTGAGCCTGGCTTTCCCTCCCCCCAATCCTCTGCCTTCTGCTGGCAGATACACAACCACTCCGAGTCAGTGTCTGTCTCATGGGCCCACTTGGGATCCTAGCACCATGCGCTAGACACGGATCCCAGAACTAGCAACCACGAACCATATCTTCCAAGGTATTTTGGTTCCTAACTCCCACTGATTTCAATGGGAGTTACACAACTAAATGCCTCTGAGAATCTGGGCCCATGTACCCGAGAGCACGGAGGTACAAAAATGCACTTTGAAATGTGGCAGGGTCTTTCTAATGAAACTCAACATCATTATTTAAATCCATCATTCGTCGTGACTCTTCCATCTCCATGGCATCTTGAATCAGATTAGAGTCCAGAAATGGTGTCCTATCGTCTCTTGCTGTATATAAGCATGGCAGTGCAAACAGCAGGAACGTGAGCAGGGCAACAGGGTTGGAGATTACGCTTTGCGCGAATCCATTGTTGTATTCCCATTCCTGTGTGCC
>ML675637.1:7469215-7520438 GCA_007922155.1 Mesoclemmys tuberculata
CCCTGGAATGGAAACTTGGGCCTGCTGATGGAGAGGGGGAACGTCTTGTGAGGAGAGTGAGCAGATTTGTAAGGGAAGTGTTAAGTCGCTTGGGGGAAGATAGGCCCCAAGATCCAGATACATATTCACACAGTTGGATTCTGATTCCAAATGACCAGGTTCACTCTAGAGTGACAGGTCTGAGTTTGCTTCAGGAACCCACCCAAGGCAGTGGAGATAAGCTTCTGAGATGGTCAGAGGAAGGAAAGGGGCTATTAAAAGAGACATATTTGTTCACCTTTCACTTTGAGATAAGGTGTGAGGGTGCACCTTTCCCTTCTATCCTTCTGGGACAGCCTTGCCTCAGTTTCCTTTCTGGGAGGATCTGTTGCTCACAAAATAACTCAAGTTCCAACTCAAAAACTCCCCTCCTCAGCCTTGGTTATCAACGTACAAAATATATCCCGACAGCTGACCCCATCCACCCAGACCCTCTCCTCAGAATACCACAGCCCTTCTCTAGGGTCTGTAAATAGTCCTTCACTCTTCCTAGACTACAGCTTCCTGCCTGGGAAGCCCCACAGTCCAACCACCAGAGTGTGCAGATAACTCTTTTCCTCTTCGTTAGGGGTTCATAAGTCCCACCCCTAGGCTGTTCGGGTCCTAGACCACTATCACCCTTCCTCAGGCCTTTGCTTGGAGAACTGAACAGTCACTGATGTTCCCCTTCTAGTCTCCCAGTGGGCAGACTCTCAAGCACTCCCTGTGCCCACCAGGTCTCTTTTTAAACTAAGAAAAACAGTTTCGCCTTTTATATTCTGCTTTGTCTCCCATCAAACCTTGCTCTCAGGCCTACAACTCTAAGGCTTCCTGAACAAGTCCCAGAATTCCCTTGATCTTGGGCTGGAACTGTGAAGAGGAGTGTGCTGGACGTTGCCTGCCCTTGAAGGGCCAGCACAATCGGTTACAAAGAGTATGGCAAAGACACCCTCAAATAGATGAGTGTTTTGTAATTAGGAGAGCTTGCTAGTGAGAGGCCACCCTCCATCTAGACTCCAACAGTTTCCAGTCAGCTGCACGGTGATGACATCTTTTCCTTTCCTCCTCTCTGCATGAAGGTGTTACACAGGAGCCAGCTGTTATCATGGCTAATGAAGGAGAGTCTGTCAACATAACCTGCAACATAACCATGGGGAAGCTAAAAGGGATGTATTTGAAAAGACAAATTGTAAATGCCATGGTGGTGCTATACGTTCCAAATAATAATGTCAACCATACCTTGCAAGTTCCCTATAAAGACCGCATCGAGAGCTCGGTACACTTGACAGAAGTGAGAATAACGCTGCACCAGCTGCGGAAAAATGATACTGATGTGTATGTCTGTAGTGGGAGCGTGCTAGAGTCCAATTCAAATCCCAAGAGCGTGTCGGGCCAAGGCACCATATTGGTGGTTAAAGGTATTGTACATTCCTTTCTTTTTTTTTAAAGTGTAAGACAAATGGGTATTTATTTTCAGTTGAAAGGGCGGAGAAAGTGCTAGAACATTAACTGAATGGTTATTTGGTTCAGTATATTAGTGGAGGCAAGGATGGGTTTGTGGAGGGAAGGAATGTTCTTGTAGTGAGATGTTTTTGTTCCATATGCAAACCATAAATTTTCCATATGAAAACAACAAGAAAGAACAAAAGTACAGTCTCCATGTGAGAGCACAGAGCGTATGTCTCATCTGTAACAGGCTAAAGCAAGTCTGAGAGCAAAATGTTGCTCTTTCTGCATTGAGCAGATTTCTTAGACAGGTAAACAGGCAATACACAGGAAGCAAAGGCCTTGTATTTTTATAGCTACATACACCAGTTACTCTCCCCCAGATCTCCAGTTCAAGCATAAAATTATAAATGTAACCCTGTTTTCCTTCCCACGTTACATAGGAGCATGCAAATCTCATCTGTTGCCTGGGCACTGTATGTCATTAAGGATAAGGGAAATCCTGGAGGTCTTAGCTGAGATGGGGAATTAGGTGGGAATTTTCTACTCGTCCACTTGCAGTAGTCCTCTTACTCCTATGAATCATTATAGTTGATGCTGCCTTCACCTGGACAGGCAGCGTATACACCGATGGGTGCACCTGGATCACCGCCAGGAACAAAAACATAAATAATGGCTCTTATGCGGGCAATAAACACCCCAAAAACCCCAACACGATTTTTACCTAAAACATTATCCTAACAACACACAACAGAATGTGCAACAGACTGATATAGATTAAGTTGTTATATCTATACCAGTTCTCGAGTTGGGGCTGCAAGAGCTCAGCTAATGGCTGCAGCTTTCAACAGCAAGTTGCAACATAAACCTAACCAAAACTCTTCGCATTATACCCAGATCGACCCCATCTCTGAGTGCACGCTCTCCCTTAAGCTTATAGTCTGCTGGGTCCTCTCTTGTGTTGGCGTGCTGGATGAGCAGGAGAGGCGCCAACTCCAGGGCTGCTAAGGGGCTGAAGCACCCATGGGAAAAAAGAGTGGGTGCTCAGCACCCACCCCAGCTATTCCATTCCACCACATGGCCGCTGCGAGCTGTTCCGCTGGCGCAACCTGCTGCTGGTCAATCAGCTTGATCTCATCAGCTGTTTGACCACACCTCCCGAGGAGGTCGGGGCTGGGGCCACTGCTCTGGCAGTCAGGGTGGCTTCAGGTGCTAAAACAATCCTTAGGGATAGGGAGGGATTGGGTGTGTGACTGGTCAAGGAGCACTGGCTCTGGCTGGGCAGGGCTTGTATTCAGCCCTGGTTGCTGAGATGCTCGCTCACCTGCTGGTTGGGGCCATCCCTCCTGCCATGTCTCCTCCCCCCTACCTGGGCTGCTGCATCTATTCTGTGTGGGCATCAGACGGTAACCTGGACCGCATGCCTGCAGCAGCTCCCCCTCCCAGTCAGGCTCCAAGTCCGACTCCGAGCCCCCAACCCCAGGCAGCAGGTGAGTCCTGACTCCCTTCTGGGACAGCCAGGGACGGTGAGTGGGTGCAGTGGTGGCTGTGGCTGGCCAGGAGCCTGGCAGAAGCTAGGTTGGCCTCTGGAGGGCTGGGGGAGTCACATGGGGGAGGGGATGGGACACCATCTGCTCCTCTCCCTGCCCCTCCCCCCAGCAGAATTGGGGCAAGCAGGGACAAAAGCGGCAAGCCCCACCACTGCGGGCTGGCTGCTGGCCGGAGAAGACACGCAGGGAGGGACACCCGACCCAACCCCTGGCCCCCTGGGGGTGCAGTGGGGGCAGGGCCTTGGGGGTGGGGTGGAGTCTCAAAGGTGGGACAGCGTAGGGCACCCTAATATGTCATGCAGGTCTTTGAAAAGAGGTAACCAGACCTCCCTGTTCTGTTGGGCAATCTTGGCATCGGGAACAGTCTCCTGGGTGAATGTTAACAGCTGAAACAACTTTACCTGTCTTGCATGACATAGACGTGTCTCACAGATCAACCTATATCCACAGTCTCTCGTTGGTTCTTTATCTGATACACTGCTCTCTGGTTTGCCCTTTCAGTTTCCGTTTAAAAACATCAAACCAACTGCTCTGTTATACACAGGATGATAATTCCCACAATCATTTTTGCAGTACCCAACAGTGCAAAGTAGTTGTTGCATATTGGCTTGAATTAGCTGCCCTACCCTGTTCTGCACCTTCCTCTTTTTCTCTTTAAAATGTGAGATGAGTGTAAAAGGTCTCGGTGACATTTCATCAGATGTGATGAATTTACAAGCCACCAATAATCGTGCTCCTTGCACAGTGCTGCAAATTCAACATGGGATCCAAAGATAAAGCTCCATTTTGGCTCAGGTTTTCCCCTTCTACCACTTGCATCATCAACACCAGTAATAAAAAAAACGAAGTGATGAAGTGGGCTTCTGCCCATGAAAGCTTATGCTCAAATAAATGTGTTAGTCTTTAAGGTGCCACAGGACTCTCGTTGCTTTGCTGAAAACAGACCAACATGGCTAGCCCTCTGAAACCAGTAGTAAAGATTCTATAGACAACCTTTTGGTGATGGTTTTGTTGAGGCAGAAGAGAATTCAGCTCACTCTTTCACTGATCTACTGACGCTGCAGAGTAATATAGAAAATTGGTTTTCTCTATAGAATATGTAAAGATGATTAAAAAATACATGATGCTAGACTAGGGAGCTTTCACTCATGCTGATGGATACTTATGACTTCAATGGATTGCCTTGTGTAAGGGATTACCAGAAGTCTAGTCCATAGAGAACAGAGTTGCTAAATGGAAAGGTGCAATTCCTATCTAGTCTCTTTCCCAACAATTGTATACATACACTGCCATCACAGACTTATCCCATGAGATTTACTAGAGCCAGGAGGGGGCAGGGAGTCCAATGGTTGCAGCAGAATTACAAAGCAACGTGTAACTTTAAGCAGAGAAGACTCAGTAAATGGAGAGTACTGTGCCCTGCCACAATAGAGTCCGTAACATACTTGATCAAAGAGAAGATAAAGCAAGGGCCAGTTGTATCCTGTTTCATTTAGGCCCCTATGTCTTTAGCCTATAAACATATCTATAAGTGAGCCACCATGTGAAGCTGACATTTTAGAATTGATGCATCTGAAGTGAAGTAAGAACGCGTGGATGTAGCTGTTAATAGACATGAAGTCAAGGCTATTATATGGTGATTTGTTTTCAACAATTGTGGCATTGGACGGTGGTATGCTGGTTGCACAATAGTTCTTTGGAGAAGTGGTAGGGTAATGGTTACATGTCATTCCTGGCTCAGTAAAACTTCATGGTTAGCTTCTTCTTATTACAAGTGTCCCAGCATTGCACGCATCTCAGTGGGAATGGAACCTAAATCCTTTGTGTTCCAAGACTGGAAACCACACTGGCATCTCCACTGGTGTGACACTGGGAATGCACTGGTGGTAATGAGGGGTGATGGTGACATTGATAGGCTTCCTGTTTGCTGCCTTCAGACACCCCTCTGCAGAGCAACGTAACATGTTCCTCACATGAAAATATAATTCTGCCTTTCCTCAGATCAATTACTCTCAGAACAGGAGCAAGCAGAGTGCCGGGTGGCTTCCTGGGTGTTATATTTCCTTTCCGCCATGGCTGTGATCTTGGTTTCTGCGCTGGGATACTTCATTCTCTCTCGCATGCATGTAAGTATGTCATTCAGCCACAGCCCTAATATTTTCCATATTTCTGACCCTGCAAATAGAAGTCATCCCCAAGCACAGCCACGCCTGTTAAAGTACTGCACATATAAACCATTGTGGAGCCATAAGACATGCATATGATAAACCTCTATACCAATATGAGTCTTCTGTTGTCCCCACCCTTTGTGTGTTAACATCCCCTGGTGTCATGATGACATGCAGACTGTAAATTGCTGCTGGTGGAAGAGCCTATATGAATTTTAGGGATTAATGGAGCCCTTTCCACCTGTTGCTCTACGTAGTCCCTGTGGGCTAGCAGAAGGACCATTTTGTTATTTCTGCTTGTAACCTCCTGCACGCTGAGATGAGAACAGTGCCTTGACAGAGGTTCTGCTCCAGCCCTAGATCTGAAGGGCTGCCCTGATTTTTTGCAGATCAAGGAACACTGCCAGAAAGGAAAGAAAAAGCAAGCAAACACGGTATATGAAGACATGTCCTACAGCCTTAGGCGTAACACTATGGCCACAGGCAACGCTTACAATAATTGTTAGCAAGCTCTTGCCAGCCAAGATTCTGTGGACATCATCAGCTCCTTCTCCATGCGCTTGAGTTGCAAATGCTGTCATTTGACTTTTATTCCCTTTAGTGAAAAGAAAAAAAAAAAGAAAGAAAAAAATACCAGCCTTGTGACCTGTGCAATATTTTTGCTTATTTTACTCAGCTGTGACAACCTCTCTTTGTGGGAGATGGAGGTGGCGCCGGGAAGGTTGCTTACAGAATGTGCAGAGAAATGTGCACATCCTTGAATGTGAGAGTGTGTGCTAGGGAAGGCAATGTTAATGCTGCAGTGCATAGTCCTCCTGATGCAACTCGTGCCCTGGCTCTTCTTGATGCTCACACCTCCACTGGAACAAGTGAGAGAAGTCATGTTGGGAGCATAGGTAGGCACTCAGACCCAGATCCACAAAGGGACTAAGGCTCCTAAACCCCATACACAGGAACCTCTAAGTTCCAGTTTGATTATCACTGAGATCTGCAGTACCTCCAGTCAATTTCCACCTAACCCTGTACGTGCTTAAATGAGCTCAGCGCCTGTTTTTGCACTAAAAGTTCCCTGGGCATCTAAGTTTGTGTGTCTGGGAAAGGGCACAACTGCCTCCCTCTTGGAGTCTGGACACCTAAGCCCCAGAGCAATCCAAGAACCCGGGAAAGACAGGTGCTCTTCTACCTATCTTGCCTATGGGGCCTGATCCAATGGGCATGCACAGACCTTGCTTACTGGATTGGGTCCCACTGAAAATCCGGCTAGAGGAAAACGGTGGTGGTACCTGCCTTGTAACTTTCAGCCCCATGGTTAGCACACTCTGCTGGAATGTGGCCAGCCCAGGTTCAATTCTTCCCTTTGCTTGAGGGGAAGAAAGGATTTGAACAGAGATCTCCCACTCCTTATATGAGTGCTTGAAGTACTGTGTTATGGAATATGCTGATGTGGCGCTCCCTCGGTCTCTCCTGTGGAACCTGTTCCACTCTGAATAAATACTTGGTCACTAAGAGAGTAAATGACCCTATAGACTAATGGCTGTAGCAATCAGTTCCCCTGCACCAATGATTCTGACAAGTTATCCACCTTGAAACAGCTTCATTGGGTGACAGTGAGGGAGCCCTGCAACAGAATATCCATGGCCCAGTGGTTAGAGCACTCTCCTGTGAGCTGGGTGACCCCTATTGAAATCCTTTCTCTCCCTCAGGCACCATGGGGGTAAACTGAACCTGGGTCTCCTAAACCAAAGCTAAGCGCTCTAAAGTCATGAGGTAGACACTGCCTCCTCCTGCAGCTGTTTTATGTGGGCTGAGGCAGGTGCCTAACACATTCTCACAAGAAACAAGGCACCATACGCATCTAAACTGCCTGATTCCAGGTAGCTGGTTTCTGTTCATGGATCACTAGCAGCGATAGATGCCTCCCTGCAGCCTGGACATAGGCACCAATCTGTGAGAGTGGTGGGGTGGCTCCCAGCCTAGCATGCTGGCTTTTGTGGATCTCATTCTAAGGCGCCTATCTCTCCCTGCGCATTGCAGAGCGAGTTTAGGTGCCTAACTCGGGCTATGTGGATTGCAGTGTTGTTCCTGTGATTTTTAGGTAACTAAAAGTGGGGTGTTGCATCGTAATGCCCAAATCCCTGATGTAGGCCTCAGACACCATGGTGATGGGCATCTTTATAAAAACATAGCTGGATAAATAGATAGATGGATTCCAGTATTTGCAACAAAGCACATGCAGCTGGGTAAATGGGCTTTGTGTAACCTAAATATTAAAACAGAGACAGAGTTTCTCAGAACAGTATTCAGACATTTCTGAAATGGCAAAATACAAATGTAAAGAGCTGGTATAAACCCTATGTAGTCACTGAATATCCCACAGGGATGAAGTTAGATCTACAGTGTAAATGACTGGTCTTGCCTTAGGGTAATAGCAGGATGGCTGGAATTCTTGCATTAAATTCAGGAAATGATGAGTTTTGAGGACCATGAGTCTTTGTGGGGAGGCAGAAGCTACTGTCCCTCTTTATGGTTCTTTGTTTAATGTAGGTTATTACACATCACAGCTCAGTAAACCCCCTGGGTGATGCTGTGTTGTACAATGACTTTCAAAACACCCTGTGGGGTCAGGTAGTCTGGGGCACAATCAATATATAGACATCTGACCAGGGAGTGGAGAAGACTGGGCCAAAATCACTCTGGGATAATTACCTTTCTCTTGGTAACATGAGTCTGAAAACTCAGTGTGCTGAGTAAAAAGCTATACTAGATATGTAATGGTTTATATAGACTCTGTCCAGTGGCTAGCAGGGAAGGAGTTAATCCTCTTTGTTTCTGGCTAGAGGGCAGACCACAGTTGCCTGCCCAGAGTGCAGGGAGTTCCACATTTGGTCCAGCTGTAAGGAATTAATCACCGCCCACATCCTCCCAGCCACAGCACAGTATAAAACAGACTTGGTGGGGGTGAGAGGGGGATGTACTGGATCTGCTGTTTGTTATGGGATTCAGGATGTCTAGGATGGAAGCTATTTGGGGAAATGTTCTTTAGGGTGTTGCTTTGCCTTTGGCTGTCATATTTGGCCTGTAAAAGGGGTAAGATCTGGTATATTACAATAAAGTACATCACAAAGGTGTTCAGAATGAAGGGGGTGTTTGGCACCTCTGGGAACTGAGGTGTTCCAAGTTGGGCACCCAAATGCAGGGGCTTCTGCAAATCTTGGCCTTCGTATCTCTGTTTTAACTAGATGTACAATATAGAGAGAGAATGTGAGGAAATGTATTTGCTATTGAAGACCAACAGATAAGCAGGGGCTTGTTGACAGGAAATATTGTGGTGGGTAAACTAGAAGGTGTAAGGAGGAGCTAGCGTGAGATGTTAAGGAGGGGTGAGGCCACTGAGAAATGGCTTTTGGCTTTGCCACAAGCTGTAACTACAGCAGAGGCTGATTGAATTAGTGGTTCATCGAAGTATGGAGAAGTGGATGTCTTCATTTATTAAGAATTTCCCAATGTTCCTAACTGTTCTGTCATTTTTGCATGAGTAGTTTACTGAATATCCAGTATATTATTGCATGACTATAGTCAGCATGGTGTACTTGCATATCTGCAATATTCATTTGTATGTGTGCTGTGTGTCTGTCAGCCCATATCCTGTAATACTTACCCAAGCAGAGCTCCTGTTGCATTCACTAGAAGTTTTCCCTGAGTAAGGAAAGCAGAACTGGGCCCATAATATTTAATGTTTTACTGCATAATTCTTGGGGAAAATACCAAATCTGCTGGTCAGACTTTAAAATGTGTATGAAATATTACATGCATACGTATGAAGAAGGCTTCACAAACTTTTTGTATCCACGTTTTTTCATTTTCTATGGCTTTTCATATATTTCACAAATTAACATTATAGATACTGAAGGGACAGTGTCTTGTAATATTTGATTTTACTTTTAGATTAGTTTGAAGGTTTCATGCAAAAAACAATGAAATCGATAGCAGACGCTGCCTCTCATACTCAATCCCCACTCTTAAGGCTACATTGGAAAATATCCCCATATTGTCCAGTACATATGTTGTTTTCCAATTTAGAGTAAATCCAATGAAGAAATTTGGAGGGAGGAACTGCTCACCTTCCATGAGTGCAGCTCACATATATCATGTTGATAGAGATTAGGGTGACCAGATGTCCGATTTTATATGGACAGTCCTGATACTCAGGGCTTTTTCTTATATTGTCTCTTATTACCCCCAAACCTTGTCCTGATTTTTCACACTTGCTATCTGGTCACCCTAACGGAGATGGAAAAATATAAAAATAGTCAAATACAATTTTGTATGATCTTTGAATAACCAGACATCTGTTTTTTAGTGGTGGTTGCTTAGCACACTTTTTATTGCATTTTGCTGGATCATGAATACCATAGATACTCTGTAATCAGTACTGGCTTTTGCTGGACTTCTGCTGGGCCAGAATATTATTAAAGCTGGGGGGGGGGGGTTGGTTCTCATTCCACATTGCTGTGCACTCCTTGCCAATACTGGCTTTGTTCTTTTTGCCTGTGTTGTCAACTGTCAATAAAATATTCATAAAAGCAAAGCTGTAGCACATGTTCTGTGTAATATTCGTGTAATAAAAGTTCAGAAAGCTTGATCCATTTGGTGTTAGCCTCAGTGTAAATATACAATGCAAGATGTTTTAGAGAAACTGAGCCAAAGATGTGATCATGAATACATGTTGGGGAGGGGGGGTTGATACCTATTGAACATAGCCATGACTGTAAATAATTTACACCAGCAATCACTGGGACCACAGCAGAGTTGTGGACAGAGGTCATTATGGACATTGTTAATAATGATACCTTCCTAAAGTTTGTGGTGTCATAGATTCATTGGTCCTGTAGGCCCAAAGCTTGATTCTGTTATATTGATTCTATGTGAAATACCCTTGTTCTTTTGTTACGTGACAAACCACCACAGACTTCTCTGTGAGGCTTTGCATTTTGAGTACGTACAGTGATCTGTTCACTATTGATAAGTTTGTTTGAAACCACCATCTGTTTGCCTGAAACTAACATCTGGTCAATGATTATCTGGTTTGTAAAGTTACCAAAGATAATTCTGTGAAACTACTGCTATTGTCGAAGTACATATGTTTTAAGATCATTGCTTAAAGTAAAATCAGCAAATGTTCTGAAATAGAAAGATTCAATGTGAAATGAGGATGTTTTGTAATGATAGTGAATGTTTTAGATTAAAAAAAAAAGTTATTTTTTCTGAAGGACACTTGTCTTCCAGTTACAAGTTTTAAGTAAATGTTAAGAGATTAGGGTGTGAATAAATGAATGAGTGATATGTGTATGTGAGACCAGAGGGTGATGGGGAAAGGCACCAGCCTCGGATGTTCAAGGGAGTGAAGATAACTTTTACGACCCAGATGGCCGAAGACTGCCCACCCTGATGCCCCGGGAATCCACCTCAGAGGATGAAAACAAGATGAATTATGAAAAATAACAGTGGTCATGCTTGCAAAACAGGGCTCATTGATAATCACACCAGGACACAGATGCAGCATGATGAAGCAGAACCTATAGAGTGGCATATGAACTTACCCCTATCAAAAGGGGATGAAAGGATGAGGACTGTGGGTTTGGTTCTACAATGATCCTCCAAGGGCATCAGTGCGCACTGGCAGACCCTTGCTCCCTCCCTCGTGTCTTAGCCTCCTGGCCAGTGGACTAACATGAGCAACTGAGGCTGTTAACTATGCTTCATCTTTGTAGAACTGCGTGTGTGTGCGCGTGCGCGTGTGCAGGCAATTGCTTTTTGAAATCTTTGTATTCACAATAAACGTGCCGCATTGCCTTGTCCCTCTGAATAAGATCCTGCTGGTTATTTGAGAAGTATAACAGTCCCTGACTATCCCTAAAACATTTGAAAAGCCGTGCCAGTGTCCCCTCCCTCTGTCCAACAGTGACACTGTGCAGATATCAATTGTTTTGCAGGATATATTCTCTTTTTTTCAGAGGATCGGGGTCTCTAGCTTTGTAAACAATTGCTACAACCTTGTCTCATAGGTTTTACCAAGCATTGACCTGGTAGTGGCTATGAGGTGCTCCAGTATCATAAAGGGCCAAACCCGGGTACAGCTGTGTGAATCCAGATTTACTCCATAGGGCAGGGGCAGTGTGCTGTACAGCACACGTTCTAGCTGCCACCAAAAGCAGCACCACGGACTCCTCTAGCACCTACGGCCTAATACATGGAGGTCTGGAGCCTTAGTTACACCCCAAGGGGCACTGTCTATTTGTTTTAGGGGTGCAAGTATGCTTAGCCAAGCACACATCCCCCAGCACTTTCTAGTGCTCTAAGAGACATGAAGGTGGAATTCTGTGTTGCAGCCCCATAAATATACTGGAGGGGCAGGAGGAGAAGCTCCTTGCATGTTGTTGTTCCCCCCCTGATCTTTACCCAATGATTACACCTGTAAAAGGGTATGATTTCACCTTATGCAATAATCTCTTCATCCATCACTGAAATGCAGCCACCTCTGGGGTGGAATATGGTAACTTAACAGCAGTGTCAAGCAGCAGCACCATGTGGCAGTTTAGGATAGCATGTAAAAAGAGAGTCAGCAAGAATAAGGACTCCCTCTGTTAACAAAGAGGTAAAGTTGGAGAAATATCTGCTGGGATTTTTTCTGAAAGTGACTTTGCAGCTTGCAGAAATACAGCTTGAGTCTTACAGACGTTTGCATACACTGTCCTTACTCAATGCACTAGGTGGGACTTTACCCAGAAAGCCTCTTACAAGAACCATCCCCTCACTGACTAAGGTCTGACCCTCACGAGTCATACCAGCCCTTAAACTCTGCACAGGGGGCTGTGACTTGTACCAGCCCTTCCGACCTATAGAAAGGGCAAGTAAAACCAAGAACCTCATTGAGGCTGCTCTTTAAACATACCTGCGTGAGGAAAAGGAGGGAGCTAATGACTCACAAAAAAGGGCTGAGGAAAGCTTTGTACTTTTACCAACAGGGAGGGGAATGTGTCAGAATCAGTAGGGACCAGCTGGTTTTTGGTTTTGCTTTACACCAGTCTCAAAGCCCACCCTCCGCCCGCACTGTCTGACGTGATTCCCAGAAGTGACGTTTCTAGTAGAGTACATAATGCAGGGACTCACCGGGCCTGGGCCTGCTGGATAGATACGGAGATCACTGAAAAGTCCCTGGGGATTTGTCTTTGTGACCTCTCGAGGTGAAACCGGTGGGCCCCTTGAGCCATGGACCGCCACATACATGTGCAAAAAAGTTCATCTCACCCCGAGACGGGACAGGCCTTCATCTTAGGTGAACAGCGACGTGCTGCCAATCGCATGACGAGGGGAATGCCAGCAAAACGTGCCCCTTCCTACCTCCGCGCAGGGCGGGCGAGTCCCGTCTCCGGAGCGCCTGGGTGCAGAGAGGAGGCGTGCAGGGCTGGGGAATCCAGGGATGGGGGTTGCCATGGGAACAAGCCCGCTGGCTCAGCACCACAGCCAAAGAGGGAGGAAGAAGCAGGGAGCAAACAGGCTTCTAGAACGTGCCACCCGCCGGCAGTGGTCGTGTTTGCTCCTGAGGAACATGGGGTGTAGGCTGAGGGTGTCGCACAGCGGTTCCCAACCGGGGGGGCGGCACCCCCTTGGGGGAGCACCAAAGTTTCCAGGGGGTCCATGAGGCTTCAGTAATATTGAGGTCATTTAGCCCCTCAAGCTCCATGCTGGCCGTAGGGGAGAAGCAGTCCCCCACCCCAGCCCCACTCCGGCCGGGCACCCAGCTGGAGACGACCAGCCCTGGCCAACCCGCCAGAGTCCATCTCCATGACGCTCAGTCCACGAGGGATGGGAAGAGGCGGGAACACGCAGGGCGGGCGGTGGCGGCTGCGCCGGGAGGGCTGAGTTTCTTACTCAGGTAAGAGTCATTGATTATATGTAATTTAATGCTGTTGTTATCATTGTATGTGTTTATAGGCCGCTGAGGGGGCGGGGTGGGGGCGCGTGTTTCATCTAGTGGTAACTAGGAGGGCTTTCACTCAAAAAGGTGGGGAACCGCTGGTGTAGCACAGTGAAGTTTTGGCTAATGAGGAAGCGTGGGCCAGCAGGTAGGGCAAAAGCTTAGGGCTTGAGAGACCTTACTTCAAGTCCCTGTGCTTGCCTGCAGCCTTCCTTACTGTCCCAAATGGCTCTTAAGCATCTAGCATGGTTTTGGACACTGTTATAATAAAAACGAAGAAGGCATCTTTGTGTTGGATAACAGCTGGCTCCAGAGGGGAGCTGGCTCCCTCAGGCCCCCCAGCCGCTCTTTGAAATGAGAGGAGGGTTCTAGCAAAATCCTGACACTGCATCACTGGCCTCCCATCTTTACATATTGATTTAATCTGCCTAGAGCATTGCCCCGCTGCCGTGGGTCACGCGGGTGAAAGCAGAAAACCAACATGCCGGGCTGATTTGGTACAAGATTTCAAAGCTTTTCCATTTAAGGAACAGACACACTAATCCAAGTTGTTACCTGCCAAATGACTCAGATAATGGAGTGGAGAATGTGCTTATAAAATTTATGGATGACACTAAACTGGGAGGAGTTGCAAGCAGTTTGGAGGATAGAATTAGATTTCAAAATGATCTTGACAAATTAGAGAATTAGTCTTAAATCAGCGAGATTAAATTTAATAAAGACAAGTGCAAAGTACTACACGTAGGAAGGAAAAATCAAATCCAGAATTACAAAATGGGGTATAACTGGCTAAGTTGTAGTGAAAAGGATCTGGGGGTTACAGTGGATCACAGATTGAATATGGGTCAACAATGTGATGCAGTTCTGGGCACTGGTGAGGCCTCAGCTGGAGTACTGTGTCCAGTTCTATGCACCACACATTAAGAAAGATGTGGATATGTTGGAGAGAGTCCAGAAGAGAACAACAAAAATGATAAAAGGTTTAGAAATCTGACCTACAATGAAAGATTTAAAAAATAGGCATGTTTAATTTTGAGAAAAAAAGATTGAGAGGGGACCTGCTAAATCTTCCTATGTGTTCCGGGCTGGTACAGAGAGGATGGTGATCAATTTTTCTGCATGTCCCCTGAAGGTAGAATAAAAAGTAAGGAGCTCAAGCTGCAGCAAGGGAGGTTTTGGTTCCATATTGGGGAAAAACTTCCTAACTATAAGGGTAACTAAGTTCTAGAGTAGGCTTCCAGGGAGGCTGTGGAATTCCCATCACTGGAGGTTTTCAATACATGGCAGGAATGATCTACATTTACTTGGTCCTGCCCCAGCATGACACTTCCAGCCAAACCTTGCTATGATTCCAGGCCTTCCAGCGAAGGGAACCCACTAAAAGTTTGCATTCCACATGATATTCTCTTGTTCTTTGGATCTGGCTTGCAGAGGCAATTCTGTTCCAACAGAAAAGCCAATGAATCCATTTCCTAGACCCTATGGAGAATGGGTGCATCTCAGATTAAATGTTTGAGGAGGCCCCTTATTAAAATACCAGCAGCACGTCACTGGCCAGGTCAATATTTTCATTTTTCTAAGCACTTTCTTTGTTATTCTCCAGTTCCTTTTTATTGAATGACAGCCAAGGGTCAGACACCTAGAGCCAGAGTGTTGAATTCAAGGACCTGGCATGACACAGAAGGCAGGAGTCTGCAGCCCTTTCTCATGGCCTGGGACTACTCCCCAACTTGAAGGAGGACTGCACTAGAAAATGGCCATCGCAGTTGAGCTTGAGCACCCATTGGCTTTGCTTTTCTGAGCTGTTTTCCTCTACCCATTTTGTCTTGCAGCTCTCTGTCAACCACTTGAGTCCCTTGACAAACCACAGATCAATTTACCGCCTAGGGTCCCGGGTTGCAAGATGTTGTTTATGAACAGTGAGAAGTAAAGCACTGGCCGGGTGAGCTGCATCGCTAGCGAGTGACATTTAAAGGTGTATGGTAGTTGGGTTTTTATGTGGTTTCTGGTCAGACCTAGTGCAATGGGTATGATCTTAGAAGGTTTCCAGCTTCTCAGAAAGGGACCAGGCTGATGAATCATCTTTGTAACATCTCTGGAGAATTTGCTGCTCTTCTTGTTCTTCTCAGTTTTTATAAGCACAGCGAAGGGCTCCCACTGTGTTTGAAATGGGGAGGGTCCGAGGCTACATTCACACACCTCATGGATCAGAACTACTACGTTCCAGAAAGTTCAGTCAACAGGGGCTTTGCAGGTGTGTTGGGGGAGGTGAGTCTGCACCTCCTAATTCCCATCTGGGTTTCAGGTGGAAGCAATGAAAGGTCAGAAGAAAGGCTGTCCTCAGGCAGCCGTATTGTCCCTCACTCTGCATGCATCTTGGAGACTAGCCAATGTGGCGTGCAGGAACACCCTGTCATCCATGTTTCCGGCCTCATCAAAACCAGCAATTCCAGGGAATCTCACTCGAGTGCCTTTTCCCGTGAGATTTGCATCCTTAGTTTCAGTTCCCAAAGTTCATATAAACTTCTCCAAAGAACCTCAGACTCAGCACTGGAAAAAGCTCACGTGCCTCGCTCTTGACAGTCTGGTGTTCAGTAGAGGAGAAGGAACGTGTTGTCCAGACCCTTGCTCGCTATGCTGCTGTTTGCCAGCAAGTTGATGGTAATGCATAATGGGGAGTCTGCGGCAGCTCTGTAGTGCTGTTCCTACAGGATTGTGGCAAATTACCAGAAACCTGAGGGTCACACTTAATTTGATCTGCTGGTGAGGAGGGAGGGACGAACCATTCCACACACATCATTACTTTGCCTCTCTAGCCCTTTGGGGACTTGTTCCAGAGAGAAAAAGCTCAGTGCTGGGACCTGAGGGTACCAGAGAAGCAAAGAGGAGGACAGCAATATTTATAGCTCACACCAGGCTAATGCTCAGGAATAACACACTTTGCTGGGCTAGTGCATCTTACTCTGCTATTGCACCAAAGAAACGATGTGGTGGAGGTGGCAGGGTACTGCTGTTGCCTTTTAAGTGATATGTTTCTATTTGATGCTCTTCACAGCTACCGCTTTTCTGCAAAGCGGGTTAGTCTTCTGAGGTTTGGCTTGCTAGGCAACCCCTTTGTGAAAGGGCTCCATGCTAACACACACACAGGCTGTGGTCCCTTTGATTCAGAAGAGGCTGCTGTAGGGATGATACAGCATAGCAAACCCAGGGCACAGAAGCTCAGTAGACATCACCTTCATTAAGCCGTCACTGACCCCGAATGCAGTTGGCAGATGGGCTGTACTGTGGCTGCCTGACTGAGGTCCCAGCAACACACTTCACACCAGAACTTGCCGCTGCTTGATTGACAATGCAATGGCAGATGGACTGTCCTGGCCAGGGTCTCGCAGGACTAATGGCCTGGTGCAGACCTCTCCCACTTGGGAGCTAAATAATTCTAGGGCAGCCGATGGCCATCACTCTTCTCCCCCAGGCTGGAAACAGGAATGGCTGGAATGCAGGGCTCACGTGGCAAAGTCAGAAATCTGACATTGTATTTACGGCCATCATGATCCTGCTGTGTGTTTGTATGTAACCAAGCACAATGGGGCCCTGGTCCAGTCGGGGCAGCTGGGTGCTTTTGCTATACATGCAGTAACAGCAATTGTCAGTATTTCCATAGCACAGGGCCTGCTCAAAGCACTTTACAGTCAATAACTAATCGATTCTCACAACAGCCCTGTGAGGCAGGTAGTAACTTTATCCCCATTTCACAGAGGCACAGATAGGGGAAGTGACAAGAAGTCAGGGGTAGAGACAAGATGAGAACTCATGCTCTTGGAGTCTCCGCTTTGTTTTCATTGCTCCAGGCATTGCGGCCTCACCACTGGCATAAATGAACATTTATCAACCCTGTTGTGGTGCTGTCATTAAGTACGGGGAAGTGGGATGTGAAGAAGGGGTAGCAGAAGAAGTGACCTTGTTGGGCTTGAGGACTGCAGCTTAATGGCTTCTGCTCAGTCAGTGATATATTTTCAGTATGGGCTGTAGAGGAAGGGGATAGTCCAATAGTTAGGAAGCTTTTGGGGGATTTGTGAGAGATTTGTTCAATTCCCTGCTCCACCACAGACTTCCTGTGTGACCCCTGGGCAAGTCATTAGGCTCCAGTGGGCCTCCGTTCCCATCAGTAAAATGGGGACAATAGCAGCACCCTATCGCACAAGGGGAAGAAATATCTCCAAAGATTACGAAGTGCTTCGAGATCTGCTTACACACCTTATTATGACAAGTCCTCAGCAAACCTCCCACGGACACTGGGGTGAACAGCAAAGCACCCTCCCCCCACACTCCTCACACAAGCTGGGTGCTACGGTGCTTTGCATACACTGACCAGCCTTTGATGGGATGGCAGACCCAGTGAGCACTCTGGTGGAGGTTTCCATGCTACTCTAACTGTAAGGACTTTGCTATTACCTACCCCATCCGTTGTTGTACCTTCCCCTTGACTGTATATATCTACCACCCACCTGATTTCCATTCCCGGCATCTGATGAAGTGGGTTCAAGCCCATGAAAGCTTATGCCTGCAAAAAAATAAGTGTGTTAGTTTTTAAAGTGCTGCAGAACTCTCGTTGTTCATGTTGAATGAGTGTCTGCTGAAATGCACCTTGAAGTGCTGCACCTCTTTGCAGAGAAGTGCTGACCTGGATTGTTATTTTATAAAGGTTGGACTTACCCTGCCAACTCATAACCACCCTGTGGGGTGTTGTTGTGGCTCCAAACAAGGCAGCAAAGACTTCTGGTATTTACAGCAGCGCTTTAGTTTATGAGGCTTTAACTAGCTTCTATAGCACTTGCTAGCAGCAAGCTCCTTGCAGCCAGACGTGACAGCTGTCTCAGCTGGGCAGCACTTGTGTATCTTCTGTATGAAATCTTCTGCTCCCAGCCCTGCACTGACGAAGCTGCAGAGAAGGAACCGCAGAAACTGCCATGTTAAAATGAAAGCTACCCATTAAATGGGCTGGACACAAGGGATTTTTTGGGAGGCCCACTTGAAGGAGACGGCTGATAAAAATGGCTGGTTATCACCATTCAGACAGTGGATATTAGTGCTGCCTTAAGAGCTAAGGGCCCACGAATCTGAGATACAAAATCATAATATTTTTCTGTTGGGAAGGGAGAGCCCTGCTCCCAGGCACCAATGCTGACTATCTGCTGGGACGAAGGAGGAATAGTTACGTACAGAACGGCACAATTGCCTAGGACAATCACGGAGAGCCAGCGTTCCCATCAGGGACCAGTCACTTCTGGGTGAAAGCCCAAGACTAGCTGGGTTGATGATATGTTCTGAGATGGCAAATGGTCTTGGATATGTAGTGCAGTCAGGAGCTGAGCAAGTATTTCCTCCACAGCCCTGCCATACCCTGCCCCTCCGCCTGCTGCCTTCTACACCTGGACATCTCTTGGACTGAGAGGGGCCAGTCATGCTTGTCAATTCCTTGATGGCATCCAATGCCTGAACTAGACGTATGGATGGGCCAGACCCTGGATAATGTGTACCTCTGAGAGCTGTAATTTATCAGCTTCAGAAGAAACCTCTGGGGGTTCAGTTCCACTTTCCTCTCTAAGTTACTTGTGCACTCACACAATGAGTGTCTCTTTTCCTATTACATCATGTCCAGGTGCAGAGGCCCTAGCAGAGCACTGACAGGCAAGGATTTAGCTTCCTTACTCAGCTTTGTGGCAGGTGTAAAGGTCCAGGTAATGAGGTGCAGCTAAAGGCCTCGTTAGGAACTCAGAGGTAAATCAGGGAGCACAATAAAACCAGCTCCCTTGGGGGAGAGGGAGAACTTGAGAGCACAGTGAGAAAATTCATCTGTGTCATGGGCAAGGCCTTTCAGTTTTCTATTTGAGAGCTACTTGTTGTCTCTAAGGCCCAGAGCCGCACCCTGAATACTGTAGAGAAACCCCCCCTTGATCTCCAACTGGGCCCAGTTCATCCCATGGGGAAATTCCATTGGAATCACCAGAATAGCATAAGGGAATGAACCTTGGCCAGGTTTCTTCTGCTTCTGGGCCACGCTCAAGGCCTGCCAGCATATGCATGTCTAATTCTAGACAGTGAAGCATGTCAAGCAGCTTTATGCCTCCTGGGAAGATGAAAGCCATGAATTATTTGACAGGTCCCTCTGCGCAGTTAGAATATAGGGCACTGATCCATACTCCAGCAGACAAGAGGTGTCTGATCACAGACAAGATATGGCAGTTCCTATGGGAAGAAAAAGCCCAGGTGTGCATCTTTTGCCATTTGCCTTCATTTGTTTAGCCCAGCCAGACATGATCTGCATCTTTGCCTGACCCTCAGGCTTGAGCTCAGCCACGTGCTTGGCACTTCCAGACTTTGTCTACGTTTCTTTTGCATCTCTGCCATGGACTGTTCCACCAGAAGCCAGCAGAGCCCCCTGCTATAGATGGAAGCATAGCAGGCCTGCCCAGCCAATGTTTTAAAAATAGAAGCTGGCGCATGGAGCAGACCCAGGACGCTCCCCAGTTACCCACACTTCTCATGCTCAGCTTGTTTTCTCTTGTTCATAGGAGACTGGGAGGTGAGGGAGGGACAACAGCTTGTGTGGAATGTGGCTTACACAGGAAAACCTCTCCCTGCCTTTGTCAAACAGGGCTGGAGCGCTGGGTGCCCCCAGTGGGCGTATCTGAATGTGTAAGCAAGGACGTCGAGGCTGCGGGCTGAGCGCACTGAGTTCCTGGCTTCCTGATGATCAGGAGGGGTGACTGGCACAGCTCCGCTTGGAATTATTTCTTGAATGATGACAGTGAGCAGGATGGCAGTGATGCCCAGCAGTTCTTGCTGAGCTCGGAACCCCATTGTGCTAGGTGCTGTACAGACACGTGGCGAGAGAGAGCCCCTGTCCCAAGACTGGCAAATGCGGGGAGGGGAAACAGAGACACAGAGAAGGTGGAGTGACTTGCCAGAGATCACAATGCAAGTCAGTGGCAGAGCCAGGATAGACCCCAGGGCTGCATCCCACTGGAGGGACATACTCCGTGTGTGTGTGTGTTACGCACAGCCTTGTGGCTGAAGAAAGTCAGCGCCAGAGACAGAAACTGCATTTTCTCTTCACTGTTCTTTCCTCTTCCCTTTCACGTGTGGTTTGCCTTGTAGCAACTAGGATCACACTCCACCAACCACTACCACAACAAAACAACTGCCAGAGCTCATCACAACTTGCTTTGTCTTTTAACTCCCAAATGCCTAGTTAAAACCACGTCTAACTCCCTCTGAAAAGACAAGCATGCAGGGGTATTCCCCTGTGAAAGACACTCAAGACAGCTGAACGTGAGAAGGAAGAACGTCAAAATGAAAGCCTTCCGCAATGCTGTGAACTTCAAAGGCTGAAACTATTTTCTCTTCCTTTTCCTGCATCTTTAGCAAGGGGTTTGTCCCGGGGTCCACACACCACTAGTGGTGCCTCCTCCTGGTCACACTGGGGATTAGCTCTGGCTAATGTGAAAAAATGGGACAAGGGTAATAGGTGCCAGTACAAGACAAAGCCCCGAATATATAAAATATAAAATCGGGACATCTGGCCACCCCACCGGCCAGGTTACCATACGTGTTCCCCCCTTCCGGGGTATCCAAATCCCCTTGGCAAATGGACTCAGGCAGTCTTCCTGCTCACTGCCCCACTGGAGCCAGTTCCTCAGTGGATGGTAGGGGGACCTGGGCCTGCCCTATACTCCGAGTCCAGGCTCAGGGCCCCGTTCATCAGCAGCTAAGGTTTGACCTACCCCACACCTTGCTGCTTTTCCCCTGAGCCTTGCCTGCCTCTCTGGCTCTCTCCCTTCTCTGGGCTTGCCAAGCAACACGCCCCCCTCCCAGTGAGTACCTGTAGGTTATTCACCTCTAGCCCCAGACACGTCTCCATGATTGAAGACTCTTTCCCTCCTCCCTCACTTGCTCCCAGCTCCTGGGCTTTATCCAGGCCCCTCCTCTTCCCATCCAGCTGTTTCCAATTAATTCCCTGCTTCCTGGCTCCTCTTCCAGATGCAGCCTATGGAGTTAATTGGCCCACCTGGCCATCTTAATGCCTTCCAGTCCTGTGGGCGGCGCTCCATCACAAGGCTAAAAGATTTTAATGGCAGTGACTACGGTGGGAGTTGCCAGTGACAATTTGACAGGAAAACTTCAGACGCCACCAAACCGTTTAATTCTGTAACTATAGTGAAGGGTTTTATTAATCTTATTCCTTGTTGAGTCTGAAACCACCTAATCTTACCAGCATCACAGGGCATCCAAGGAATCTGACAGTTATGTTGATGAGTCTTTAGTGATCCATCTCCTTAAGAGAACGTGCTGCTGGGAAGTCAGTAAGCCAAGGGGAAAGGCATCTGGAGGACTGCCAGTAAGTGAAAGTGGTCATGGACTAGTACAGGCACAAGAAGGTGGACTAGGCTCATGAAAGAATGGCGCTCAAAGGATAACTTCAGTAAGGAATGGAGAAAAGAGTACTGAAGGCAGATGGGAGCCAGTCAACTGTTTCTGAGGACACTGGGCTTTGTAAGACATTAATGGTGAGGTTCGGGGCAGAGGTGGGGTTCCTGAAAGCATCCAGGGGAGATCTTCATTCCTATATGTGGCAAAGGAGGCTGCATTGGTGACAGTTCGCTTTCAAATATTTCCGGAAGCTCACTGCAGGACCAGGGCCAGTCTGATTACAATAGGTGGCTTTAACATAATTTTATCTACTGACAAGCACCGGTCCTTCCAGTGTCCATGCAAGCCCAGATGGGTGTGTCTTCCTTAGTGGTCAGAGATCCTGGAGTAGCCACTAATTAAGTTGACATAGCAAGCACTGGGGAGAGGAATGTGCTCCCTGGATATGGGCTAACAGTAGAGGCTGGCTGTTATGCTCCTTCAGTGTCTGAGCCACAAGGCTTTTGGCTCATGCACACAGGCATCCTAGCTTCAGTCTCCATCCCACACCCATCAAATATTCATCAGAGGAAGGTTTTCATCTGAATGTTTTGCATTATTCAGGCACAGCAGCCTCTCAGTGAATCGAGGAGACGTGCATGTTGCCGACAGGATTTGGATACCAGAGGGAAAAACCAGAGCCCTCTTTAGCTTTCTTCATTTAGAAGTTTTACTTGATTAGAATTCTTTTGAAGATTAGTCTTAATGAGAGACCTTTGACTCAGAGTCTTCCTCCCATTAAAGGAGGCCCATGACTGAAAATAGATGAGCCGACTTCAGAGAAATCCCTACAATCTGATCGTCACCCATTGATTGATAATGGAGCTGGCTATATTCCATTCCATTCACTCAATTTTTGCCTCACCCCAGAGGGCCTGTGTGGTCAACAAGCCTCTCCTGTTCCTTCAGGTCCCTACTGTCTAATATCACCGGAGGATTCCCCCTAGAGCAAGGCTCTCTGATGCACCGCAGCAACAGAACAACTAGAAATAATGCTGAGCCAATTTGGATCCAAGTTCCAAACCATCAAAGGCCTGGGCTATTTGGATCCAAGGTTTTGGTTTGGCTTATCATAGATATAAGGTCTGATTTACTCCCATTTTCTTCAAGAGGGGTTGTGAGTGCTCAGCACCTCTGAAAACCTGACCCACTATAGACCAGCCACAAAATTTAGAACTAGATCCAGGTTCAGATTCCACCAACACTGCAAAGATCAAGCCAACATTCTCTCTACTGGCACTGTATTAGGGGGCACAATACGTAGGGCAGCAGTGGAAGTTAATTCATCTGCAGTGCTCAGTCACTAGGTCACAGACAGAAGAGGATACTGAAAGCTTGACATTATGGGAAGAAGGATACCAGCATTCATTCATACATATTAGATGTTCAGATAGGATCATGCAGAGAGAAGGGACTCCTCAATAAAAGAAATCTAATTTTTTTAAAAAAAGGACAAGAAAAATATTTGCAATTAAAATTATACCTGGTGAGCACGGGTGCAGCTCTGTTGAAGTCGATGGCGTAGCACTTGCTTACATCAGGGCTGAGTGAGGGATGTTTAAAACCCAGATTTGAAGTTCTATGCTCATTAACTGTCCTACAGGAGTGAGACAGGCCTTTGCTGAAATAGACAGTGATTCTCAGCATTTGGATGTTTTTGCAAGAGCTTCCCACTTTGACTGGCGTGGCTTGCGGGGGGGGAATGGAAACATGGAATTCTTTGATGGGAAACAGATGCATAATTAAGTTGCTGTCTTTTCAAGAACCAGTTGTAATGGGGAAAGCCAGTAATGGCAAGCAGATTCGCTGTGCATTTTGGTTTGAGACAATATCAGTTATTTCATTCACTCCTGGAAGAAACTTGTTTAACTTTACCTGCTTATGTTGGAATCTTCTGTGATTCTCATCCATTGTTCTGTTTGGTGCATTAACAAATGTGGTTGTGATCTGATGAAGTGGGGAGGGGTATTAACCAGATACTAGCTGGCCAAGTGTTTATAGCTTGGGGCACTTAGAGCAGGCTGAATGTTTTGAATCAAAGATATAAAAACTGAAAATTACAAGTGCTATGTCTGCATTAAACCACAAGCAAAGAACAAAGCAGTGCGTTAAGTTATGCTACAAGGCATAAAGGCAGGTCCACATGCAGTAGATAGTCATAGGGCTGCAGCAGTCACAAGCGGAGGTTTGGCAGTCATGCATCAGATATTGCAAAGATGTGCTCCAAAACATGCGTACATGCGTGCATATGTTTGCTGTGCACTGCATGTGCCTATAGGAACGTGTGTGTATAGATACGTGCATGTGTATAAACAGACATTGCCTAGCTCCTTTTTGCTCCATTGCTTGTATTTACATATGTGCTTGTGTTTGTGGGTTGTAACTTTGAGCAACATTTAGTGCTCCAGAAATTGAGGCGCTGACCCTGGGACTAGCGTGGAACAACTCATCATGCGATACAGGCAGAGGCTGCCCAGGCTTCTTACGTCCACTTCAATCCCTGATGTGACACATCCCTGCTTCTGTGCTCTTGGGCCTCTCCTGATGAGAGATGGCCAGTGCCCGTGGCCATCAAGAGCTAAATTTCATGCTGGGGGATGACTCCACTGAGAGCAAAGGATTTGCCCTGAAATGTTTTCGCTGTGTTTTCAAGAGTGTGTGGCAATCCACAGAGCATTAGAACCCAAACAAGCCACTGGGGCTATTAAAAAAAATAGCACATGACGGTGCCACTTCACGAGCATTGGCCCCAGCGGTTTGTTGGCAGCAGCGGGGGGCACTGTGGGAGCACCTGAGTGCGGAGATGCCCCCGATGTGTGACGAAGTGCTGGTGACAGCAATACAGCAACTTTCAACAGCTTCATCTCCATTAATGCTTCCATGTGCTCCTCGCTGAGATTGAAGGAGACTGTTATTTATGGTAATTAAATAATTAACTATTAAGAATATTTATTAAGGCTTAACAGCAGGTCATAGATATGCATCAATTACAGAACCACAAAATCTGCAATTAATATGTTCCCCCGCCCATAATCAAATATGGCATAATGAGGTAATACTGAAAGAGTAGTTGCAATAAATAGACTGGGTAAGACTTGCCTTTATAATTGGGATTTAATCAGCCAGCCCCTGTATGTTCATTTAATAATTGATTATTCTACATATATTTATTGAGGATTAAAACTCAGCAGTAGATATGCAAATCCCCCCATATTAAATACGTCTGAAATTCTCAAATATTATTTAATGCACGTTAACGATCTGATTAAATCTAAATGGCTGGCTCGCTGGAGAACCCTCCTTCAGCATTAGGCTGCAAGCTGGTTGCTGCCTGGCTGAGGTCGTCAATGCATGGGGTTGGTGGCTTTTAAGTGGTTATTTGGGGGGGGGTGATAATGCAGAGAGAGACAAAGGGAAAGTGGAGTGAAAGTAGCTTGCTCAATGAGCATGTGTCTGCCATGGGAATGGAAATTCTCTACGGGTCTGATATGGCTCTGCTGACTTCAGTGCATATTGAGAGGGGTGGGCGTATTTTTGTGTTTATTTTTGCCTTCTTGAATAGTGTGGGTGGAAGGAAGAGTCTTCATGTGCGGTAGGTGAACTGGGTGGGCGAAGAAGCAGATTTGGAGATCTCCGTTAGGTTGACTTTCCACAGAGGAGATAACAGAATAAGTTCTCATTAAATCTCCTTTGGCTAATGTTCACCATGGCTTCTATTGAGAAATACTCCATGCGCTAGGATGGAACAGTTCATTTGAATCCCTCCTGCGTGAGATTTTGGTGGAGTCTGTGGTGAATAGTACAAATGTCCTCCAAGATTTGATCATGGAGTATCACCCAGAACTGGCATGTGTTGCCGGCTGAGTGATGCTGAACACCCCATATGGCAAGGCAGGCTCCAGTGGTTCGCACAATGACCCAGTGACACCATGCAGGACGAAGTGGCAGTGGAAGAACTGAGATATGTCCATCCCTCTTCCCATGCATGAGGTTGCCATCTGTAGGGAAGACTTCGGTCAGAGATGTGGCCATTTCCTGGGGGCAGGATGAAAGGGAAGGTTCTGCTGGCAAATGCACCTCAAGGTTACTGGAAGGGTTACGGCTAGGTTCTCTAAGCTGCTGTTGGACCCCTCATGGGTTATTGTCCTCAAAGACTTCAACATGCATGTGGATGTCCATTCCGATGGGCCAGCTTGCAGCTTTCTGAAAGAGACGGACTGCCTGGGTTTCGCTCAGAGGAGTCAAGAGAAATCCCGCAGGGCCCTTGTCTCTGGACCTGGTTTAAATATCCCATCTTTTCAAGGCACCCCAGTCTGACTGACCATTTCCAGCATCATCCTACATTTCAGCACAAAATCCTAGCTCAGCATCACTGCTGGTCTCTTTCTCACAGTTCTAGAGAGTGACCTGTGTGATCTTCCCTGTGCTGTTGAATTAGATGCAACTTCCCTTTCCATCACAAGAAGCGATAACCTTCACAAGCCAGGAGCTCTTTAATAAGCTCTTGCTGATATTGCTGACTAGATGTCTCATCTTCAGTCCTGGGTGGCTCTTCACCCAGCTAGGCTAGGCTATCTCAGAGACAGCTTCTTCTTCAGTAGCTCCCTATAGCAGCTCTGAGCCCTGGGTGTTCTGTGGCTACAGTAACACAAACACTCTCAAGGAAGCAAGGGACAGAAACTTGCTGAGACTTGAGCCTGCTGTGAGAAATACCTTCCCAAAGGAGACCAGAAAAGCCCTACCTTGCCCATCTTCAGGTGGCTGGGAGATTCTCCTCTCTGGCATAGCACTGTCTAAGGAGCAAGGATGGAAGGAAACCCAAGGATAGCAACTCATGACTGAACTGGGAGCAGAATGATGAATTAACCTCCTGCTCCAACTCAAGGGCCTGGATTACACCTAGAAAGAACTGAAGTGACTAGCATAAGGCAGCGAACTGGACTGATTAACATCATCCCTTTCAGAAAGAATCAAGAGAGGTGCTTGCATTTGGGAGGATTTGCTAATGCTAAGTGTAATCTATCCTGAGCAGTGGGGACATAGAGGCTGGGTGAGTTGGAGTGGATGACAATGGTCCTGATTCTCCACTGTCCAAACATCTTGTGCTACCACTCCCACCGGTGGAAAGCGGGTGTCAAATGGGAATAAATGTCTTTCCTATCTACCCAGTACCAGAAAAATCCAGGCACCCCCGCTCCTGTCCATTGTCTGCTGCTACTCCTCCATACTCAGATTTACAGTTTATGTTGAGGTGAAGGAGACGCGCCACAATTTACAGGGTAAGGTGTTTTAATGTACCTGAAATCACTTTAAACCAACTTCCTGACATCTGGGGAATTGAATCTTCATTGGGATTCTGCAAACTGTGCAGCAGGTCCCCATCTTTACAACCCAGATCTGAACTCCAGGGGAAGGCTGGATCAGGTTCTAGAGAAAGCTGAGCTGTAACTGACACAAAGAGTAAAAGCGATTGCTGCATTAAACAGGCTGACGCAACGTAATGGCAACGTGACTCCAGTGTTGGGGACGTTCAAAAGCCTCCCTGAACCCAGAACCCTGCACTCCAGTCCTGCAGTAGCTTCCTTTGGGTCTCTGCAGGGATGTGGAGATCCATGCTAGCAGATCGAGCTGCAGAATCCAGACTAGTTTGCAAAGATTTCCAGCCTTTCCTGCTTCCCAGCTTATTGAAACCCAGACATGCGCAAATGCAGGCCAGAAAAAAAAAATGTGTAGCAGCTAGTTTTCATTGAAGTCCTGCTTTTTTTTTTTTTAAATTTAAATCTAGTATTCCATTTTAGGTATGAGCCGAAGTCACTTGCCATCGTGGGGTCATATATTTAGAGATGGGTTCAGCCTGGATTCAAAACTCTTCTAAGTGAAGTCTTTAAAAAAAAGAAAACGTGCAGAAAAGAAGTATGGTAACATGAACCAGCTGATACTGGCCACTGTCAGAGACAGGATACTGGGCTAGGTGGACCATAGGTCTGATTCAGTATGGCCATCTCTACATTCATTGTACAACATGGCAAATAACAATGTGTGTGTATGCGCATCCATAAATGCAAATACATCCAGCAGCTAAACATTTCTAGGATCTTACTATTGTCTATGTTCTCTAAATTCAGTGATATTAAAGGTTAGCTGCTGGTGAAACTCTGTATTTGCCCATTAAAGGGCAGCCACATTAATAGTTTCAATAATCGGGACAAAGAAACACCCTGGACTTTCTCCTGTATCGCCTCAGTTCTCCCCAAGTGTTTCTGTTCTCTTCTTTCGCTTGCAGAGGAGTCGTCCAAGTTTTCAGACACTCCCCCGAAGGCCTGGGATATAACGTGGCTCAAATGGCAACTGTGTAGAGCCTTTGCTAAGAAGACTGCCTTAAAAATAGTGTAGCGTGTAAAGAATTTGTTGCAAATCTCAACATGGGACACGAGAGGGCGATGTCCCATTAGGAATTTTTCTCCCTGGGACTGCTGAAGGAGCCCAATCTGTTTAGACAGAGAAACTGACCAGTTTCCAACAACAAAATGAAATTTTCCTTTCTCCCAGGGCCAGAGCCTGCTTCCCCTTTAAACTCCCTGAGTGACTTCAACAGGAGCAGGCCTTTAATCACCTCCTGAACTGGGTGACCAGAAACCGTCAGGATCTGGTACCGTCCTGCCCCTGACGGCGTGAGCAGTGTTCACGTCTGTGCCTGGGTCTCTGTCCCGGGCCAAGATCATTCAGGGGAGGATGATGCTGTCTGAAGCCCTGCCCAGGTTCAGACAGACCTCGATGGCACTCCGCAGAGAGGACTGCATGCCTGGCCTGCTGTTCCCCTGGCAACCTCTCCAGCCTTGTCCAAACCTTCTCTGCCCAGAATGTTCCCCCAGTAATGGCCAGTCACCCAGCTCCAGCCCATCTCCCCTGCCATGCTGAGCGGGGTTCCTGGGGGACGGGAGAGCAGACAGCCTCTGTATTAACTGAAAGGGGCAGTGATACGGCAGCGGTGGGATCCCCTGCCAAGGAGCGGCCCCGGCAGGGTGGAGAGCTCAGGGATCTAAAAGGAAACCACTGGCGTGTCTTGCACACCTGTGCGTCAGACAGACAAGGCCTCATAGCCCAGCCAAGCAGCCCTTCCCCAGCCAGGCCAGGCCACTTTGTCTGGTCCAGTGCTAAATGGCCCAAGCAACAGTTCCCTCTTCCCTTCCCTGCCATAGTCCATGGATTGGACCATGGTGGAGCACTCCCACTAGTCCTGCCTACATTTCCCTGGTCCAAATCCAGTCCAGGCCCTAGAGTAATGTCCCCTTGCACCAGCCACAAGATATATCTCCCTTCATGGCATGCACGGCTGCCTCATATCTGTAGTCTACTAACATGCCACCCTTAGCCAAGCAGAGTACGTTTATTATTGTATGGAGGGAGCACCTGGGTTCCCCAGTCAGGGACCAGGATCCCATGGTGCTAGGTGCTGTACGAACACAGAACAAGATGGTCTCTGCCCCGAGCAACTTACAATCTAAATATATATATGTACAGCTCCTTTAAGAGTGCTGGTATCCTGCTTGCATTGTGACATGGTGATCTGCAGCTCTTTGTGCACATGCATGTGAGCATGAACCAAGAGCTTTTCTTTAGGTTTCTTGCAGCTTCTGTTCAAAAGAATCTATAAAGTGTGTGTGTGGGGGGGGGAGAATCTCGCTTCCCCCAGTAACAAGGGGTGGGTGAAATCAGTTCAAATGAAAGAAGGGAGGCAGCACAACACGATAGCTGGGCACGAGCCTGGGAGCCAGGACTCCTGGGTTCTATGCCCAGCCCTCTCACACGGCTTCTTGTATGAGCTTGGGCAAGTCCCTGGGTTTCTCTGTGCCTCAGTTTCCCCACTGGTAAAGTAGAGATGATGACACTGATCTTCCTCATAGGCTTATTGCCCAACAAGTGCTGTAGGCCTCTGATGGGAGGAAGGTGCCGCGGAAGGGCCCTGTTGCTATGGCCGGCGCCACGAGGCAAGGCAGTCATCCATTGGCGAGATATAGACGACACGGAGGGGAGGAACACAGCTTGGAGCTCAGCACAGAAAGCCCCAGGCTGCCACCCCTTTCTGTACAGCCCTGACAGCTCCTGTTGAGATCAGTGCAGAACCTGGTGCTGAGGAGGAAGATGATCTTATGGCGAAGGCCCCATCCTCGGAGCCCCACTGCCAACCTCATTCCCTTGCAATGTGCTGCAGTGAAGGCCTCACGAATGTGAGGGGTAGGAGGCTATGGGGAGGGGGAAGCTCCCCCTGCCCATTCAGTCCTAATCCATTTACTTCTCCGGCTTTGATTAAAGGAGAGCCAGTCCTGTCTAAACATCTTCCAAATCACCTCGCTCTCCAAGAGGTGATTTATGCTCAGTGCGGGAGGCTTTTATTGAATTCCAGCCTGCTGCCTTGTTCCTGCAGGTGAACCACGAGGCAGCACCTCTCCAACACATCCATTGCCCCGGCACAGGCCTGCCCCCTCTTTGGCAGCCTGCTCTGGGACGGAGCGCTGTTCCCTGCCCCTGGGATGCCTCCTTTGCTCTGTGGGCCCCCGAAGAGTCTGTGTTCCTCAGTGCCGCTGGCCAACCCCAACGGGCTTTGGACCAAGTGGGCAGATCCAGACTGGATAAGCACAGGCCAAAAGCCAGCATATCTCCCGAAACCTCCTTGGTACTGGCTGAGAACCACCTGGGGCTGCAGCACCACAGAAGGGACCGTCCCAAGGTGCCTTGTCCTGGCTGAGAATTCATCCAGAAAAGCCTTTCTCAGGGCATCTAGCTGCTCTCCTCCTTGCGCCCCAGCCAGAAACCAGCAAAGAGAGACCCTGTGTCTGAACATCGCAACCAGGTCCAGTCCAGTTCAGTTCTAGAAAGAGGCCAGTGCTGAAGAAGTGGGTCTTAGAGCTCACTTGCCCTGACCATTCTCCCTTCTTCCCTGGTATGAGGGCTGGCTGGACAGTTCTGCACCCTCCTGAGGACATCCCACCACACAGAACATTTTTGCATTTGCTTCTTCTTTTGACCCTGAAAGTTTGTCTTGAAGGTACATTTCTGAAGGTACGGGGCACCAATAGAGCACATTACCCAACCTTGCTACTCATCTGACCTCCATCCAGGGCTGCTTGGCTCTTTCTGTAACAGGCATGGGTCAAAACACCTTTAGACCAGTTTACCTGCATCCACACTAGGATCTGCACTGATTGTTGCACTGTATGGTCTCCTTTTAAAACCACACACCTAACTGACATTGAAGAAACGCAGTGTGTAGACTGGGTCTTAGAGCAGGCAAGGAGCTGCTCTAACATATGCCATGGTGTATGGTTTCTCGGGACTGTCTGTCTGCTCCGCCCCATTGGTCTGCACTCTGTACTCAGGGTGGGGGCAGCGGCTGGCACAGGAGCCAGCCGAGGTAGTTTTCAGCTGGCCAGTTACAGCCAGAAACAGTCACCAGCTGAGGAGCCCAAAGGGTTTGGAGCACATTGGAGAATCTGACCCAGTGACTTTAGTGGGAGCTGCGTGCCTTCTGACCCTTAAAATCTGAGCCCTCCCTTTAAATTAGGGGCAGTAAAGCAACCTGATTTGGCCCCTCCTCACACCATTCCCCTCCCTCCCAGTCTGGATTCTCTCTATTTGCCAGTGCACTGTGGTGACTCCGATCCATGACCTCCGATCCCGCAGCCCCTCATTTCCAGACACAGGGCGCTCCGGTTTGCTGGGCAGAGTAGAGCAGTTGGTACGTTTCTTTTGGAGGGCTGCCAGAGGCGCTCTCCTTGCCTCGCACCAGAAGCCTTTGGATTCCCTCCAGGAACGAGGTGAAGGTTGACTCTTTCCCCATATTCCTTGTGCCTGCAGAGTGGTTTAGTGCCACAGGAAAGCAGGCCTGGTGACTTGGGATCATCTGCCTGAGTGGCCCTTCTCTTTGGTGGCCATGTTCCACTTCCCCCTCCCTCACCTGAGTGTTTCTTGACCTCTGGCAGCAGCAGCACGATGAGTCAAGCCTCTGAAATTACAAGTTTACCCAGAGACTGCTGGACGCCTCGCGGGATAAGTGATCCCTGTGTTTGGAACCCACATGACACGACGCAAGACAAATTGCTGCTGACTAAATATATGCTTGGGGCGTGTTGAAAACTGGCAGCGTGGCTGGCTATGGTAGCCAAAAAGGGGGGGGGGGGGAGAGGGTGGGAAACAGCCAGATTCTTTTCCCTTCACATTGCAACGAAGCTTGGGATTGTCTGAGCCTCAGGCGTGTTAACATGGCTCTGGATGGGAGGAACAGAAGGGATTCAGCCATGAGGCTCTGTGCATGAGATCAGTGCAGCAGTATTACTAATGAAGAGATGTTCGTTTCAGGGACACAGCATCATACTCTGATTATTAGAAGCCAGGATGAGACCTATGTAGGGGGCAGATGATCCCCCATCTGCAACTGTTGGGGGCATCTTGCAGCTTCTTCTGAAGCATTGGGTGCTGGCTGCTGTCAGAGACAAGCTACTGCAATAGGTGGACCATGATCTGATCCAGTTCCTGTGTGCGGTCCCTTACCTGGGCTATGTTGCCGGTCATAACGGGGCAACTTGTTCTGGAAAAATGACACATCTCCATTTAAAGGGATGGTGTTGGGTTACAGAAATCAGTCTCCTTGTCTGCATTCTTGAGGTGCTGCTCAGTCCTTAGATTATTACAGTGGAAAGAATTTTGTAAAATTGAATTGTCCCTTTATTGTGCTTTGTTTACTTGTTCGCACTTCAGCTGGTCTGCTCTGTGGAACTAGACTGGTCAGTTTCCCTTTCTGTCTAGGGCCAGTTTCCCTTTCTGGCTCTCCACTACGGGAATAAGGATCCTAGGTGTTCCAACACTGAAAGCTGCTTTGAGAGGTGCTTAGGGTTGCACCAAATTCTAATCTAAAATGATTCATTTTTAGTAATTGAAGCTCTGTGTCCATAATTATGACATTCACTTTAACTCTAATGCAGGCTTGCAGACAAGACACGGAGGTGCTCTTACACACTTAGTGTTTGCCACAGGGTAAATAAAGCGTGTGTGACAGGGAGTATAAATCCCACGCTTGTTAGCAATGGATTAACTGGAGTCTGAGCCCAATCTGGTCTCTCGGGGGGCCCTGGAGGGGTGGTCACGCTGAGCTGGGTCCTCATAAAGGCAGGTGTTCTGTGAAGTTTGAGAAGGCCAGGGAGGACACTCGGGAGAAAGGTGGCTGGGAGTTTATGCTCTTATGCTAAAGGCTGAGACAAGCCTGGAGCTAGAATGGGAGGGCCTGAGCCAGGAGGAAGCCTGGGTGTCTGAGGGCAGTGAAGCCTGGGGCCAGAGGCAGATTGTCCTGAGCCAGGAGAAAGCTGGAAGCAGTGAAGACCAAGAGGCAGTGAGGATAAAGCCTAAGAGGTATTGGGATGGGAGTGCGAGGGGCTGCCGGCAGACAGCAAAGAACTCTTCCGTCACTCTCTGGGGAGTAGGGTAGTGGAGATACCTGGGAGAGACAAGAGTGGAACAAGCCTCCAGGCAGACCCTGACACAAGGGCAGGAACCTGAGCCCTGGGGAGAAGCCCTGGGAGGTGATGATTATTATAAAGAGCCCAGGAAAGGGGAAAATGCCAGAGAAACAGCTAGTGGTAGGAAGGATTCCAGGGAAACAGCAGTAGTGACTGACAAAGCAGACGGTGGTGGGTTTTTTCAGAGTCCCTGGACAGTAACCCAGCCTAGAAGATGGGCCTGGGTTCCCCTGCTGGCTACTGGCCAGTGGCATGAAATCCCTTGACGTCAGGAATAATGACTACTGACCGCCCAGAGAGAAGGGTGTGATGATCTGGGCTCGCAGTCAGGGGCCGGTGACCTGACACAAGGTCTTGCAATGATTTGTTGGAATTTCTGTTACCCTGGAAGTGATGGACTCAAATGTGAGCAATTATTTGTGAATAATTTTTAAATATTTAGGCTAGTGCTACTGTCTCTTTCATCTTCACACACACATACACATGAAAGAGTTTCTACTAGCTGAATTGATTATCATAAAAAAATTAGTAGGGCCACATTTTCAACCTCAACCTCTGACTACACCTGCCAGTTTTTTTGCATCAGACCCTGATTCACAGGGCCACACGCCTCCTGATGTGTGCAAAACAGTTGCACATGAATGTGGTAGGTGCAAACAGTTGTGCGTGTACGTTTGTAACCACAGAATTGCATGCTGTGGCTGAGGGCAGCTGAAAAAGTGTCAATAAAATTTTAGCAAAACTACAAAGACCACATTTGTTTGCTTGTGTGTGAAGTCTTAATGTCTCTCTCCAGTCAGGGGAGCTGTCAAGATTGTCTGCTTGTTTCCTGTAAGCTCTCTTTGATATTTGCCAACAGGTGTTTGTTTGCACAGGCTCCAACTGTGATGCAGTGTGTTGATAACCAGCAGGGCTTAGTGGGAGCCGGATATCCTGGCAGCTGTATTATGGCTAGAGCTCGTTGACAAAATGTGAAGATGAAAATGTTTCCATGAGAAATAGCTTTTGGTCAACATTTTCCAGGGTTTTTTGCTTAAAAACCTAGAAATCAAAAACTGAAAAGTTTTTTTAAAAAAGTGGCTTACAAAACCTTATTTATTTGTTTGTTTGTTTTCATGGGAAACTTTTAAAAGAAATTTCCTTTCCCTCCCCCCAAATTTCCCATTTTCCAATCACCTTTATTCTGTTAGAAGCTGAGAATCAGCACTTCTAACATAGGAAGGATGGGCCAAACTCCACTCCCCATGCCTTGGTTTAAACTTTATTGATTTCCAAGGATCCTGATTTCAACAGAGTCCTTCCAGCTTGGCACCTGGGAGAGCAGAAATTTTCATGCATTTCTTACTGTTTAATCAGAAGGAAGGAGGGTGAGGGGAACCTGTAGGAGTGAGAGCGTGAACAAGAAGGTGGAAGAAGGGAAAAAAATTGACAATGGGAGGTGCTAACTGACTGAATCACTAACTGAAGGCTGAGATCAGACTCTTTTGGCAGGGTCTGTCACGACTACATTAATCCTGACTCCTCATGAGCAAACCCAGCCCAAGGTCCAACACTAGGACCTCCCCCACCCAACCATGTCCTCCTCCCCAGCACATCATGCCTCCCTTCCCATCTCCTCTCCAGCGCAGAACCCCACCTGCTTCCTTTCCCCTTCCTTGGCCTCAGTTAGTATTGCCACTAACGCTGCCTTTCCCAGTCTGCCATGTAGCCAGCCCACGTCCTTTCCTCCTTGGCCTCATCCACTGCCACCTGCACCTTGCTGCTTACTGGCCTGAGGAAGGGGCACTTGCTTGGGGATAGGGCATGTAGCAGGCAGGGAGAAGTGGGAGTGGGTGTAGTGTGCAGGAATTGGGTAGCATCCCTTTAAACAGTCAGCCCATCAGAGGGCTCCCAGACTAGTTTAACCCCCTTGGGGTTTAGAGAGCAGGGAAAACCTTGCTCTGAGGCAGAGGAGATGCTGATTGTTCCAGGGGAGAGGGAGAAGACAGGGTGTAGGTGTCTGTAGCTCTAGACAAGAGGCCTACAGCGAGCAGGCCCTCATGTAGAGAGGCAGCCGAGAACCTGCCCGAAGCCTGGGAGGGACAGAACGACTGACCGGGGATGCCCCAGGACAGGAGCCCTGTGCCAGGGAGGTGCCACTCAGGCAGGACAAACTGGAGCTGGAACCCAGTCTCAGTGTTGCCCAGAGCTGCTTGGCACTGGGGCTTGTGCCCTTGTATTGGGAATAAGGAGGGAGGCTGTAGCTAGCTAAGTGGGGAGGGTGTCGCTCTGTGTGGGTTTGCAGAGAGTGGCAGAAGAGGGCACCAGAGGGGTTTGATGGAGAAAGTTCATTAGTGCCAAAGACCACCAGGAGCACCCAAGATTCACCGCCGGACTGGAACTGTGCCCGTATTCCTGAAGTCTGAGTGTAGACGCATGGCTCGGTGTCTGCCCTTTCAGACTGTGCGACCACTGGGCCCATGGGGTCTTGTGTTGGGTGTACCCATTTTACCACTCCTTCTGTCTTCCTTTGTTGTTTTTTCTCCATTCATCCCTCTGTAAATACATTTCCCTTTCCTATATTCACCGCATTTTTATGGCGTGTGTGTGTGTTTACTCCAGTGGGTGTGGAACAAGTGCCCCTGGGGTGGCAGGGAGTTTTCCTGCTGTGTTCCCATTCATGCCTTTTCTTGGCCAGAGTTGCCTGCAGAGCAGACTCCATCTTGGCCATGAGGGCACTAAAGTTACACTATATAAAGCGATACCACCCAGTTCCTATACTCTACATATATATCTTAATGTTGTGGAGAGAACTAAGACACAACAGTGGTACTGACTCCTCTCAAGAGTCCTGACTGATCCCACTTCCCACCACAAGAGGACCAGTTGACCTCCTCCAGCAGCCCCAGGGAAGGCCCATGAAGTTGGCCAGTCCTTGAAGAAGACTAAGGATAAGCCACTTCCCTCTGGATAAAGTTAGCTGTGGACTTATATATTTATAAACTCTGTGGCCACCAACAGACTTTAGTGTTCTGCCCACAATGGCTGTCTTGGAGCAAAATAAAAATAGAAATTGTGCCTCACTTTATCAGTATAGTGCCTAGGACACACCATTGAGCAGTTCCCATGCCATCCAACAGAGAGCAGTGCATAACAGACTGTTCACTACACTTTCACCTTCATTCATTCAGCAGGCAATAAAGGAACATGGCAACATTCAAAGGGTTAAGGTTTTAATTTCACCCCCTGGGCTTTGCTCCCAAGGGCAGATCCTGATGAGTTTTTTTCCACTTTATTTCTCCTCACTGATTAAAACTAAGAAACCACACCAAAGGAGAGAAAGGGGTAAGGCATTAGGGAGTTGGTCTTTGAACTGCCACACAGCAAGGTAATGAGCTATGAATTATTGAAGTGATTTCAATCAGGAGTGACAGCCCCACACGCAGTTACTTCACTGGGCTTTCTCCTATGTGTTTAGACAAATTTGCAGCTTGCAGCTGCTTTGCACAAACATACGCTTCTTAGAAATGATATATATGTGTGCATATGTGTGGGTGGGTGTGTAGTAAATATATATAACCTCATCTGCCAATTGGTAACATAACCTAATGTTCCTGTGCCCAGGAAATGTTATGCCTCAGTGCATGGGGCAGGGCTTAGCAGCAAACAAGATCAGTTGTGTGGCATAGCTCCTATACTGGTGACAGCTAAGAGCAATACTTGCTCTCAAAGGGTAGACACAGTGTTTTGATATCATGGAATAGTTTTGTTTGCTTGTGCCAGGATAGCCTGTAGTCAGTAGCTAAGATGGGGCCCAGCCACAGGTGGTGGTGCCTTCCGGGTGGGACCCTTACCCTTCTTTTTCCCCCCTTGGCCCTTCTTCCCAGCCGTGGGTGCACCCCTCCGGAGCAGCAGGGGCAGTAGCCATGGCAGCGGTAGGGTCCCCAGCATCCCCGCTTGGGGTGCCTGCCAAAGAATGGTTCTATTCAAAGAGACTTAAGCACTGACCAGACTGGTGTATGCTCGACTTCTAAAAAAGACCTGCTCCACAGCTCACTTTACTTGACTTCCACTATTTCTCCAAGACCTAAGGCCTAGACAGTTAGAGGATCTGTAACCGTGCCATCTGGTGACTGCGAATAATATTGCAATGGAGGCTCATACTGGAGGGGGAAGATCTGAGTTCTATCCCGCTGCTGCTGGGAGATTCCAGATGGCCAGGGAAATCAGCAGTGAGACCCGTGATATGCTGCGGGAGGTGGTCATGGATATGTTCCAATGACACTGGAGCTGTGCAGATATTTCATAAGGAGTAATTTACTTGACAAACTTCACCTCTTTTTTTCTGGTTATGAATTGCCTATGAACAGATATCTGAACTGACTCCACTTGGAATCAAACCAATGATGTAGTGGTAAAATGTCTCTATTCCCATGAACCAGTCAGGTAACCGATCCCCTTCCTTCTGTCTCTCCCACCCCATTCATTTACTAAATTAAACAAATAATGACCATGACCGTTTCTGGAACATACACAAAAAGTCAAATCTTACTACTCTCTGCTTAGGAACTGACCCATTTCAGACCATGCCTGTCTGGTTTTGTTTTCACAGATGGAACCTGGCAGGTGTCCAAGATCAGGGCCAGATTTAGGGGCAGGCAACCCAGAGGTGCCGTGGTTGAGGGGTGCCAGGCTCTGGGTGCTGTTTTGGTTGTTAGTGACAAAAGGGAAATAGAATGTTTGAAGTAAAATGTGTTAGGTGTTCCATATGTCGATTCGTTTTTCACTAACCTCCTAGAACGTTCTGGACCATTGTGGAATCTCGTGGAACCTTCCAGACTTTCTGAGGACTACATTTTCCTCAAACCTCCTAGAATATTGTCAGCCAGGCCCTCGCGGGTATATAAGGGGCGGCGCGTCACCAGTCAGTCAGTGAGATATAAGAATGAGCTGAAGTGAAGTGAGAACCCAGCTGTGATATTGTGAACCTGGTTTTATTGTGTAAAGTGTGTGAAAGTGTACTTGTGTTTTAAGACTTGAAGCATGTAAGTAGCAACTTATAAAAGACACATTTAATGAGACGCCAGAGACATCTATCAAACCCCTCTCCACGCAACAGTATAACAGAAATACTGCTACCTCTTTCACCATGCTTAACACGTAATGTTGGACGACTTTCTAAGACTGCGAACATAGGCTTTGCTCTCCCTAATACTGTCTGTCTGAGGATTCTGCTCACGCTGTTGGTTACAGTTGCAAGAGGTGAGCGCAGCTTTTTAAGTTCAGGCTCATTAAAACATATTTTAGTCATGGATGGCCAATGAGAGACTGACGTAGCTTGCTATTTTATTGCTTGGAAATGCCATTGTCCGGTCTTTGGATCTCTCTGACAATGTGCTTCAGTTCACGAGGGCAAAAGCGAGAAAAGCGACCTTTTGAACTAAAGGACTATTGCCTATTGTAGCACTATTTAATATTGGCCCACCCAGTGTTGGTGCACAGTTCCATTTCTTGCTGTTAGCACATTTCATTTATTCTTGAAATTAAAAAGTTTCTATAATCTTAGAGGGAATGATTTTTTTTATTTGCTTATACATGGCATGAATAAGTATAGATTTACAGATCCTAGCATGCAAATGTATCATCTTATATGACAGAGATAAAACATGCATGCAAATCGTGCATCAAAGTCATGAAATGGGTTACAAATATAATACAAATAATATATTCAACAGTTTAACAAATGGGAGGAGGGGTGCATTTGGTCCAGGGCCATCCCTGCCCGTGATACAAGCTTTTTGGGAATCTTCTATTGAAGTATGGCAGGTTCTGAAGACGTCCTTGCCCTGTGACTTGTCAGGTGGTACCAAACTGCTTGCAAACACTGTGACTGAACACAGTAACCGATTACATGAGAGAATCTATTAGAGAATCTAAGAAATCTGTGCGATGGGTCGAGTGAATATGCCTTGTTCTTCTGGTTCCACAGAGCAAGGTTCTTAACAGTTCAGTGAGCTAAAATACTCAGTCTGGCTCCCAGCATCAGAGAAAAGGCTTCTCTGTGGATGTGTGGAGATGTGGTTATTCCCACAAGTTGAGGAGCAGGTCAGGAACGTGAGGCACAGGCAAAGCTTGTGTCAGTCTCTGCTCCCATTCTTAGACAACTGTTGTTAGCTAAAACAGCCACAAGCATGCAGCATGGGGAATAAAAGTCCCAGCCGTTAGCTCAAAAAATCTCCAGCCTCTGGCTCCTGATCTAAAGGTGACTCTGTGTTTGATAGGTAGCCCAGCTGTCCAAGGGTTTATATGTTGTCTGTAGGCCAGCCACTAGAGGGCAAGATAGGAACAAAAAATTGAGCAGGATTTACTCCACTGAGTCCAGGGAAATGCTCATCTGCCTTTGATCCGTGATACTGCAAGCGGAATGAAGATCTGTGCCTGGAATAGCAATGGGGGTGCAAGTCGGGCTGGATGTGCACTAGCAGAACCGTGTGCAAAGCTGGCAGTGCCTGGTTCTAGCTGTTACCTTCAGCCCATCAGTGTCACAGGAACCCAAATCCGTCTGGAAAGAACAGGTATAAAAACATATCAACCCCAGGGAGCGAAAAGACTTGTACCATCAATCTCCCAGGCAACGGCCTGTCTGATGTAACAAGGCCTTGCTCCCCCTGATACCCAACCCCTCCCCCCACCATCTGCTGGCCCAGTTCCCTCCCTTTGAGCAAGGGTGAGAGCCGGGTGCTGGTCTCTAGACTCTGCCCTTTGCTGATGGGGGAGGATGTGCACAGCTCCATGTCCAGCGAGTCCCGGTCTAGCCCAGATCAATGCATATCCCCTCTCTGAACTCAGAGCCCTGGATTCTGCCTGGCATGTAAACCCTAAAGCATCCATCTCTGGGGCGCTTTGGAGAACAACTTGTTTACCATCTTCCTACAGCTTAGCCCCAGCTCAGAATGAGATCAAAGGAGCTCAGGGAGAGGCGCGGGGAATGAGGAGGAATAGGGAGTCCCACAGTGCTACATTCGTGCAGCTGCTAGCACCAGCCCGCTCACTGATTTGCTCCTGAAACCAGTCCAGACTCTGAAGTCATCTTTCCATTAGGAATCCATTTATGCTCCAGCCAGAGCTCCACTGTGGCTCTTGCAGCCTAGCAAACACATTAAGCACTAACACAGGCCAGGAGCCACCGCTCCTGCCTGGCTCATTAGAGGAAATGTGCTGCTGGTCTGAGGTGCTAACCTAACTACCCAGGAGATATAAGTCCTCTGCAGGCTTTATGCAGCCACCACCCCATGCTTCATTTCCTAAGGCCCCATGTCAAAGGGGGAGAGGGAAGATCCTTCTCAATATCCTTTCAGACCTTGAACTCTAGGATATGCCTACAGTGACGGACGGGGGCAAAGTCACCGCTGTCAGATTGACCTTTCTGGATCAGCTGGGTGGTCAGTGAAGACCCGCTCAATCAATCCAGCAGTCGATGCTGTAAAACCACTCCCTCAAGCGGCGTAGCGCTGCGTCAATGGGAACGCGGTTCCCGTCAGCACAGCGCAGCAAAGACGCTGCGCAGAAGGGAAGCACAACAGGAATTACGCAAGCTACTCTGTGTAGCTGCTGCCGAATCGCCAGGTAAGTGAGGACCAGGGCTAAGATTGCCTTAATGAGGATGCCAGATGTGCTGGCTGTTGTGGTAATACAGACCTTTGCAGTGAGACCCGCCAGCCCCCTTTGAATTGGCTGTTAGATGATAGCGTTTTCTTACCTCTGGCTGGATTGCAGGCCAACCAGTGCTCTTTGAAGTATGCGCTCTGTGTTCCAGTGCAAAACCAGAAAGGTCTAATAGTTCAGGAGTGTTTGGGTTGGGGGGTTCTGGCCCATCTCTGGGAAGAACAGTGAGAGCCAATGCTCTGGTTTGCCTTTTTGACATTTAATTACCCTACTGGCTGCCCTATGAAATCCAGTGAAATCCAGATTTGGTTTCATTTTCATGTAGTGAATCGGAGTTTCCTTTGATCCTTTTTCTCTTGTACTTTGCATCTCTGGGAAGTCTGTCACAGCAGGATCTGAAAGCCATTTAGACAGGGAGGTATTAACCTTGACACACACACCTCATTCATTTGCAGATGGGGAAACTGAGGCATTTAATGGTGAAGTGACTTGACCAAATTCACAGAGACAGTCAGCTGCAGTGCTGGAAAAAGAACCTTGGCCTCCTGATCCCCAGTCCTCTGGCTTTCACCACTAGATCACGCTGCCTTTTTATCACCAATGAAGAGACAACCCTGGCGTTGTTTTGCTTACTTCATCTTTTGTGCAGTGTTAGCATCAATCCTGCCAGCACAGCTCTTGAAGACAGGGGCTGCCTGTGAACTTGCACGACCTTTGCAGCAGCAGAACACAAAATTATGGTAGGCCATACATCAACAGTAGCTATTTAAAAAAAGTAATGGCGATGGAAATAGATATTTAGCATCTGAGGTGATTCCTCAACAGCAAAGCTGAGCCTATTTGGGGGTGGGAGTGGGGGGAAAGAACCTGGAAAAAAATGAGTACAGTGATACACCTGCCTCTCTCTGTCTCTGTGGCACACCCCCTTCAACCTTTGCTTTGAGGTCTGGCTTTCTATAAGTCACCCTCTGAGGCGGATGCATTAGTCAAATCCATGCTTGTACCTGTTGAACAGCAGCAAGCTTGGTTCAGTGTTAAAATTACCTCTTGGCTTGTCCCTTTAAAGTCATGTTTCGTTCTGATTGCAATTGGTCCTTTTTGCTTCATTTCCTGGCCCTAGTATCTTTGGGGCCCAGGGTGTTTGCAGCCCCTTAACAGCACTGACTTTTGGACCTTCAGCAACTACTATTGAGGTTTGCTCCAGTCTGGGTTTTGCAGCTCCTCTGGCTTTGAGCTTGCCAAAGCTGGGGTTTGCCCCCTTCATATAACATGGAAATGTCAGGCTCAGCCTGTCCATAGGGCGTGGTTCAATCACCATGCAATGGCCAGGGCGACAGCAAATCAGGCCTGATGGAGCTGCACCAGTGTCAAAGCCGAGTACAGGAGGGGAGAATCAAGTGCATAGACTCAAGTAGGAATGCGGGGTTGGTTTGCTACAATTGAGGAGGCAACTGAGATGTCACCGGTGATGGACAATAGTGTATTAGGCAGAAATCTGCTCCAACCGAGTAGGACCAGCCTGGTGTTCTGCTGCTCTGGGCAAAGGCATCATCTGACGACTCCGTGTTGGGGGTTTACTCCCTCCGTACTGTGCAGAGCCCTCTCCCCGGTGTTGTGACACTGGTTGAAGGCGCCAGGCAGGGCTTTTGGACTTACCTCCACCTAGATCCTATAAGCTGTAATAGCAGCTGTGGATCAGCTCTGTTCCCACTCCACAGTCAGCGGCAAAGATTCCTCACCCACTTTGCCCCCATGGACTCCTCCAGCATTGATCACACTGGCTGCTGTGGAGATCCCAGACTCCATGGAGGTACAGTGGGGGTGAAAATTGGCCTGTCACGTTTTCCAGTCATTGGTCCCAATCCTGCTCTCAGCTCCATGGGAGCAGCTCTTTGCCTCACTGGGGCTCTCACACAGGCACAGGGGTCTGTGCTGCATTGCTTAAGTGCAGGAGCAAGGATCTCCTTTGTGATTTTTCAGCGTAGGATGTAACAGCCGTCATGGTAGAATGTTGGCATCAGGGATCGGACCCAGGACCTCTGCATCTAAAGGCATACGCCTCTGCTACCTCGGCTAAAAGAGCCACCTGCATTAGTGCTAAGGCAGTAGCAGAGAAACTTGTGATATGGTCCAGCCACCAGCCCTAGAGGGGGACAGAGAGCCCCAGTGTGTGAGTGTGGGTGACAAGGACTTACTCAGTCCCCAAGGGCTGCATGATCTGGGGCTGGGAACTCCAGGGTTCCAGGTCCTGGCTATGCCATGGACTAGCTGAGTGTGCCTCTATTTTCCAACCTGTAAAAGGGGGGTAAGAATACTTCCTTGCAGGGATGCTGCTGGGCCTGGCCAGCGGCTGTACTGCACGCCAGTGCTAAGAAGGTGCTGAGGATTAGGTAGTCACTCTATCCATTAGTTTGACATTCTCCCCACGTATCTGGTGTTTGTTTTCTTTTTTAAGCTTGGAAGCCCTATGTGGCCCTCGCGCCAGGCTGGAAGCTGATAAGTATAACCCTTCCTTCCTTCCCCTCTCTCCCCCCACACCTCTCCCCAAATGCTCATTTCAGTCTGTATGGGACAGAAGTGCTGAGGCTGCATTGCTCTCATCTGAGATAGCCCAGTGCCAGCATACAAAATTCCCTCCTTCTAGCTTTTCCATTTCACGTGCCAAGAATCCAGATCTTCGGCCTGTTATAAATCTTCCATAATTCTGTAATTGCTTTGGTAGTGATTACAGTCAGGCTCGTGTTGATCCTTCTGTGGTTTTCCTTCATCCAGATTTTCTGTGTTTCCTTTTCCTCTCTTTCCAGTTACCGGCTGGGCTCCATGGCCCCTGTCCAGAATTTCCCAGCAGAGAAGCAGCTGTACCATGGGTTTGATGGGTTTATATGCCTGCAGTTCCATAAACAGCCAGTAGGGGGCAGGGAGCCACTCACTCCCTCCTCCCAAGGACATGCAAACACATAAAACACACGTCAAGGTCATACACCGAGATCGGGCGTATAGCACTGGTGGCTGTGCTCTGGAAACCAGTGACTCCGAACAGGACTTAGGGGAGGTTATAGAGCCCTGGTCTACACTTATCTGGCAATTCAGTGGCAGTCGATGGGAGTTACACAAGCTACTGCACTGTGCTGACGGGAAACACGTTCCCGCCGATGCCGCTCGAGGGGGTGGTTTTACTGCGTCGACTTCTGGATCGATTGAGCAGGTCTTCGCTGGCCGCTCAGTTGATCCAGATAGGTCGATCTGATGGCAGCGACTTTGCCACCATCAGTGTAGACGTACAAAACCAGCTGAATGTGAGCTGCCTGTAGGGTACTGGGGAGAAAAGGGCTAACACCACACTAAGATGTATTATCAGGGCATATACTGAGCAGGAGAACGGTCACTCCAGTGTATGGTAGACGTAGAGTAACACTTTTTAAAGTGCCTATGTCCCATTTCCAACAGGCAAGTCGGCTCAGATTGTCAGCGGTATTAAGACACCTGACTCCCATTGGATCTGGGCCGAGGCCACTTAGACACGTTTGAAAATGTTACACATGATCTAGTTCAACTGCAAGTTATTAAACTGGAGACAGGAATCACTGGATGAAATCCTACGGCCTGTGGTCTTCAGGAGGTCAAACTAGATGATCATGATGATCTCTCCTAGCCTTAAAGTTTATGCATCTCCAGTCTGAATGAATATATGTTTCCCGGTCAGCATTTCCTGGGCAAGGCACAAGGGAGGGGCTCCATTTGAGAGGAGAACATTAAGGATCATGTGATTCTGTCCTAGAAAAATTGTGACTGAGGTCCTGGATAACCCAACAGATCCCTACTCCTGTTGATTTATTACAAAACAGTGACATGCATTATTTTATAAACTATATTATAAACTATAAAAAGCTTGCATTTCTGTAGCCTTTCTCAACTGAGGATGTCAGAGCACTTTGTAGTTAATCAAGCCTCACAACTCCCCTGTGAGAGAAGGTGGGATTATTATCCCCATTTTACAGATGGGAAAACTGAGGTACAGAAAAGGTAAGTGACTTGTCCAGCGTCATGCAGGGAGTCAGTGAAAAAGATGCTCTTAACAATGTCTGAGCAATGCTTTGTTACTTTTTTCGTTCTGAGCACACCCAAGAAATGACTGTGAAAGGGCAGAGAACAAGACCACTAGAGCTCAATAAAAAACTGCATCACATTTTAGTGCAAAATGGTGTCGATGTTTTTTGTGGGGTCATTTTTTAACTCTTGATTGTGAGATGCCTTGAATGGCATGAGATTCAGATAGTCCTGAGTGGTCCCCCACTGAAAATCAGGCTCTTTAAGATGTTCCAAAACAGGCTCCCAAAGTCACCAGTCATGTTTGAAAATTGTGATGGTCTCCCCTTCAAGTGAAGAGGCATTGCAGGGTCCTAATAAGCTTCTTGCTGCTTCCTTTGGGCACCAACCCTTCTGCCTGGTCCTGCTGCTTTATTTTATTTGTAATATAAGTGTCAGCTTTCAGTTTCAAGCTGGAGAAAAGTCTCCTCTTGTAAATACATTGGTGAGGCCAGAAACTGACCATCTGACACCACTTGTGTCCAAGCAGATGTTACCCCATTTGGTAATAAAACCCTGCCTGTGAACAATTGGATGCTCCTCCTGGCTCACTATAATTAAGGTGAGAGGAAAGATCAAAGCCTTCTGACTCAAGCCAGGTAATTGCTTCATTAAGGTTCCTGCCTCCTAATCACATCCATTAGTCCAGGCTGTGGAGCCGCATAGTTATATGACAATGTTGTTATGCTGTGGCCTACAGCTGCTGCAGTGTCAGATGGGGTCACAGGAGCAGGAGGCAGGGAATTGGCTGCTAAATTCCTAACCTCCTAGCCATATGCACTTGAGACTGCAGAGGGAGCCTGGCTGTTGTGCTATAAACTTCATTTCAACTAAGTGAGTCAGAGAGTATGAAACAGGCAGGCAGTGAAAGAGGTTTCAGGTCATCACAGGCGGCTTGTCTCTGGTATCTGAGCATCAGATGGGCTTGGAGTATTAGGAAGGCAGGGCAAAGGTGTTCTCCTATTGCCTGCTTTAAGTCCTGTACTATAATTGAGTCATTCAAGGTTAGTTTGGTGCAAAAGTCAGTTGCTGGCGTATGTGACAAGTCCATCCAAACGTTCTCTATGGTGTCAATCCCTAGGGAGTTGTGTGATCATACACACAGGTGTGTGCACACACACATTGTGCTTTGAGTTTAGGGTATAAACCAAACTGAAGATTCAGCCACTGCTATCCAGTTTCACTTGGTTTCATTTAGCTGGGGTCAGATCTGAGTCCCATATCCAAGATCATGTCTTTAAGGAGGGGGATCCAAACACCCCAGACTCTGGGGCAGTTTAGACCTGGATGCCACACCCCAGAGTTTCAATGAGGGTTTGATTCTGCTCTACACAGGGATGTGAAGTTTGGAGCTTACCTAGTGTTTCAGTCAAGGGATTTTGGCTGCACCCCATCTCTAGCATGGCTGGGAAACCTTACATTTGCCCAGGTCTGCAAACTTGTTTTCAGCATCACATTTCCTACCAACCCCCAAATAAGGCAAGTTTGGCTGTGAATATTTCACATGGCTCTAATTAGAATTGGGCCTTGACTGCAGAAAAAGGATCCCAAGCCTCCCTAGGTTTTTTCCGCACAGCCTGCCAGCTGTTTTGCAGCTGCTAATTATATATGTAAAAGAATGTAAAGTCTGTAGGACAGCAACCATGTCTTTATATGTTTGTAAAAACCCTGACCCTGATTGAGATTGCCAGGTGCTGCTGTGATAGAACTAATGAACAAGCATTTTACATAACCCTTTCAATTACTAGAAATCCAGATAGTTGGGTTTGTGATGTCCAGGAGAAACATCTGGTGAATTGCTTGCTAGGTGCAAAGGTGGCAGACCTCTTGGTACATCAAGATAGCGTCCCCAGCACTGCACATGACTGGTACCTACATGTACCAGTGGCAAAGAGAAAAGTAGGAGTGAGATCCTGAAGGCCACATTTAGCCTGCTAGGTAAGATGTTAAAGCCCAGGACCTCCATGATAGCATTCTCTGAAATGCTTCCAGTTTCATGTGCAGGGCAGTTAGAGAAGCAGAACTGCAGGGTATCAATGCACGTGTGGAGGAGGGATTTCGGTTTAATAGGAAGTGGGAACTTTCTGGGAAAGCATGGCCTCCACCTAAATCAAAACAGAACCAGATTGCTGGAATATAAAATTAAAAATGTTGTAAAGGGGTTTTTAAACTGAGGGCTGGGGGAAAGCCAACAGGTGCACAGGAGTGCATGGTTCAAACAGAGTCATCCTGAGGCAAGGATTTATTCAAGGGGATTCTTTCTATCCTAGTAAAGAATAGAGGATAGAAGTTGATAAAGTACAGGTGGCAACTGAAAAAAAACAGTCAAATGAAAAAGAGTCCCATTGAGTTACATCATATGGAGGCAGACAACTAAATACTGACAATTTTATAATTGTTTGTCTATAAATGTAAAAGTCTAAATACTAAGATGGATGAACTTTAGTGCCTGGTATTTAATGAGGCTACTGATGCAGGACAAGATGCAAAGAGAAAATTTCTAAACACCATAAATAACTGCTTCTTGGAGCAGCTAGTCATGGATCCCACAAGGGGAGAGGCAATTCTTGATTTAGTCCTGTGTGGTGCACAGGATCCAGTTCAAGAGATGAATATACCTGAACCACTCAGTAATAGTGATCATAATGCAGTTAAATTTAACATCCTTGTGGTGGTGGGAGGAGGGATACCAAATGCCACTGCAGTAGCATTTAACTTCCAAAAGGGGAACTAAAGAAAAATGAGGAGGCTATTTAAATGAAAATAAAAGGAACAGTCACAAGAATGAAGTGCCTGCAAGCTGCATGGAACCTTTTTAAAAACACCGTAACAGAGGCTCAAACTAAATGTATACCTCAAATAAAAAATAACAGTGAGAAAGCCAAAAAAATGCCATCATGGCTAAACAACAGAGTAAAAGAGGTGGTTAAAGACCAAAAGACAATCTTTAAAAATTGGAAGTCAAATCCTAATGAGGAATATAGAAAGGAAAATAAAATCTACCAAGTTAAATCAAAAGTATAATTAGGCAGCCCAAAAAAGAATTTGAAAACCACCTAGGAAAAGACAAACAGCAAAAAGAAATTTTTAAGTACATCAGAAACAGGAAGCCTGTCAAACAATTAGTGGGATACTGGACAATCAAGGTGCTAAAGGAGCACTCAAAGAATACAAGATCATTGAGGAGAAGCTAAATGAACTCTTTGCATTGGTCTTCATTACAGAGATTGAGAGGGAGATCTCTACACCTGAGCCATTCTTTTTAGGGGACAGATTGGACATACTTGAGGTGTTAGGGGAGGAGTTTTTGGAACAAAGTGATATATTAAAGAGTAATAAATTCACCCAAGACTTCTAAAGGAACTCAAATATGAAACTGCAAAACTACTAACAACAATTTTTTAAAAAAGCTCCAGAGGTGATCCTGGCAATTGCAGGCCAGTAGGCCTAACTTCAGTACCAGGCAAATTAGTTGAAACTATAGTAAAGAACAGAATTATCTGACACATAGATGAACATATGTTGGGGAAGAGTAAATAAGGCTTTTGTAAAGGGAAATCACGCCTCAACAATCTATTAGAATTCTTTGAGGGTATCAAAAAACAAGTGGACAAGGATGATCAAGTGGATATAGTGTACTGGACTTTCAGAAAGTTTTTGACAAGGTACTTCACCAAAGGCTCTTAAGCAAAGTAGGCAGTCATGGGATAAGAGGGAAGGCCTCTCATGGATCAGTAACTGGTTAAAAGATAGGAAACAAGGGATAAATGGTCAGTTTTCAGAATGGAGAGAAATAAATAGTGGTGTCCCCCAGGGATCTGTACTGGGACCAGTACTGTTCAACATATTCATAAATGTTCTGGAAAACTGTCTAAACAGCGAGGTGGGAAAGTTTGCAGATGATGCAAAACTCAGTGGCAAATGAAATTCATTGTTGATAAATGCAAAGTAATGCACATTGGAAAACAAAATCCCAACTATACATACAAAATGATGGGATCTAAATCAGCTGTTATCGCTCAAGAAAGAGATCTTGAAGTCATTGTGGATAGTTCTCTGAAAACATCTGCTCAGTGTTCAACAGCAGTCAAAAAAGCCAACAGAATGTTAGGAAACATTAGAAAGGCATCAATAATATGACAGAAAATATCATAATGTCACAGCATAAATCCATGGTACGCCCACACATTGAATACTGCATGCAGTTCTGATAGCCCCATCTCTAAAAAAATATATTAGAACTGGAAAAAGTACAGAGAAGGGCAAAAAAACCCAAAACAAAAACAACCCCCCCCCCAAACCCCCAACTGATTAGAGGTATGGAACAGCTTCCATATGAGAAGAGATTAAAAAGACTTGACCTGTTCAGCTTAGAAAGAGACAGCTAAGGGGGATAGGAGAGAGGTCTGTAAAACCATGAATGGTGTGGAGAAAGTGAATAAGGAAGTGTTACATACCCCTTCAGATAACACAGGAACCAGGGGTCATCCAATACAATTAATAGGCAACAGGTTTAAAAAAAATAAGGAAGTACTTCTTCACACAACGCACAGTCGCCCTGTGGAACTTGTTGCTAGGGAATGTTGTGAAGGCCAATAGTAAAAATGGGTTTGAAAAAACATTAGATAAAGATGGGTCCATCAATGGCTATTAGCTAAGATGGTCAGGGTCACAACCTCATGCTCTGGGTGTCCCTAAGCCTCTGACTGCCAGAAGCTGAGACTGGACTACAGAGGATGGATCACTCGCTAATTGCCCTGTCTGTTCATTCCCTCTAATGAATCTGGTACTGGTTACTGTCAGAAGACAGGATACTGGGCTAGGTGGACCATTGGTTTGGCTCAGTATGGCTGTTCTTATGTATAGAGTTACATATAACATATACAACCAGAGATATCTATACATGTTTTGTTCAACATCTTAATTAATGATCGGGATGGTGGAGTGGATTGCACCCTAAGCAAGTTCATGGAGGATACTAAGCTGGAGGGGGGTGGTAGATATGCTGGAGGGTAGGGATAGGAGACAGAGTGACCTAGACAAATTGGAGGATTGGGCCAAAAGAAATCTGATGAGGTTCAACAAGGACAAGTGCAGAGTCCTGCACATAGGATGGAAGAATCCCATGCACAGCTACCGACTGGGGGCCGACTGGCTAAGCAGCAGTTCTGCAGAAAAGGACCGGGGGGTTGCAGTGGACAAGAAGCTGATTATGAATCAACAGTGTGCCCTTGTTGCCAAGAAGGCTAACAGCATATTGGGCTCCATTAGTAGAAGCATTGCTAGCAGATTGAGGGAAGTGATTATTTCCCTCTATTCAGCCCTGGTGAGGCCACATTTGGAGTACTATGTCCAGTCGTTGTCCATCCCTCCCTCCTCCCCCCCACCCCGCTTACAGAAAGGATGTAAACAAATTGGAGGATGTCCAGAGGAGGGCAACAAAAATTATTCAGGGGCTGGGGCACAGGACTTATGAAGTGAGGCAGAAGGAACTGATCTTATTTAGTCTGCAGAATAGAAGAGTGAGAGGGGATTTGATAGTGGCTTTCAACTACCTGAAAGGGGGTTCCAGGGAGGATGGAGCTAGGCTGTTCTCAGTGGTGGCAGATGACAGAACAAGGAACAATGGTCTCAAGTTGCAGTGGAGGAGGTCTAGGTTGGATATTAGGAAGAACTTTTTCACTAGGAGGGTGGTGAAGCACTGGAATGGGTTACCTACGGAGGTGGTGGAATCCTTAGAGGTTTTTAAGGCCCAGCTTGACATAGCCATGGCTGGGATGATTTAGCTGGGGTTGGTCCTCCTTTGAGCAGGGGGTTGGATTAGATTGACCTTCTGAGGTCCCTTCCAACTTTAATCTTCTATGATTCTATTTAAGCACCTCACAATCCTCCTGTGAGGCAGGGCAGGGCTATTATCCCCGTTGTACAGGTGTGGAACTGAGGCACAGAGAGATTAAGTGAGTTGCCCAACATCACACAGGAAGTGTGTAGCAGAGCAGGCAACTGAACCCAGACCTCTGCTGTGCTAGACCACAAGGCATTAAACTGCTATTAGCAGGCTTCACTTGACTTACTTGGCTTCCACAGTCAGGAATATTGTAGCCATCCCAAACTCTCACCAATAAACCTTTTACCCCTCTCCTCCCTGCCGTGTATTCCAGAGTAGCCAGCTGTGTGAGCATATAATTTATATAAACATTTACATGCATAGCTATTATGCTGCAGCATAAAGGTTTTATTGGCATGAGTTTGGCTGTCTTACTCCTGACTGCTGGAGCGGTGTGGGAGTTATGCAGGCAGCCCCAGACTCATAGACTCATAGACTCATAGGTCAGAAGGGACCAATATGATCAT
>ML675637.1:7520448-7562252 GCA_007922155.1 Mesoclemmys tuberculata
GACACCAAAACTGCACACAATATTCCAGGTGGGGTCTCACCAGCGCCGAGTGCAGCTCAACTCTTTAGACCTCTTTGTCATGTATTTTGCACAGGCCCCAGACCAGCTATTACAGGAATGTCATCAGAAATTCTGAAATCGGGATGACGTTTTGATATGTCTCTGAAGCCAGTCTCAGTTACCAAGAGTTCCACACTTGAAGGGCTCAGCAGAACTGGCCAGCACGTGACAGCAACGGGAAAACTAGCTGGGTGGGCAAAACCAAACAAGGGGCTGGGAAGCCAGGTGCTCCTAATTTTGGCTCTGAAAGGGACTCTCGCTAGGACCTTGCGCAAGCTTTTGTGCTTCGGTTTGGTTTGCCCTTCTGTGAAATGGGGATAAAGCTATCCGTAGTTCATGGCAGTGTCGCAAGAGTTAATTTGCTAGCATTTAGGCAGGTAAAGCACCCAGTGTTGAGACTAGGATTCTGGGGATCAAGGGAAGCAGCCAGGGCTAGTGGGGTGTTTGTTATCGTTACTTGCTCAGAGACTCTGAGGGTCGAGACTGATTGTTGGGGGTGCAGGTGCCAGATGTTCCCAATGCTGGCCGTTCTCCAGGCTTGTCCTCGATCACAAGTCAGTTCCCCTTCTTTGCTGGGAGCAAACTGCCCTGAAAGTCCGTTCCTCTCCAGCCAGGAAACCCGCCAGGATCTTGTTCCAGTCTGTAACATACAGATCCCGCCAGGATGATTTGCCTGGCTGGTCCTTTCTGCTGACCTAGTACCTCCAGGCTGTTGGACTTACCAAAGTGCACAGGAGAAGTCAGCGCTCCGCTGCACATACATCAGCACCAAGGCTGCCCTCTGTACCTACCAACGAGTACATGCTAGAGCCACATTCTGCCAAAGCCACAAGTTCCCATTCCTTGTGTGGTCCCATTCCCCTCGCTCCCAGTTCAAAGCCCTTGTTTGACTATATTTTTCCCAGGGCTTTAAGAGTGTCTCTCTCTCCAGCCGGTGGGTAGATGGCACCACTCACCTACTGTTTGGATTGGCAGATGCTCTCTCCCCTGTTGCTCTGCTCCTTTGGACAGCCAGACGGGGAAGAGCGTGCTGGATGGAAAACTTTACAGGCGCCTTCCAGCCATGCAGCCACGGCAGAGCGGCTGTGCAACAGTACGGAACTGGCAGGATCAGACGTAAAACAAACATAGCGCTGGAGACGTGGATGCGGACGATTTACAGCACCATCACTCTGGTTTCCACCTTTATATCAATCAGGAATATTGTTCCCCAAAGAAGATGATAAGGCCTGGCTTGCTCCTGACTGTTAGACGCAGGCACTTCTTCCCTTGGCCCATCGCTCCTTTCCTCTGCTTACCCCCCATTCCTCTGGCTTTTGCTCCCTCCCATCTTCCTTTCTCTGCCTGCTGGTGGAATATCCAGCCTGCTGGAATGGGCCCTGCTCCTCAAACTCTGTCTCACCGAGCCTGGCCTAGCTTCATCCACTCCCTGAAAGCAGCTCCTGCAGCCTTTTCTTGTGCACGGTGGCCTCGGTTAACTCTTTCCTGTACCTAATAATAGCCATGATGATTGGATAGCGCGTAGTGTCTTCAAACGCGATACCAGCACTAACAACGGCTCGCCACTCAGGCCGGAAAACAAGAATTCCACATCATGAAAAATATTGCGGTTTTGAATTTTGGTTTCAATCTGCACTGGAATAAAAGTGAGACCTTTTGAAAACATTCATGCAAAACCAGGAGCTGGAGTGAGACCTACTTTGGAATAGCCATGTGCTCATTGCTCTCAGCTGGGATGTGGGAAACCCACATTTAAGTCCCTCCTCTGCCTGTGTCAGGCATCCCAGCTGGAGGCCTCCCTGCTCTCCTCCTCCAATTTGTTTCTACAGAAAGTTTTGGTTTCCACAAATTGACATTTTCTGACCAAAAAAAGCATATGTTGAAAAATTCCTAACCGGGCCTACTCACACCCTGCTCCTGAGAGGCTGGGAATGGTTGTCACTCCCATTTTACGGATGGGAAACTGAGGCACAGAGAGGTAATGTGACCTGCTCCAAGCCATGCAGCAAGTCAGTGGCAGAGGCAGGATTATTAAAAATCAGGAGCTCCTCACATCCCGCCCTGTGCTTGGTCCATTAGATCCATGTGATGTCACCTTGCTAACTGCAGTCTTTGGCCCTTCCTCGCTTGCTCAGTACTGTCGCTTCCCCTGGCCTGACTCTCACTCCGTTCCTCAGCGTCATTGTTGCTGGCTCTGTGTTGCCCTCCTAGCCTCACTGTCCTGTGTTTAGCTGGTGGGATTCTGCTTCTCATCACAGGACCCCCATGTGATGTGGAACATGCCTGTTGGGGGGAAGCTACTGAGGGCTAACTAGCAATTACTGCTTTCTTAGGGAAGGCACTTTCCATGCCTGCCCGGGTGCTTCCCCACACCAATGTCTGGGGCTATTATGTGCACTGGTTGCAGGGACAGTACAAGACTAGCTAGCTAGGGGTTGGGAACACAAGCTGACTAAGAAAGTGATTTTCGAACCCAGGTTGAGGTGGGCTCAGCTCCAGTGGAAGTCAGAAGGCTCTACCAGAGCTCAGCACCTCTCAAAATTAGCCCCAAGGGGTCAGAAATGGGGCTCCCCCAAACTGAAGCAAGCAAAATCAGTCCCCTTTTGGAAAACAGAGCCCTTGGCTTTTCACTCGCTGCTGGTCCGGGCCCCGTGTCAGATCCTCTGACTAGATCCCATCTTCACTAGCCCCTGCGTGCTGCAGGGGAGGAGTGAGATGCATTGGCAGAGCTTTGGGTGCAGGACTGGGGACTGGAATAGCAGGGGGAGGGGGGAGTTCCACTGACAAGGAATGAGGTGGATTGGCAGAGCTGGGAATGGGGAGGAGGGACTAAGACTGGCTACGCAGGGAGCATTGCAGGTCAGGAGTGAGGGAGGTGCAATAGCAGGGCTGCATAGGAGCCCCTGATAGCAGTAGCTGGGGCGAGGGGCTTTGGCAGAGCTGTTTGGGGGCCCAGGACTGGAACATCAGGAGTGCTGCCCGATAGGCCTGTGGTGTTTTGGCAGAGCTGTGCGTGTGGGACGCTTACGCAGACAGAGCCTGCCTGCACTGTGTCTGGAGCAAGCCCATGTTCTGTATACCCCCCTTTCAAGAACAATAAATTCTCTCACTAATCTTAAAGAACAGAAAAGGGCTATAAATGACTTACCTATTTGCAGCTTGTGGGCTCTGCACTGTATTAAACATTAACCTGCCTTTCCAAGCAAAACTACTGACTCTCTTGATAATTCTGAGGCCCCGGCAGTTAAAGAAAAGGATTTTTTGTCAGATGCCGTTTCATAAACAAATCTCTCCAGTCATTATCTATTTCTTCGTGTTTATGTGGCCCTGCGGTGGAGAGCTTCCCCACAGCTAGCTGTTTGTATCTGTGCAGTCAGGCTGATGTCACTGCTCTACATCCGGCCACGGTCTAAAAATATCGGTCAGCGAAGGCTCCACAAAGAAAAACATACATACACATGCGTAATCAAACACATGCACACACATAATCACAGGCACACATGACTGTGCACACATGTAATCACATGATGGTGTGGGCACAATTTCACATGCGCACAATTGCAACCCCCTAGTTGCGTACCCACACACACACATGATTGCAAGCTGTGAATTGTACTCCTGGCTCTATCATTGGCCTGCTGCGTGATGTTTGTCAAGTCACTGCACCTCTCTGTGCCTCTGTTGCTCATCTGTAAAATGGAGCTAATGATTTGTAAAGCTCTTTGAGATTGGCTTTGTATAAGAGCTAGGTATTGCTATTGAATGCTGGGATGGGCTACTGGTCTCTCCCTGTGTCCTTATGCAATGCTGGGAACAAAGTGCACCAACCCTGTGCCAAGCAGGTTTGCAAACCACCAGAATCTTTGCAAGATATTACAGTGGGAGCATAAGCAAGTAGGTGAGTCACCGGTCCTCTGGATTGCTGAGTACTAGCAGGGATGGCATTGGGCTCTCGGTAATGAGACCTATGCTCGCAGTCCCAGGAAGGGAACCCCTTCTAAGGCAGTGGCCACACAGCTGACCACATGGCGAGGGGACCTTTCACAAAGCGCAAGGTCAATATTTTACGCAAAGCTGTTGTGGGTGAAATTTGCTGACTCAGCAGTCCTCCAAGCTGACATTGCCTCTTTCTTCACAACGCACACAAGCATCACCAACGCCTCTGGGGCGTTAGAGATTAGAGCTCATCTTAGAGTTAGAGAACAGCTCAGACTCCATGGTCCATTCAATTCTCAACTTCTCTCCTGAGACAGGAATTGGAGCCAGCTGTGATGGTGGATTTTGTGGTGTGGACACTTGCCTATTGGGAACTGGACTGAGACCCAGCAAACTCATTCCAGGGACACCAAACAGCCATCAGCCGGTAATAACCAATGACTGAAGTTGGATTCAAACTGGTGACCTAGAGGTGAAAGACTGTAGCTCAGAGCCAGTCAGTCCTCACATATCATCATTTTTATTTCAGGCCTTGTCTACATGAGACGATTGTGCTGGTTTAATTTAAATTAGTGTTTAAATCACTTTAATTAAACCTGTGCAAACCACTGTGTAGACATGCTTAGTTCACTTTAAATCTAGCTCATATTCTTTTACTTTAAACCAGATTCTAACAGGTCTAAGCCAAATGGAAATATATTGCTCTTAACTGAAATCAGAGCTTCCAGACAGAGGCTTGAATCCGTTTAACTAAATTGGTTTAAAAACCACACCTTTAATTAATTTGGTGCAACTTTCTCATGTAGACAAAGATTTCAGGGGGTGGTTCTGCTATGTTTCCTTCTGCTTGAGTGAACCTTGAGGTCAGTGGGAATCTTTCCATTGACCTAATTCGGGCCCTTCCTCCATAAAGAGTCCCATAGATTCTAGGGGGCAGAACCCAGCCCTTTGGCATTTCTAGTCTTACTGTTCTTCTCTTTCTCTGCTAACAATGCCTCCAGCCTCTTTGTCTGGCTACTAATTACCCAGCATGCACTTCACACAGGCCATAATGAGAAACATGTGTCTAGTCTCTGGACTGCTGAGACACCCAGACTGTGTCAGACTCGAGCCTTCCCTCTCCCCAGACGACATAAAGGGCGATGAGTGGACGTGCGAGAATCTCCCTCCGCTTTGTGAAGCTGGTTGTCTGGTATGTGGTGTGGTGTTGGGCTGCATCTCTTCGGAGTGATGAATGGTTCTGTTACCCAGGCGCGCACACACACACAACGCCCCCCCCCCCTCCCGCATCGGGAGGCTAAGCAAACACTTCACTCCTCTGGCAGCCACCACTCTCAGTGCAGGTTTGGAGAGCAAAGAGGAGATGTTTACACTAATCAGGCTGACAGGCCAGAAATGCACTTTGAACTAGAAGCTGCGTCTCCCTAGAACTGGGGTGACCTGCCCCACATACTGGGGGAGGGACTGAGTCAAAGGCGGTGGGGACAGGGGGTAGTTCAGAGCTTGAAGGAAGAAACTCAGATCAATTTTGCTCCCGGCTGCACAGGTTCAATCTGCAGGAGGTGACAGGGCCAGGAGCTGTCAGAAACGTTCTGCGGCGCGCATTTCTTTTCAGAAGGGAAAAGGTTAAAGCACCAGGCAGGCAGAGCTCTCCTCCTACCGCTGCCAATGTCAGCGCAGTTGGAACGGCCCAGAACTGAACATCAGATTAGGAAAGGTGTGTTCTAATTGCTGGGAGCATGCTGGGCAGCCCCTCAGCTGGAGCTGTTTGTGCGTGGAGCCAGTGTTCAGGCACTTCCCCCTGCTGATCCCTGCCTGTGGGAACAACAGGACTAAGCCAGTAAAACATCACCCTGGGGATTATTTGCAGGAGCAACTCGGAGAGCCAGCCCGGCACATAATTTTGTTCCTATGTAACATCTGCAACCGTGGCAGCATGAGGAAATCAGCGCACTCAGGTGAGCAAAGCGGGCCCTGGTTTGGTGTCTGCCGGGTGTTCTCAAATCAATCAGCTGGGCTGTGTGTGTGTAAAAAACCCAACAGTTAAAAACAGTGACAGTATGGCATGTACAAGCCCCTTTTGCTCCAGTTCTTTCTATCTGTTGGAGGAGAGCAGCTGTTTTGTTGCCTATAAGTGAAAGTCTTTGATCAGTGGAAAGGGCTTAGGAAACCCACAGAAAACCCAGAAAGGCAGGTTGTGTCAGCCTGCTGGCTGTGTCCGGGAATGGTTACTGAGACCTGTACGTCACTTGTGACAGCACAGCAGAGAGGCTCAGCTTTGAACAAAAAAAGAGCAACACGAAAAGGCAAAGTGGTGCCTAATGTACCGGCTGCATTTCCTGTTGTAAGGGACTTCATTTATGCTCTGATCCACTAATGAATCAGAGCTGGGGGAGGGTGATGTAGGTCTGAGTTAGCGTCCCCTGTCCCACCCTGCTGTTTTTCTTAGAACCCTGCACTCCACTGCTCTACTCTAAGTCAATGCAGGCTCTTTCGCACTCACTCCTCCAGGGGCGGCCATTGTAGGTCACTGGCAGTGGTGATACTGCAGCTGGTTATGGTCCTGCAAGGTCATGTTTTGCCTCCCGGATGTTGAGTCACCAGACTGAAGTTACAGCTCCTACCCCCTCGTCTTCAGCCTCCCCACGAAAGCAGAGCCCTACGAGCCCCATGAAAGCCTTGTTTCAGCAGATTCTGCAAGAGTTGCCACTCCACTGCTCACAAAGAGCTGCCACTGGTACGATGAGAGGGGGAGCTAAAGTTAGCATTGATTTCTGGCACTTCCTGTAAGGTCAAACTAAGCCATGGCTGGAATAAGTGACCAGTGGCGAACAGTGAGGGTAAGTCTCCTGTGAAAGATCAATCACTTAACCAACTGGCTCACTGAAGTTAGGATCCCTGCTAGCACTCAGTACCATGGCACATTTCCCCCTCTACAGCTAATTTCCACTCCTGGTCCAGCCAGTAGCCTGTGACTTTAAACTTCTGAAGCCAAATTCTGCCCTCCCTTACACACTTGCTAGCCCCATGACTTCAACGGGGCAGGCTGGAAGTGACTGCTTGCAGAATGTGGGCTGTTGTCTACATGCCGGCCTCTTCCCAGTAGCCTGAGTCAACTTCCTTGTTGGATCACTGCAGGGTTAGCTCCTTTCATTGCTTTCTGGAGTGGTCAAGATACTGTGACCTATTGAAGCCACATAATGGACCAACTGAATCCCTTCCAGGGGCTTGGATGATCTCATAAACCAGAGCAGCAAGATGGACTCAGTGTTTTGTCTTCAGAACTCCTCAATGGAAATTCCTCAGCTTACTGCAATGCCCACGCCCAGCTGCCAGGTTTTTACCGTCTGTTCAGAATGTTGCTACTGTTGTGTATTTAATCTCAAATTGTCGTCCCTGTCCCCTTGGCCCATATATATCCTACTGGTGTCAATAAACAGACTGCTCAGTGGCTTTATTATCACTTTACATGTTGAGACCCAGAGACGTTGTAAGTATTGCTATTTATATAGCACCACGGATGTACACTGTGCCTTATAAAGCATGTCGTTTAGAGGGGCCATTGTCCTAGACAGTTTACAATCTAGATAGGAAGGCTACAATACAGCAAGAGAAGGCATGAGTGCAGTAGCAGGGACCGCTATTCCTGAGGGTGAGAAAGTGGGGCAAACATGTTCTATGCATAAGGCCCCTTTTGGATGAGTTCCAAAAATTGTAGCTAAGTTGCAGACAAGCAATGGAGATTTGCAGAAAAGTAACAATTCTTTGCGGTAATAAGGTCCATTATTACTCTTCCATGATTTTCTGCTGTCGGCCGCCCAGCACTGAGAGCGAGGCTCCTGCTGTCGACCACCCGGGGCTCCCACTGTCAAAATTGCAGTGGAAGCCTAATGTTGTGGGATCCACAATTTCCACAATATCGCAAATTAAGTAGGGCCTTGTTTATGCAGGAATTTGATGGGGAAATGTGTCAAACATAGAAAGTGGAGGATTATTTCAAGGGTCAGATGAGGGCAAAAAGAAGGCACAGAATCCAGGGTGGGAGAAGGAATTAGTAATACCTCCCTGTTCTAAAAATAAATGTCCTTAGCTGGTGCTGGATGGCACATTTGAAACCCATGCTGATTTACCTCTATGGAAGTTCTGGCCCAACAGATCTTATGTGAAGTGGGGCAGCTAACAATGGCAAAACATAGCACATGGGTACCACAGTGATGGGCCCGTTAGAAAAATATCTGATGTGCTGGAACCCCTTTCTATGAAATGGCCTCCTGACACCTCACAAATACGAGACAACACATATGTTCTAAATGGCACAACACAGCTGAATATTAGCATTACCTATTTTAATCCCTTACCTTAAGGACCCTTGTCAGAGTCCAGTGAGTTGAAATTGTGGCTGCTTGCCACTGAGGCACAGTGTCCTGGATTGTCATGTTTGCTTTGTACTGATGGGTGGTGGAGTAAAACCGTGTGACTGCAAATCCCCTGGCACTAGTGAGATGTGTATCCCATGAGACTGCCCCAGTGAGCACAGGTCCAAATAACTACAGTACAGCTTGGCTTTGACATTTGTTTAGTACCTTTCATACAGAAAGGACTCAGACTGTGCTTTGGAAACACTTTGCGCCTCACAAAGATGCAGCCACTTTTGGATTGGAAGGAGGCAGTTGTTTAAAATAGGAAGGGAAGAAGATTGTATTATCCAATTGAAACAACAAGAGGATGGTTAGGGAGGCAGAAGCAATTGTGTGGGTTGGAATCTGGCTAGGACACTAGGGCTGACACCACCATTTGTGTTCTTGGAGTGCTGTGGAGACAACTTTTTATTACAGAAGGTGGAGACAGCGACTAGGGGAGAGGCTGTTCTAGGTTTGATTCTGAGAAATAGGGAGGAACTGGTGGAGGGGAAAGGTAGCTTTAATGAAAGTGGTCTTGAGATGATACAGTTTATGATTCTGAGGAATGATAGGAGGGAAAACAGCAGAATAAAGACAATGGACTTCAAGAAGGCAGACTTTAGCAAACTCAGAGAATTTCTAGGTAAGATCCTGGGGGAAGCAAGCCTAAGGGAAAAAATAGTTCAGGAGAATTGGCAGGTTTTTAAAAAGACATTATAAAGGGCACAACAGCAAACACTCCCACTGCACAGGAAAGATGGGAAGTATGGTAAGAGACCACCCTGGCTTAACCAGGAGATCGTCAGTGAGCTGAAGCTCAAAAAAGTGGAAACTAGGTCAAGTTACGAAGGATTAATATAAAAAAACAACACTACCACAAGCATGTAGGGACAAAATTAGGAAGGCCAAGGCACAAAATGAGATTAGGGACATAAAAGATAACAAGAAAATATTTTACAAATGCACCAGAAGCAAGAAGAAGACCAAGGACAGGGTAGGCCCACTATTCAATGTGGAGGGAAAGACAATACAGAAAACGCAGCAATGGCTGAAGTGTGAAATGTCTTTTTTTGTTTCAGTTTTCACCAAAAAGGTTAGCAGTGATTGGACAATTAACATAGTGAACATCAATGTAAATGGAGTAGGATATGAGGCTAAAATAGGGAAAGAACAAATGAAGAATTATTTAGACAAGTTAGATGTCTTCGAATCAGCAGAGTCTGATGAAATACACCCTAATACACTTAAGGAACTGGCTGAAGCAATCTCGGAGCCATTAGCAATTATCTTTGAGAACTCTGGGAGGACAATAGAGACCCCAGAGGACTGGAAAAGGGCAAGCATAATATGTATCTATAAAATGGGAAGTAAGAACAACCCAGGGAATTATAGAGCAGTCATCTTACCTGAAAAGATAATGGAGCAAATAATCAAACAATCAATTTATAAGCACCTAGAAGATAAGATGATAAGTAAGAGTCAACCTGGAATTGTCAAGAACAAATCATGTCAAACCAACTTAATATCCTTCTTTGACAGGGGAATGACTTGTGGATGAGGGGAAGCAGTAGATGTGTTATATCTTGATTTTAGTAAGGCCTTTCATACTCTCTTACATGACCTTCTCATAAGCAAACTAGCGAAATATAGCCTAGATGAACCTACTAGAAGGTAGGTGAACAACTGTTTGAAAAACTGTACTCAGGAGTAGTTATCAATGGGTTTCATAGTAAAGCTGGAAGGGCTTATTAAGTGAGGCCCCACAGGAATCTAGCCTGGTCCATTTCCATTCAATATCTTCATAAATGATTTGGATAATGGCATAGAGAGTACACTTATAAGATTTGTGAATGATACCAGGCTGAGAGGGCTTGCAAGCATTTTGGAGGCCAGGATTAGAATTCAAAATGATCTTGACAAACTGGAGAAATGGTCTGAAATAAGGAGGATTAAATTCAATATGGACAAATACAAAGTACTACAATTAGGAAGGAATAATTAGTTTCACAAATACAAAATGGGAAATGACTGCCTGGGAAGGACTATTGCAGAAAAGGATCTGTGGGTTATACTGGATCACAAATTAAAAATGAGTCAACAATGTAATAAAAAAAAAAAAGTAAACATCATTCTGGGATGCATTAGCAGAAGTGTTGTGAGTGAGATACGAGAAGTAATTCTTCCACTGCACTCAGCACTGATAACACCTCAACTGGAGTTCTATGTCCAATTCTGAGCACCACATTTCAGGAAAGATGTGGACAAATTGGAGAAAGTCCAGAGGAGAGCAACGTAAATGATTAAAGGTCTTGAAAACACAACCTACAAGGAAAGATAGGAAAAAAATTGGGTTTGTTTAGTCTGGAGAAGAGAAGACTGAGAAGGGACATGATAACAGTCTTCAAGTGCGTAATGTTAGGAAGAGGAAAGTGATAAATTGTTCTTATCCACCAAGGCCAGGACAAGAGGCAGTGGGCTTAAATTGCAGCAAGGAAGATTTAGGTTGCACATTAGAAAAAACTTCCTAACTGGGAGGGTCGTTAAGTACTAGAACAAATTACCTAGGGAGGTTGTAGAATCTCTGTCCCTGGAGGTTGTTAAGAACAAGGTTAGACAAACACCTGCCAGGGACGGTCTAGGATAATGCTTGGGCCTGCATCAGTACAGGAGACTGGATCAGAGGACTCTCGAGGCCCCTGACCTTCCTGTCCTACATTTCTATGATTCTATGAAAAGGCACAGTGGGCTCTTTCCCACTGTGGGATTTGATAGCAGCCTTTAACTGCCAGAAGATGGGTTCCAGGGAGGATGGAGCTAGGCTCTTCTCAGAGGTGGCAGATGACAGAACAAGGAGCAACTGTCTCAAGTTGCAGTGGGGGAGCTCTAGGTTGGATATTAGGAAAAACATTTGCACTAGGACAGTGGTGAAGCACTGGAATGGGTTATCTAGGGAGATGGTGAAATCTCCATCCTTAGAGGTTTTTAAGGTGTGGCTTGACAAAGGCCTGGCTGGAATGATTTAGCTTGGGTTGGTCCTGCTTTGAGCAGGGGGTTGGACTAGATGACCTCATGAGGTCCCTTCCAACGCTAATCTTCTATGACTCTATGATTCTTTCTTAACCATACGTAATCAGACCAGGTGTATATCTCAGCCAAGAAACAAGCACTTTGGAGGACAGGATTAGAATTCAAAATGAGTACAGCTCCCCTTAATGCCCTGCTGGGGCCTACGGCCTTGATCTGGGTGGATGCAAAAAGAAGAGTGTGACATGCTGCGCCACCACCATCCCCTACCAACTGAGGTTTCTTTGGAGGTTTCCCATCTAAGGACTGGCCAGACCCAATCCTGTTTCATTTTATAAATTGGATAGCAGTACCAATGCTGGTGGAGGTGTGGTTTTCTTTAGGGCTGGTCACTGGGAACCCTGATGGCTTTCCGAAGAAAGGAGTTAGACACCGGAACTGTCTCTCGCGGACTGTGTAGGTGATCAGAACTTGTTTGACAGGGAATGTTGAGAACACTAATGAGAGGCAGAAGAAGGGAACATGCCGAAACATTTTGGCCGAAAAGATGACACCTTTCTGCAAGCACTGCCACCCCCAGTATTGCTCTGTGGGATTTGAACTCGCAACGCCTTCTCAGGCGGAAACAAGAGCGCGTCTCAGAGACGTGCTAATAAACGCCCCCCAACTACTGTTCTAGGAAGCAAGAAGCATGTTTCAAACGAGTTGTAAAGGATAGAGAGGGGCTGCAGGGCTTGCATGTAAAGTCCTGAGGTATTCAACTTTGCCCCACTCCCTCAGTGCGCTCTGAATCCTTGCTATGGTCCTGATCCAAAACTCACTTAAGTCAATGGCAAGACTCCCATTGATTTCACTGGGCGTTGGCTCGGGCCCTGTACTTGCCGCTCATGCTGTCATGCTATTGCTATATCTTCCGGCTGTAGGGACGTTCTCACCCAAAGCAGGATTTACATTTTCTGAGGCAGCGTGAGGAAATCAGACGCATCTGCTGTGGCTTTTGAACACTTGCCATGTAGGTGTGGTTGGATCCTGCCTAGAGATCGTGCCTTAGATAATTTACCTCTTACCCATAAACAGACATCCAGACCTTTGTGCATAGCTGCAAACACAGCCCTGTAACATAATGGCCTGAACATACCGCGGTGGCTGGAGAGGAGAAAGGCGAAAAAGGCCTTTGCAGCTATCAGGAGGGAACTGACGAGACCGGTTAAAAATAAGAAGCATCCACTATGAAGCTGACTGTAACTCCTCCTGCTTGTTTTGGAGATGTCTGTTTTTGCAGATCAGTGGGGAGAGGAGAATTATCCGCGGATGTTTCAGTTGTGCTTGGATCCTCTGTAGGGGATCCAGGGCTCCCTTTTCCCTTACTCAGATACATGTGCATTGCCAATAACACAATAGGGAAGCAAGGCTCATGTTGAGAGGTGAAGCTGAGGCTAGACTCAGAATGACCTTCAGGTGACCTCCAAGCCTGGCAAGAATTGTTTAAGGACTGTGTGTGATGCTGGAAATATTTGAAAAACAAGTGCACTAATTACCTCCTGAATTCCCCCAGGGGACTGGATGTGACCCACCTGTTGAGCAGAGGGAGGGGGGAACTTGCACAAAATCTGGGATTTGCAAATCTTCAAAAACTTTCCCCCTTTGGCCAATTACACTTCTCATCCTAAACTGAAAAGGAAACTCAGAACAGTCCCGTCTAGGACGCTGCTGCTGCTAGCAGGGAGAGTCCTAGGCCTTGGTTGGTCTCCACACAAGCACAGGGGTGTACCCACATAGATGTGATCAGACCCTTGGGTTGTACACTGTAGCTCTCAATCCTTCTGAAGAACATCTGGGGGTGACCCAGGGGTTTCCTGCTTGTACCACCACTGTATAAACCATGGGCTTGTACGATGTTAACAGGGTGCATGGGGAAAACACACCTGTAGAGTTCATTTGTGATCAGTGTACTTAGGATAAACTTAGAGGCTATTGAGAGAGCTGTGTTCTGAGCAATGGATGGGGAGACAGGTGCTCCAGACTGCTAATCTTGACACTTTCTGCAGCCTTACCTTGAGCAAACCCCTGTGCCTCAGTTTCCTTCGAAATAAAGTGGGTGATAATATCAAAGGCAAATAGAAGTTGTGAAGATGAGTTAGACTGGACGTGTTTGGGGAAGGAACTGTGGTTTTCTGTGGGCTGGTACTGCCCACAACACAATGGGGCCCCAATCCTGATTTGGGCATAGAGTCACTACCCTCATAAAAATAGGGTCTGATACTTTGAGCTGCTGAGCTGTGATTCAAGTCAGTGGGAGCTGCAGGTGTTCAGTGCCTCTGTGAATGAGGCTGCCCCTAGATCCAGTGTTTTTGTCTGTACCGCGCAGTAAGCATTACTGCTGGAGACCAAGTAGAAGAATAAAGATTGGAACACAGATGATTTGATTTATTCCTTGCAAGCTGAGGCCTTGCTGAGCACAGCAGCATTGATAATGATCAGCTGAAACGTATTTCTCTAGTGGCATGTCACAGCAAGCTGGCACTTCAAGGGTCGGAGTTTTCAGAGGCACCCAGGGCCAGATTTTACATGCTCAGTCAACGCTGCCGGTCAGGGCCAGCTCAGCTCCTATTTACACACCTAATTAAGGGTCATATCTTCAAAAGAGCAAGCTCCCAGGAGGGATGGTGCTGACTATTTAACAATGCATAGCCACACCACACAGCATCTGAGACTGCAAGTGAGAGCGATTGTTTCCAGTTGAGATTACATGGGGATTTTAGGGAAGTAGAAGGAATTTGCCCAGGCTCTGAGATTAATGTTCCTCCTCCCGGAGCAAGTGTCATGGAGCTCTGGGGGCTCAATTCTTCCCTCCTTTATGCAGTGACCCAACAGGTATTTTGCCCGTATAAGGCATGGAGAATGGGACCTTTAATGATCATGCGTGGTCAGACCTCAGTCTTTAGCTGCAACAAACTCAAATTCAGTGCAAACTACATCACTGCCAGGGCAGATTAACAAACTGGTTCCATTGTTTCCACCCATCATTTCTGCCAGGAACGGCTCTGCCTGCCCCTGTGACGTGTATTCAAGCACATTAAGGGCTACCCCATTATTCTCTGGAACAGTGCCCTTAACCAGTTTCTCCATTGGATGCTCCATGAACGTGACCCAGATAATTGCCTACCCTGGATATTCTGTGCTAAGGAGTTCTCCTCAGCAGAGTCCTTTTTCTGAGCTATTTAATCAGTCTGTCTGCATTATCTCTCTCTCTATTTAGCATCTTCACTGTATTTATCACTGCGGTATCTGAGCTCCTAAGAAAACAGATTCAATTGGGGTTATTCTCCACCTCAGTTAGATCCCAATCCTGCCTCCTGGGATGCCTACCTATGTGGAGCCCTACTGTAATTAATGTGGTTTTTCATGAGCACTGATTTATTATCGTAGGGTTGCTTGTGGGTCCGGGGGTTTCCCACCCTGTCTTTTCACTACAGGGCTGTTCACAAGTATGTGGCCACATACATCATGTTTGTATCCAGTTGTTATGTTCATCATGTATTATTTGTATTGCTGTAGCACTTGTGGACCATGATCCCATTGTGCGAGGTGCTGTACAAATACAGAACAAAAAGACACCTCCTGCCACAAAGAGCTTGCAGTCTTAAATGATTATCTCTGTGCACTAGTTTGTTATAGGTGGGTTGCAGACCGGTGCTGGTATAATATTTTGTTGTTGTTTTGGGCATGGATCTTTGAAGCACTGACTTTTGAAATACACAATCCGTGCTTCGTGTTGTAGAGTTAGGCCAATGCTGAGCACCCGTAAGCAATGTCATGGAGTTTGCAAACAGGCAAGGGGGCAGGGAGGGAAAGCTGACATTTTGGCCTCCCATCCATGCAGGGGGCAATCCCGGGAGTCTAAGGCCTCTTATGGACATCCAGGGTGAAAGCCTGGCCCCACCGAATTCAATGGCAAAGTTCCCGTGAACCTCAGTGGGGCCAGGATTTCATCCTTAGTCTTCCCAGCCTGGGGAAAGAATGTGTTACAACTGCAACAGCAATGGTGGCATGATCGTCTCCCTGGCAATGGGCCCAATGCCTGCCCTGACTAGCTAACTGCTGGTGGGGGAGCGATTTGGCAGTGGGTTAATGGCATAACTTTTTGCCTTTTGTTGTTTGTACTAAAGACAGAAGTTTCTTTGCCGGGTTATTGTAATTAAAATGCTCATAAATGACACCACAAACCGGTTCCCCAGAGCGAGGCTTTCCTGGGCTAATCTCCAGAGCCAGTCAGTGAGGCCAGAACGCCTAGCATAGCTTACAAACAAACAGACCCAGGCACCCATGTTCTTTCCCCTCCTCCTGGGTGAGTGTGGAGAGAAAAGCAGTCGCTAAACCAGTGCTAAACCATCCAAAGCCCTCTGAAGTCAATAAAATGGCACCCGTCGATTGCAGGGGGCTCTGGATCAGTGCTTTGGGGAGTGCTCGGCCCCACTGCAACCCAGCACCTGAGCAGGTGAAACCTGGCCCTGGAATCTGCTGGAAACAGTTCCCAGTCTCTGCACTTGAGCTGGGGCTGACGATCACACGGGGCTTTGTACATTTCCATCTGCAGAAAGGGGCACTTTCCGATCACCTGAGGGCAGCCGTGTGCCGGGCATGACACACAGCAGCCCCTTTTGTATAAATCTCGTGATTTTAAGCCAGTCTTGTGCTTTTTTTGGAGCCTGCCTCCTGATTTTTTAATGCTGGAAGTTGACAATACAGTACACATTGCTTTGCCTGAGGTGCCAACTGCTCCATGCTGCTCCTACACTGGGATTCTTTTCCTGGTAATAAAGCCTACTGTGTCTACGTTGCCCGAGACCCTGAGCTCTGTCTGCTCAGGTACCATCGATCAAATTTCACTCCTGCCTTAAAGCTGCCCAGAAAGTATACAAGCACCGAATTCTGCCCTTGCTACCCTACTACACTCATTGGTGATGCATGGAGGTAACTAGGGACAGAATTTGCCTGTAGACTCCCACCCATGAGAGCGTCTCACATACACTGGGGCTTTCTCAAGGCCTTTCAGTGTTGCATACATGCAGTTCCTTCCTTCCCGTGCTTGGTCCCATCTCCTGATGGGATCTCATTCCCTTTACAAGGCAGAAGGGTCAACCCACAGGCATCCAACAGCCTCCCCTGACATCGACTTGTTGCTTGTTCATTAACAACTACACCAGAGTCCACTAGGCTTGCCCCCCCCACACACACACACTAGGGGGAGTAGCAGAGGGTAGGCTCCTTAAAGACATGATACCCTTATTCAGGGGAAAAAATGCCCTGGACTGTTACATGGACGATCCTTGAAAATCTCCAGTGCTGGGAGAAGTCAGGGCTTTCCTCCTGTCCATTATGATGTTATTTATAGTGTGGTGATGCACCAATCTGGGATCAGGGCCTCATTGTTCTAGGTGCTGTACAAACTCCTAGTAAGAATAGCTCCTGTCCCAAAAGAGTTTACAATCTAAACCCTCTCTCTGTTCCATCCCTCTGATCACATGGCTGATATTGAAGTGGGTATTGAAACAATTTAAACTTGCTTGGAAATGAGTCAGTTTTACTGAAATTATGGGAGGGAAAAAAGCCAGGGGAACATCAGGAGTTTGTCTTCTATTAATCTATGAGCAGCAGATAGTTGCACAAACAAGGGGCTTTGTACTTTATCTTCAGGGCACTGAAAACATGCTCTGGAGCTTGGTTTCGTGAGTCACGTGGGCTAAGAGAGGCCATAATTCACATCTGTGAGAAAGCTTGTAATATCAAAGGTCAGGTGCCCTCCATCTCCACCCAAGCCCCAAAAACAAAGGAGAAAACAAATAGGATCCAGTTCCCACAAGGAAAACACTTGCCCATTGTTTCAGGCCACCGCAGCTCTGATTAGTCTGTGCCACACAGTCACATTTTCCAGCCAGTGAACAAAAGCCCCAATGCCTGGTCACGTTTACACATGATGCCTGGCAACAGCTTTTACCGCTAAATCTGACAGACTGAAAAGCACATTTCTGAACTTCCTGCATGATTCACTTCCCCTCTGGCTGCACCATTGGTGCTGGGTTAACCAGCTAGCAAGTGTGAAAAATCAGGATGGGGGTGGGGAGTAATAGGCACCTATGTAAGAAAAAGCCCTGAATATCAGGACTGTCCCTATCAAATTGGGACATCTGGTCATCCTAACTGGTGCTGATCATTGGCACTGCCATTGCTTTCAGCAGTGGAGTTTGTATTTTGTTTTACAATTACACCTAGCAGCTCCGGCAGAGATCAGGGCCACCTCGCGCTAGGCACTGTACAAACACATAGCAAGAGACAGTCCCTGTCCCAAAGCGCTTTCAAAGTAAATAGACAAGACAGACAAAGGTTAGGACAGGAAACTGAGGCACAGAGCAGGGAAGTGACTTGCACAGCAGGTCAGTGGTGGAGCCAGGAATAGACTCCCGTCCCCAGAGTCTTGGCACAGAGCCTTAGCCCATGCTGCCTCTCCGGCTAACTTTTCAATACGTAATTCAAATTTTAACCATGATTATAATTCAAAGTGAAAAACAACAGCAAAAGTTTCACTCGCCTTTCAGCTGAGACAAGCAGAGCAGATGTGCTTCCCCACCTCCCATTTCCAGCTGTGTATCTTATCTCTTGGTGTTAAAGCCAGTGACCTTCCCAGCTTATCACAAAACACCAAGCAGTGTCTGACCAGGTGGCCTACCCTGATCCCCATACATTTTCAGGTAGGCCTGCGTTCCTCTCAGCCACTGGTGTGCCAAGATGTGCTATCATATCAGTATGCCATGTGGCTATGATGTTGGCATGGCTTCCAGGGCATCCGGCGTGGTGGGTGTTAGTAGGACAGGCTGCTGTAGCACTGCTATGCTCTTTTAGCATGGAATGAGATAGTAACAGCAGCTCATGCTGCTATGGTCGCAGCACGGTACAGCACATGGCGTGCTATTGGCAGGGCATGCTATTAGAGCCCTAATTTCCCTTCCAGCGAGTGGAAAAGTTCTGCTGTAGCTAGCGTGACATCCTGACACCACTCACGAACCAGCTCAAAAAGCAGGGAACTCCAGCCCAGCAGCAAGTGACTGCTCTGTACATAACACCAGGCGATTTAATGAGATGTCAAATAAAGAACAGTGGCTGCCAAAAAATGCTATTTATGAAGTTGACTGGGTGTGTAATCCCTCTCCTGGAGAATGGTCCTTGTTCCTGCCTCCTCCTTGCCTGCCCTTGGTGAACCAGACAAAAGGCATCATGTGGAACAGGGCAATGTGGCTCTGGAGAATAATACCCCGATGAGCTAATGGCAGATGGGTAAATGTGAGGCAGGGAAATGGAAACAAATAAACCTTCAATTCTTTTCTTCTTCTCTCCTTTCTGCTGCCTCTCCTCATGTCCAGTCTTGCCTGAACTCCAGCTTAGCTGTGAGCTCCCACACACTGCAACACACACAGGCCCAGTTCTATTCCTTTTGAAGTCAAGTGCAAAAGTCCTTTTGACCCCAGCTGGAACAGGCTTGGATTCCGTGTACCTCACCAGGGTCATTGTTTGCCATCGGGCAGTCACTGGAAGTGGATCTGTGGCCTACAACAGAATAACTGGTTTGTCCTCCATGATTGTTATCTGCCCTCTTGCAAAACACAACAGAAAATTATTTTTGCAGCAGGGCTTCCCCACCTGGGGCAGAGTCTGTGGAGATGGAAAAAACTTTGCTCCTTTGGCAGAGGGAAAACAGTGACCCGTACAACTTTATCCCAGCAGCTACACACGGAAGGTCATCTCCTTTCTTTTCAGGAGCTCTGCAGTGGCTTACGAGACGGTGGTCTCTGTCTAGTCATGGAAGGTCATCCACCTCATTCAGACCACTGGACAGGCCACAGACCGAATGGGCCGAAGAAACCACAACCCCTTCCTCCGGAGAGGCGACTCCTCCATATTGAGGCTGAAGTGTATTAGTGTTGGAAAGTTTGTGCTGCCATCGTCCGTGCCATGTCTCTTCTCTGGATATGTGGACTTTGGTCTCTAGGGCTGCTGATCTGACACTTTCACCAGCATCACTTTAAGAAAACAATTGGGGCTTTTCCTTCCTGCCCGGTTCCGGCATCCTCAGGAAGAAATCCAGGATTCCTGTGCACATGTAGTCACCACGTGCGTGGAGTTTTCATACTGTAAACAGAGCCCAAAAGCAGCAATACAGTCAGAGAGAGCACTGGTGAGTCAACGCTTTCCCACACTCATCGGGGATGACTTATAATGACAAAGGAGCCCCCAGACACTTTTTGAAGAGTTTACTCTTAGGATGGGGACTCACTGCAGCCTGGGAATCTGCTTCCTGCTGTGTAACTCATCACCCGGGGTGGAGCTGGTGAGAGGACGTTACAGTGCTCAGGAAGGCCTTTCCTTTCACTCCTGGTGGAAGCAATACCTAATCCAGTTTTGTGGAAGCAGGAGCCAGGTAATCACAGATTGGGTTCTGATGTCGCACCCTTCATCCTACACCAAATGGCTTTACAATCTGCGTGTCACACAGCACCAGTGAAATGCAGCCACTTCTGGGGTGGAGGGCAGCACATAAGTAGAGAAGTGGAAACTTTTGGCCAAAGATGGCAGGTTACAGCCCTACCTTTATGTAAAGTGTCTGACCATGCCGAGCAGCCAGACCTTAGTTGTAAATTCTTGTTCAAAAGACACTGTGTGTGGTACTAAATTTAGCCATCTCGCAAGTCTGAAGGGCCGACTCTGCTGCCATTATTGGGGCTTGTGATCTAAACCCAGGCAGCTGTTTCCAAGACGATGTTTAGGGCATACCCTTCCGGTTTTCTACAGGCACAACATTAGAGTGAAGGAGCCTGTAGGCTCCCCGTGAGGTGCGGTGATGTCTGCATTCTAGGAAATTCAGCTGGCATGACCGATGCAAGCTGGAACCGGGGGAAAGAGGAGTTTGGTTCCCTGCTGTGGGATATTTATTTACCGGAGACATTGGATGGGATTCAGAGTTTTGTTTAGCAAGGGGCTCAGAGAGAGGAGACAGTGATATGCATGATGGAAATGATGAGGTTGGGGGAATACTACTGTTTTGAGGACTGGCAGGGGTGTTGGCTCGGATTCCCAAAGGGAGAAAATTCTTCCCCCAGGTGAGCACTGAATGGCCTGATTTTCCAAAGAGCCCAGCTCCCATGTAGGCCCCCAAATGAAGTGCTTAGCAACCAGCTGCTTCCACTGAGATCCAGGAGATCTGAGCCCAAACCGCCCGGCACGGAGACCCAACTGAACCTCTGCAGCTCTAGCTGCTTGTTCTCTCAACCCACAGGGAGACATTTCTCCTAGCAGCCTAGTGCACTATGGTTGAAAAAACAGTCAGAGCCAGGCCCAACTGATCCATTTGGGAAACAAGTCAGTGGCTCTTTGGTAATCTGCATGTGCAGCCCCTGGGTGTAGTTTACTTTATCTCTGATGGTATCAAGGAAGTGGGGACTGACTATAGTCTGGTATATAATGGATAGAATAAACAAAGGAAACGAATACAAGATGCCCTCAGCAATAACTGCCGAGAACTGGTGTTGAATGACTCCAGAGCTGAGCTGCAAGTGCCTGGACATGTACAAATAAGAGTTGCTTAAGAAAAATAACAAATCTCCAAGCGTTACAAGTCAGGACAGGGGATCTGCAGATGGGTGAGCACAGGGCGGAATCTAGTCTAGTCAGTAGCACTGGTGAAAAGTCCTGACCTGACAGCACTGGAGACTGAAGTTCTCTGCTCATAGAACAGGTACCAGGATGGTGGCAGCAGGACAAGCTTCTCCCACTCGCTGTCCCCTGCCACTGTGCTTCAGCCCTGCCCATCAGGGTCATCCTAGGGGCTCCAGGAGCAGTCAGCGCTTGTTCTCCCTGCAGAAGCTGCTGACAGTGAGCCCAATCAATGGCAACTAGAGCTTGTGGGAATGTTTTTTCATCAGAAAATGCTGATTTGTCCAAACCAAAAAGTTTTGTGGAAATGTGTCAACTGTGGCTGAAATTTTATTTTGGAAAATGAAATTACCAAAAAAAAAAAAAAGCATTTTGATACGATTGAAACATTCGGTTTTGACTTTCCTTTTCGAAACGGCTTTTCACTTCAATTTCTTTTGGTTTGTATCAAGGAATATGATAGCAAATAAAAATGTCAAAATCAGAGCAAAACCTTTTTGCTCAGCAAACGAGGACATTCTTTCAGAACTTCATTTTGCAGAAATTTTTAAAATATTGGCTTTGGTTTTCATTGCATTGCAGAAATTCCAGCTTCCACTCAGCTGTGGTAGCGACTTTGGGACGTGCCACGTCTTTGCTAAGAACTGGATTGCAAAAGGTGCTGCTTTAATGGAGATAGAATGGTGGTTTATACCTTATATTATATTATGATTTATCATCTGTTTTGCAGTAGCAACAACGAACCTCAGTCATGACCCAGGACCCCATTGTTTTCGGTGCCCGTGTAGATGTCACTTTTATATAAAACATCTTTCATGCTCCAGAGATCTGAACAAATTCCCAATAATCACAGAATCGTAGGAGGTAGGGCAGGAAGGGACCTTGACAGGTCATCAGATCCAGTTTCTTGTGCTAAGGCAGGACCAAGTAAACGTAGACCATCCCTGATAGGTGTTTGCCCAGCCTGTTCTTAAAAACCTCCAATGACGGGGATTCCACAACCTCCCTTGGAAGCCTATTCCAGTGTTTGGCTATCCTTATAGTTAAAACCCTAATATCCAGCCTAAATCTCCCTTGTTGCATATTAAGCCATTACTTCTTGTCCTCCCTTCAGTGGACATGGAGAACAATTGATCACCATCCTCTCTGTACCGTATTGGAAGACTTAGCAGGTCCCCCCTCAGGGTTCTTTTCTCAAGACGAAACATGTCCAGTTTTTTTAAATTTTCTTCCTAGGTCAGGTTTTCTAAATTTTTTATCATTTCAGTTGCTCTCCTCTGGGCTTTCTCTAATTTATCCACATCCTTCCTCAAGTGTGGTACACAGCATTGAACACACTAATACTCCAGCTGAGACCCCATCAGTGCTGAGTAGAGCTGGATAATTGCCTGCTGGGTCTTACATATGACACTGCCGTTAATACATCCCAGGTTGATATTAGCCTTTTTAGCAGCTGCATCACATCGATGGCTCGTCTTAATTTGTGATCCACTATCACTCTGCACATCCTTTAAATAATGAGTTAGATGCTGGCAGTGCAGTAACTACACAGGCAAATGGGGTAACCACTGTGTGCTTGGCGGTAGCTCTCACACCAAACAGAAGCTTGAATAGGCTTTTGTCTGGATTACTTGTCATGGTGAGGAACTTGGTGCTAGGATGCTAGAACACCCCCCTAATCTAGCAGCTTCCTGTCTAGATCCGTTCTCTGCTTTGGACCAACTTTCCTCCTCTCCTAGTGCTGTCTTGGATGCTAGAACCTGTTACCGATAAAGCGGATGATGCACTGGCCACCTCTGGTATCTCCTATTTATGTCAGAAAAAGTTTCAGGAGACCTACAACACCCAACTGGGCATAGGGACCTCAATTGATCATGTTAGCCATCACTCTACAAATGTCTTCTTCCTCCTTGGTGTTGTTGTCCTTCAAATACTTGAGAGACAGCATGGTCTGCAGGACCTGATATAATACTGGGAACAGGGAGTTCCTGAATTGTACACCCAGCTCTGCCATGATACTCACTAACTAGCTGTGCCTTAGTTTCCCTATCTGTAATACAGGGGTGATAATTTTCTCACAGAAGTGCTGGGTGTGCACTAAGAGTCGTAAATGCTCATAGAGCGTGGTGCCCTGGGTGAGCTCTAAATATTATTACCTCTTGTACTTAGCTATCCTGTTCCCTCTATCAATTGTCGTCCAGCCAAGTCTAGGTCTGTGAACAACTTTCTCTGGCTGCATCTTTCAATTACGTTGACAAGCGAGATGCTTTTTCCAGGTCCCACAGCTTCTGACCAGGAGGAGATGCTGTTGTCACAGTTCAGATGCAAAGGGATATCACGGACGGGGTGGTCTTTCCCATCCAAGCTGGCAGCCGCTGCATAGGGCTGTGATTTATTTCTTGGAGGGGAATTTTGGCAGCTAAATCCTCCTAACAGTGACGCTAGGTAATCTGACAGCCCATTTCTGCAGTAAATATTGTGAGCTATGAGCTCAGCCCTAGCTGGTTTGAGCCATCTGCCTTCTAGGTTCCAAGCCCTCCAGCTTGGCATAACGGCTGTTGACTCCCCCTCTTCACTCAGACCTCTTGAGAGTGCTGGCTATTCCACCTGCCACCAGCTGCCTGGGAAATCAGCACGCGGCACTGACGTGCCATAGACAACTGAAATTGCAACAAACCGCCTTGCGTCTCCCAGCTGGCAGGTTAGTGGTGCTGCAAGCAAGGAGTGAAGTGCTGCTCATTTTGACTCCAGGCACCTCTGTCAGCCACTCTCTCCCCTGAACACTATGTGGAGCCACAGATTTGTAGAAAAGAAACCACAGAGAGGGAAGTGAGCACCTTCCCCAAGTGCCGCTGTGGCAGTGGTGTGAGTCGTGGCACATCGCTCTGCGCCATTGGGTTTGCATGGATGGGATGCATGGGCACCTTAGGCATTTCTTCAGCTCTCTCTTAACATCCCCGGGAGTTGATGAAGAGGGACTGCCAGGGACAGGAAGTGAACCAGACTCCATGTGTTTATAGGCCAACCCTGGTTAGCTCTGGGAGGGGAAACAGGGAAAGCATGAAATCTTGTAGGGGAAGACATGAAGGCAGCTAAGACACAACAGGTCTTTAAAGGGACAAGGTCTAGAATGAATTAAAACAGCCAACACTTTGATTGGAGGCACAGTTGGGGGAAGGGGAGCGAGAGAACATTTCAGGACACTAATGTGCACAGGAGCTATTTTTACAGCTACGCTTTTTTTTAAAAGAAAAGAAAATACAAAATGATGTGGAAGAACAGTTTAGTTAGTTCCTGTGTTTATTTAAAGAGGTTTTTATTGCAATGAGTTCTACTTTCAAAACAGACTTCACAGCAAAGTCCAACATCTGTGTAACTAGCTTCCTATGCCAGAAGGGTATACAGTACATAGGTCTGCCTTTACAGCTTCACTGGCATAATCACTTTGTGACATAAACGATACGAAATGCACTAGTTAAAATGTTTCTGCACCTTTCTATCTGAGCCTCATGCTCGTTGCAGTATATTTACTACCTACCTTCTTAATTTGGAATGGATATTTTGACTCTTCATAGCCTGGCAGTTGGTATCAGAAATGAGAGCTGCAGGAGAAAGCAAGATTTCTAAGAGAGGGTGAGTGACAGGCAGGAGAAGAGGTTCATTCATATTTTAATTTTTTTTAAATATCTGTTCAGCACAGTTGTATGGCAAAGTGAGATCACCACTAAGTGAGTTGTGACCCTTCTGTGCCTAGGGTTGCCACCTGAAAATGCCAAGATCAGGGCAGGCTGCAAAAGGAGAGCAGATTCTCCCAACACTGGTGGTGACACTGAATTCAGACTTCCCAACCAGCCACAAACAGGGCTTCTGATTGATCCACACCCAGGGACTTCTGGCTCTTTCACTGGCTGAGCTTTGAAACTAAAGATATTTCCCACTTCTCTAACACCTTCCATCAAAAGATCCCAAAGCTCTTTACAAACATCACTTGGGGGGGGGTATTGTCTCCATTTTACAGAACAGAGTGAAGTGACTGTATCAAGGTCACACAGCAGCACGGGGTTAGGTATGCTAACTCCCAGCTCCTGGCCTTAACAACCATCTAAATAACTAAGGCTCTTATTTGGCCCTCATTAGGACAGTATCTGACCACCTCTCAGTCATGAACATAGCTGTCTCACAACATCCTGTGAGGGAGGGCAGTGCTCTTATCCCCATTTTACAGGTAGGAAACCGAGGCACAGAGGCAAAAATCATTTGCCCAAGATCACACAGGAAATGTGATAGAGCAGGAAATTGAATCCAGGTCTCACAAGTCCCAAAGTAGTCTCCTGACCGCTGGACAATCCTTCTTCCATAAACTGCATCCTGATTTCTGGGATACGTCATTCTGGGATGTATTAGCAGGAAGGTTGTCATTCCACCACTCTGCTCCTTGCTGATTAGGCTTCACCTGGAGTGTTGTGTCTAGTCCTGGATGCCACATTTCAGGAAAGAGGTGGACAAATTGGAGAAAGCCCAGAGAAAAGCAACAAAAATGATTAAAGTTCTAGAAAACATGACCTGTGAGAGAAGATTGAAAAAACTGAGTTTATTTTGTCTGGAGAAGAGAAGACTGAGAGGCGACATGATAACGGTTTTCAAGTACATAAAAGGATGTTACAAGGAGGAAGGAGAAAAATTGTTCTCCTTCACCTCTGAGGATAAGACAAGAACCAATAGGCTTAAACTGCAGCAAGGGCAATTTAGGTTGGACGTTAAGAAAAACTTCCTCACTGTCAGGGTGATTAAGCACTGGAATAAACTGCCTAGGGAGGTTGTGGAATCTCTGTCATTGGAGATTTTTAAGAGCAGGTTAGACGAACACCTGTCAGAGATGGTCCAGATAATCCTTTGTCATGCCTTGAGTGCAGGGGACTGGACTAGAAGACCTCTTGAGGTCCCATCCAGTCCTACCCTTCTAGGATTTATTTAAAAAAGTGAACACCTGTTTACAGCTGGGACTAAGCCGCCTTATCCTTCGGTCGTGTTTGTTCCGCAAGCTGCTGGTTTACACAGTTGCGGTTAAAGGAACTGTATTGCTTGAGCTCACCTCAGGCTACATGAAGCTTTGAAAATAAGTGACTGCATGTTCCTACTTGGAGATCCTGGGGTGAGTAGGTCCTGAGCCTCCTTCCCAGCATCCTATAACATCCTTGGGCCAGGGGACACAAACTGTGTCATGTCAGAGATGGACACAGGCACTAACCCGATACAATAAGCCTGGACGGAACTAGTGGCTGTTCTTCCAGGGCTGAGGACACGAGACCGAGGTGTCGGAGTCTCAGGGAGAGGGGCAGAGATGCCTGCAGGCAGCTTATTTCCAGTTACTTTTGAGACAAAGCAGAGACGCTTTCTATCCGTGAACTCAGCTGCTCGAGATAAGCTTGGAATTTTAACACCCACCTCAGCATCCACCCTCAGCCCTCTGTGCAGTCCTGGTGTTTACATCCAAGCATGAGAGATTCCATCCTCTGAGCGGACATGGCATGGAGAACAACACTGGGGACAGGTTTGGCAGGGCAGGTTGATCCCTGACTGACAGGGGATCCGGGAGTCCTCTCTAATGGGAAAGCTTGAGAAGCCAGGTCCTTTGCTAAGTCATAGAGTCTGTCAATGCCACTTAATGGCCATCCATGATCACCTGGGAGGCCCAATCAGCTGGGAAGGGAAAAGCAAAAGGCCAGTACAAACAGCATCCTCAGGAATTTGAGAGAGACTTTCCAACAGGAGCTACCTATTCACCAGCAAAAGCCTTCATTGTTGCATCTATTTCCTCAGTGGCCACTGCTGAGTTTAATGTACTGTGTGGCCTGTCTGAGATTATAAATGTCAGCATGCCCTGAACAGCATGAGAATTGCTAATCAGCCCCTTCTCATTTCTCCCCCCCATCACCATTGAACTGCCCCACTGTGCAGACAAAAGAGATCAGGTGTGCTCCAGAAAGGGACCTCAAATCTTCAGGTCTATAGAGACCAGGAAAGCTGTGACGGGGGATGCTATTATCTTGTCTCTTTGTGAGCCTGGACTGTGTGAACACTGCACCCGCTCCTGCAATCCAGCTTGTCTAAAAACGAGGCAACACGGCAGCTGTCTTGGATTCAGGCCACAGAGATCAGCTGCCTCTCGTCCTTCATGTTCTATAGTTCTCAGTCCTTCCTAGCACATAAGTGTCTCCAGTGCTGGTGCCCACCTCCAGCTACCACGCTACAGTTTCTCTGTGCAGCTGAGGATGGAGTGTGAGTGGAGGTGAAAATTAGCAGCAAGGGGCGTTGGGGTCCTCTCCATTCCACAGGGGAAGCTATACAATGAACTCTTCCAGCCTTGGCCCTTTGGAGCCTGGGTCGATGCACTGCATTGTTCGATGCATTCATACAGAGTTTCCTGTTGCAAAACCAACAGCAGCAAAAGGCAGCTCTCAGTTCTCTGCATAAATGTGTATTTGCTCTGCAGAAAGAGCAACAGTTCTTTGCAGAAAAAGGTAGTTTTCCCATAGTGGGCAGCACAGCTGGATGTGTGGCTCAGGAGGGTGGGGTGCTCTCGGGGCTTAGGAGATTGTTCTGGGTTCTAGTCCTGACCTTCCTGCTGGGCAAGCCATGTTAACCTCTTGGGATCCTGGCATTGCTTTTCCGGGTGACTGTTAGGGCATCCCCCATCTTATCTCCTGCCCTCAGCAGACTCTGTTACGTTTGCAGGATGCCGTATTTCAGCACAAGCCCTGGTTTCTCTTCTGTGAACCTGCCCTTCATAAATAGATGAGTGATGAATCCAGACTCAGGAGTTTGCAGATGGCAGCTCCACTCACACTCCACCTGATGCGTGAGCCAGTTCATTTTGCCTTGCACTAGAGTCTGATTGTTTGAGAAGATGCCAGGTGCTTTATTCTTTTCCTAACAGCTCCCACTCTTCAGCTGCAGATGGAGAAGCCCATTAAAGCAGCCGGCTGCTTAGTGACCTTTGGTATCCATGGCGAGGAGAGGGTAACCACAGAGTAACACATAACACTATTTCCTCCAAGTGGGCCTGTTTCAAGGCACCGCTTTCTGGTTGCTCTCCTCCCACCTCATCTAGGGAGCTGACTTAGCTGTCTTATAAGGTGCAGTAAGATGAGCTGCACCAAGGCCAGAGTTGTTCTACCCTATTGGAAGACTTAAAAGGACACAACTGGCAAGGTATTTTAGTTAAATAATTGTTCCCCCTTCCTGTTTTGAGCAACCCCTCAGTAGCTTGAGCCTAACATCTGCTTCCTCATTGTATGACTATGATATAAAGCTAATGTGGCTCAGGATAGGGACATCGGAGGCCAGATTTTCCAGAGCTCAGCATGCTGAGCCCTTTTGAATATCAAGCCCTTAGGTGAATGGCTGGGAGCTGTCTTGTTTGGAAAGCCCTGTCCCAATTCTGGCTGCTGACTGTTTGTGCATCTGGCATTAAGGCCCAGATCCTCACAGATATTTAAGTGCCTAACTCACACTCACATCAGTTTTAGGTGCCTAAACCCGCTTGAGGCTCTGGGCTTATACCACATGTGCTCCAGTTCGCTGTCTTTGCCTCTGTCCATCTGTGTGGAGCTGAAGTGATCAAATGCAAACAGAGCAAATCCTCCCTAGGGGGCTCTTTCCATAAAACCTGTCACAGCCGTAGCCAGGGCAGCTCCGTTTAATAAGCTAATAACATTCTTTGCATGTCTTTTCTTGTCTTACAAGCATTTTCAATATTAACTGTGGGGTGGCGGCAAAGCAGAGTAGGGAAAAAAACTCCAGATACAGGGTCACATAGGTGCAGTTTAGGCACCCACATCCCTTTCAAAAGCTAGCCCCAGGGGTTTTTTTTCTATTCCATTTTGCCCTCCTGTTGCAGTTAGTATTAAAAATCCCTTTAAGACGCAAGGAAAAACATGCAAAGAATGTTCTTAGCTTATTCAACGGGGCTGCCCTGGCTGTGTCTGTGGCAGGTTTTATGGAAAAAGCCCCCCAGTGAGGATTCAAGGCTTCTTAGCCTTCAGGACCATAAACCTCCCTTCTGCCCTAATGCTTGTAGATAATAGCCTCCATTATCTATAAATGGTTCACACCTACCAAGTGCTTTCTATTGCTAGTAACAAGTACAAACATTCAGGAATAGATCTCCAGCTGCCCGATAAGCAGGGAAGTGTTATTCACCTACTTTTACAGAGAGGGAAGCCAGGGTGCGCCAGGTGAGAGGAATTGAGTTAAAGTGAGTCAGTGGCGGAGCCGTATTTAGAGCAGAGCAATTCCTGACTCCCTGTCTAGGGTTTGCTTCTGAGACCACACTTGCCAGATCAGCTATGTGCCAGTTCAAACCCTGCAGCCTTATTCCTAAGGGACGCTGCTTCAAATGAATGGAACCCCAAGCTGTGACTGGGGAGGGGAACTGAAGGAGTCTGTGTCACATCTGGGCTTGAACCTGGGCCAGTCCCACCACAAATTGCTGTGCAGGGACAGACTTTGGAGACAGTCAAGCATTTCTGCTACCTCGGTAGCCAACTCTCTCAAAATGCAAAAATTGACAGTGAGATTCAGCAGAGGATCCAGTGAGCAAGTGCATCCTTTGGGAAATTGCTCCGATGTGTTTTCACGGATCATGATCTCTGGAAGGACACCAAGATGTCTCCATTATGGGTGCAAAACTTGGGTGACCTACTGACAAGACCTCAAGAGTTTGGAGTCCAACGATGTTCCTGGAAGATCCTTTGCATCAAGTGGGAAGGTGACCGAATTAATACCAGCATTGAAGCAATGATCCTTATGCACCAAGTACGCTGGGTTGGACTTTGTGTGCGGATGCCAGATTTTTGCCTCCCAAAACAAGCTCTCTACTCTCAGCTCACTTATGGTCAGAGATCTCATGGTGGTCAGAGGAAATGCTACAAAGATACACTGAAAGCACATCTTAAGAAAACTGATGTTGATATTATAAACTAGGAGGAGCAAGCCACTCTGTGGTGCCAGTTCGTCCATCAGGCAGTGGCCTGCTTTGAGGAGAAGCTGAAAAGAGAGAGAGAAGGAAGGAAACAGAAAGAACTTTCTTCCAGGAGGCAGCTGACCTGCTAGGAAATGTCTGTACCTACTGCGGGCAGATCTCTGGTTCCCGGATTGGACTCCAGCGTCATCTCAGGACCCATATGTAAATCTGTGGTAGAGCTCATCCTCAAATTGAGGGATTGCCAACGATGACAAGAATTCCCATGATCAGAGTGCTAGAGACCACAAAGCCAAAGGAGACTTAGCCAAGAGAGATCCCGATTCAGCACCGTGCCTTGTGGGGCCACTCACAAAAATGCAGAATGAATGTAAAATACTCCCACTCTGATCTGGTTGTGTGTTAAACACCACTGCATCATGTAAATAGCCACACAAGCTACAGGATGACGGTGAATTGGGCCCCAGGTACAGGGCTGCAAATTGCTGACCTGTAGGGTGCTTCATGGTGTGGAGCAGGATCTTTTTAGATTGTTTCTGGGCTTGTATCTGATTTTATTTTATTTTTTTCACTTTCTTGGGTGAGAACTGGATTGAGTGAGCTGGGTTAATTGGTTTGAGGCTGGTACCTGAATTCAAGGACAGAGACGCTTAACAAAGGAGGAGCTCAGAAGAGTCAACAGACGCTTCTTATGAGCTTTTTCTTCTTTACACACCCCATCATCCCCTGGGAAAAATCAACATTTGTCTTTCTGAGCCTGGTAAACAGCAGCATTATGTACTGCATCCTGAGAGCAGCCCTATGACTGCAGCTTTCTCATCAATTCTGTGGTGTCAGTTGGGGGACGTGAGGGGGGAAAACAGTCTAAAATAGAAGCCAGAGAGTATTGCCTGTTTTAAAAGAAGAGCAGGAAAGCACTGAAGGGCCACTGGGGAAAGTCTGCAGCTAAAAACCAAAAGCATCTGTTGAATTGCACTGAGCAAACTGGAGGAAGGCAGAAAACTGATTTTTAAAAATGCATAGATTTCTAAACACACATTGGCACACAGTGTTACCAGGCTCTGCAGAGTGTCAGTGCGCGCTGAAAGGCCAGATGCTGGAATTGGGAAGCTTTGCCTTGGGAGTTTTCATCCCCAGCCAGAGCCTAGAATATTATGGGGCTAAGGGCAGCAGGGGGCGTCTTGGGACTATTTAATCTTCTGTGGACATACCAGATTCCAAATTTAAAATTCCTTTTCCATCCATCAGATCAGATAAGGGATCTCTCTAGCCAGGCTGTGGCCCTGCGTTTGTTTTAGGACAGGAGAGCCTGAGAAAACTTGGTGGTTCAGTTGGGTGATGAGGCCCTAAAGTTTGGACACCAAAAGCTCTTTGGGCCAGGAGCCATCTGCTTGTTCTGTGTTTGTACAGCACCTAGCACTCTGGGGTCCATGACTAAGGCTCCTAGATGCTACTGCAAGATACACAGTTCAGCTAATTATTATTATTCGAGGCTCCTGAGGCTGAAGACCTGGACTGAAGGTCTTGTGAGAGCCGGTTACCATAGATTTCTGGTATTTCCTCCTTCCAGCCAGGCCAGAAATTGGAGTTGTGCTGGAACCACCCTGGCCTGTCCCCAGAACATTGCTGGTTCTGATAAAAAGTAAAGGGCCGCCCGATCTAAACCACCCTGGGGTTGGTTTTGTGAACTCTGACTGAAGTTTTGTTTTTTTTTTTGGAAAAACGAAATCCACCTCTGGGTTTTAGTCCCTCTCTTGTGGAAATATCACAAGGGCAGCATTTAATTTGGCGTGTCACCTCCTCTTTTTCGGATTTCGGTTTGAGCTGAGAAGCTTTGTATGTAAATGAGTGGTGAAAAGTTAGAGGGACGCCAACTGCTGGAACCCTAGTTAATTTCAAGGAGTGAATGACAAGTAGTAATACCTGCCCCTGTCCTTTCCCTAATTGTTATGGTCTCACCATGATGTTTTCCTATTCTTTTAAAAATGTTTTTCTCTCCCCTGTGGCTGTATGAATCTCTCACAAAGAGCAGAGGAAGTGGCGAACTTTCCCACTTCCCCCACACACATTCAGGACCTATTTCTCCAGTGCCTTGTGACTGGTGTAATCATTTACACTTGTACAAAGGTGTATTCAAAGCAGGTAATGTCTCCGTGAAATCATGTGGTATCATTTCTCCTACCTGATTGCATGACTAAAACATTTTTTAGCCAGAGAAGCACAAGCGATGACTAACGTACTTTCCAGTACAAATAATCACTTGTGCTAAAAATTTTGATGCTTTCATAATTCACCAGCATCTTCCTGAATAGGTGGCAGCTGTCCAGGCACTCATGAATAATAAATAACATTCCCACTAACAACAATGAACAGATCTAACCACTCCCATCTGTGAAACTATTTGTGTCTCCAGTTTTGTACCATTCATCCAGCTCTCCGCCTCCCTGGGTGTATTCTGTGCTGATACCTGCAGTACCTGGAGGCCATTTTAACCATTGAACAACTTAGCAAGGGATGTGGTGGATTTTCTGTCACTGGAAATCTTTAAATCAAGACTGGACAGCTTTCTAAAAGACATGAACTAGTTTGACTGCAAGTTACTGAGTGCAATGCAAAAATGACTGATCTGTGAGCAGTGTTAACGCAGATCAAACTAGATGGTTATGATGGTCCTTTCTGACCTTAAAATCTATGGTTTCATTTATCACTCTCTGACCATAACTAGAGAAGAACTCCATTTAAAACCCTCGATCTGAACTCCATTTCCCATTCTAAGCTTGGCGAAATGCAAGTCTCAGCTTTGCAACTGGGGCTCATCTCCGTTCATAGTCACCATTGAACTAGTTCTAGCACCGCGCTTTTGGCCACTGCTCTGAGCGGGGATGATGATCTTCTAAGGGACACCGGTGGTAGCTAGTACCAAGCTACGTGTCCAGGACGAGACATGTATGCAGTTTATTCTTACCAATTCCCCAGCAGCTTGCTGGAGGGATGACTGTGCTCCAGCCATGGGCCAGATTCTGAGCTGCTGTAAATCACCATAGCTTTGCCAAATTACACCAGCTCGGAATCTGATCCCTGATCTGCATGCGCTTGCTGCAGAGAGATGTTTGCAGCCAGCTCCGTGGACACTGACTATTCTGAGGCTTAGGCCACAGTGTTTATAGGCAGCGGTGCACCTAGGCATGTACCATTGTCACATGAGCACACCGGCAAGTAACTGCATCAGAAATGGGCATTGTTCCATGTGACCATGCCTGACTCCATTACCCGTGTAACGAGAGAACTGCAGATGCAGCCCTGCCTCTTTTCCAGTGAGAGGTCTGTCTGCAGCATGCTGCTGCTGCTGCCAGAGACATCCAGTCCGGGATGAAACACAAAAGGAATCATACACATGGGTTGTGTTTTTGTCCAGCTGTGCTCAGCTTATTTGGACAGTGTCTCCATTACACAGAACTTGGGAAATGTATCGTGTTTTGCAGTGCATGTTTCTGATTAGGGCCGCAGCACAGAGCAGCTTGGTTTCACATATTCCTTTTCGGGTTTAAATTTGAGTGTGGATTTAGAGTGAACGAATGAGAGGTGTTAACTGCACTGGCTGGAGTCAGGCATAGATTTCTGCACCCATTACCTGCAATGTTCTGCAAATAAAGGTCACTCCTAGCCTGCATCAATTTTGCTACTTCCCGGCTGTTCCAATGCATCTCAATCCTCATGCGCAGCACTCCCAGCTGTTCCACTTCTAGTGCTCCATTCAGGAGACCTGAGCAGGGTTGTCGAGCTACGTGATGTGGGCAAACAGAAATGGGAATGGGACTCATCAAACCCATTTTTAATTATGTCCTGAGCCAGCATTTGAATGTCACAGCTTGGGCAGACCTCCATCACCTAGGCACCAGAGGGAATGGTGAAGAAGTCATTGAGGAGCTGCCCATGCACTGTGTAAAATCAGCCCTACTGCCAAATTTCCCTTTTAATGTATTAGGCGCATTGGTCCCAACCTTCAACATCTTTGTCTGAAACGTTTTAACTAGCATTTCCAGAGGTTGCTCATGAATGGCAGGGTTTTGGGCTGGGATGAAGGAAACTTGCATTGCTACTGTCTGTATTGTACCTGGGTGGCGAATAAACTGCATAGATTCCACTCTTCAGGATGGTCCAGCTGGCAACTTTCAGATGCACTGAAATGCACACGCAAATCTAAACCAAAAAAGGAGGGAAACTGGGTATTTCATAATCATCTCATTGTACTTCTGAAGACCGGGCTCCGTCCTTGCTGTCATCCTCACATCCTCTACAGGGGACAGGGCAGGGGGCCATGACAGTGCAGCAGAGGAATGTTGATAGTTACTATTGAGAATAGTCACACACACAATGTGCTGGGTACTTTCCGAACACAGAGGGCGACACCAAATCTGCCCTGAAGAGCTGCTGCTTTAAACAACTGGCCATCATGCTGGGAAATACCAGTGGTTCAAAGCAGCATCCCAGCCAAGGCCTATGTAAATCTCTGAAGTGATCCATCAGTGCTGACTCCTGATCAATGGAGGGCAGGAGTTGGCTGGGAGAAGGGCTTTTCTTACCCTCTGGGTTGTGGGAGAGTAGCAGGGATGGCCAGAGTAGCCTTGAAAAAAGGTCCCAGTCTTAAACAGAGACAGTTTTACCCCCGATACTCACAATGACAAGAAAGGGCTAATATTGGGGGTGGAAATGCACATTCAATTATCTGAGCAGCCCTCGAGAAGATCTCCTGGATGATCCCAGAGACTGTTAGTCTGCCGTTAATACACTTATAGAAACAAGGAGCCAAATTTGTTGTTCAGATAACCAGCAGCCACTTCATTGCCCAATGGGACGGCTCCTGCTTCTATCACTGGTGAATATGGCCCAGCCATTTTGGACAAGACCAGCGTTCACTTTTATATTTACTTCTGTAACAGGTGTAAAGAGCATGTGCTCCAGGTTTGTAATATGCTGTTGCTGTTCATACTTAGCCCTTAGTTCTGACAAGTTAGAACTAAGAATAAACTAATAGTTTCCCTCCCCTACATGTGGGATATGTGTATAGCTATGAGGATCAGTAACACAAGGAGAGAATGAACCTAAAGTACCCATTCTTGGTACTGTTCCATGTACATAGAAGGGTCGGGGACACAACCTTTTGCCTGGGCACTTCGTACAAAAAACCCCAGGGTTATTTGGGTGGTATCGTAGTTTGGGGATACTGGACTCGGACGTATCTATCAGTAACATTATTAGGGTCAGGTTTTGCATCAGCTGAGACAGCATTTTCCACCAGAGGTGGTTCCTCGAGACACACTGGACCTGATTTCCCATTGCCCCGCCCCACTCAGGTAGTCATTTACTTTAGTGCAAAGTGGGATTTGGGAGCATTTTACACGCATTTTGCATTGGTGGCACAAGAAGTGCAAGGCAATGGAGAACTGGGCCCAGAATTGTCTGGCGGTAGGTGCATGGTGTTGTGAGACTGGACCTATGGGCCTGGGCGTGATTCTGCCTCAATTACATAGTGCTACGGGATGCTGTTCAGCCAGAGGTCAGAAGACAATGCTAAGCATCCCTAACGCTATAATTATGTATAACAGGGACATGTCCGTGCGGTGGAATGAACTGTTCTTAGATTGTCCTACTTTAACTGTTGGACTGTTCCATTTTAAAAGTACACTGAGGGAGTGTGCAGAAACCTTCATTTCAACCACATAAGATGCATTTAATTCTGTTTCTTCTTCCAATGCTTTATAATAAACAGATAGCCTGGCCTTTTTGGGGGGGGGAGGAGGGAAACAGACATGACGACGACGACTCCTGCTGCAAGTAGAGGGAAGACGCGTAGCCAGTCTGTGTGGGATAGAAGCCTCTGATTTTTGCTTCATGGTTCAGCTGCCCAGAACCAGAGCTGCAAATGCCTAAAAATAGAGACAACCCCAGACTGCATTTAACATGCTTATACTGTGTCAGCCCCGCCTCCACTGCAGTCTTCACAATGGTCTGGGTAGAGGAATACATTTTCTTAGTGACTGCATTTCCTTTTATGACCGAGTCTCTCTCCTATCCCACGGGACTGGAGTCTTTCCACATTGCTTAACCACCATCCCATGATCAGCCTTGACACATTTTCCTTCTCTGGAGAAGTCTAGAGGATAGTACACTGGACTAGGACTCAGGAGATGTAAGTTCTATTTCCATCTCTGTCTCTGGTCCTCTGAGTGAGCTTGAGCAAGTTGCTTCATCCCTCAGTGCCTCAGTTTCCCTGTCTGTAAAATGGGGATAACAATACTGACCTCCTTTGTAAAGCACTTTGAGACCTACTGATGAAAACTGCTATATAATTTTTTGGCAATATGGTACATGAGGCAGCCTTTATATGGTGCTGCCTAGTAGCTAGAGCTGCAGTAGTTAGGACAGCTGAGCCCTAATCCTGTCTCTGCTACAGAGTTGCTGTGTGAACTTTGGCCAGTCACTTTAGTTCTCTGCGGTTTGGGTTACCCATCTGCTACATGGGGATAATACTTACTGACTTCTCAGAAACGTGAGAGTTTGATCAGATGAGCAAAGTGCTTTGAGGCCTTTGGATTATAGGTGCCATGTAAGTGCAAAGTGTGTGTGTAGATACGTTGCAAGTTCAACAATAAGAAACGCCAAAGCTCTGCCACTCTGGACATTGTGTATATTTTATGTTTAATTGTACCTTGTTACCAGGGCTAAGAGGAATAAAATCTATTTCCTACGTCCAATCCTGTCCAAGCTTGGTAGTTCCGCGCTTTGCATCCTTTTGCCAGCAGAGGGAATAAAGTCTTTGAACCCAAAAGGATGGATTTTACTAGCTCCCCCCCTGCCAAAACCAAGCAATGGTGCTAGTCCTCAATGAGGATTCTATCCTTGCTAAGGTTCAGCCCCTCTTGCAGTAGGCTATTTAAAGAAGTGTAGTTAAAATTCTTTTTAATACAGAAAATGCGTGTGGCAGAGGTGAAAACAATCTCCAGAAGATCTGGTCAAACTTCCTGAAAAAAATCACCTTTGGGGCCAGGATCAAGAGAAGAAAAGCTCAGTGATATGTTTCAGAAAGTTGGGGAGGTGCTGGCAAAAACTACACCCAAACACAGGCGATTGCAATGATATTTGTATTACATGAGCACCCCAGCTGAGGTTGGGGCCCCACTGTGCTAAGCACTGTGCAAACACCTGAGCTTACAGACTAAATAGACAAGGAAACAGAGAGGTGTCTGAGGTCACTGAAAATCAGAGGCAGAAATGAGAATAGAACCAGGTCTCCTGAGTTCCATACCCATGTCCTGTCACTAGACTCCTGCCTTTTGCTGTCTGATAATGGAAGTTGTTTACAAACTGAACTGCTGGGAATGCTAGCATATCTGCCACTGGTACAGTTACATCTGTTCAAGGGACAGGCTTTCTTCCATCTGCATTCGCACAGGCACGCCAGGTCAGTGTTTGCTGGTAGGGGGGGAAATATCAGTCTCGTTTTTTCCTTTTGAAAGCAGGACTTTTTACTGTCCCCCTTTCACAGTGTGATTCTGCCATGGGGGCTCTCCCTTCTCCTCTTCCTCCCTGGATGAGGAGCAGGGTGCGTCTTCTTGGAACTGGCCCAGTGGTTCAGCCACATGGCTTTGCAGTCACAAAGACTTTTTTATATTATGAAAGCGAAGTGGAGACACACACACACACACACACATGGCTCTGAGCATGAGGCACTTTTTCCAAGTGGAGCTGCCAGCCAGAAACCCTGGTCCCAGGGCAGTTAGCATGAGGTTTGCTGCCTTCCCCACCTCCCTCCTTTTTTTTTTATAATAAGACACAAGCTGTTCCAGCTGAGAGGCTGGAGCAATAATACCACCCACTGTTTCAAGGCTCTGGGACCTAGGTGCACCCTGATTTTCTGACTGCTTGCTGTATGGCAGCTAGACTCCCTGGTGGGATAAAAGGCCCCTTACGAGTGAGCTATCTCTTGTAGATGAAGTCTGCATCGATCAAAAGATGGGGGGTTCCAAACCTGCTTACAGGTTACAGGAAATTCTGGTGCAAAAGCCCTAGTGGCCAACGGGGGTTCAGAAAGAAAAGAGTGGCTACTGGTTCCTGGCTCAACTGGGTCTTAGAGACATTGGTCCTCCAGTTGAAACTAAGAGACTGAAGGATTCTATTTGGAAACTCTTGGAATTCCCAGCATGGGGAATTGTAGACTGTGGGAGCCAGATCAGCTGATCCACTGGATCCATGATGTAATTGCCATGGCTTGTAGCTTCAAGGCACAGTGGAGCGACTTAGAGAGAGGCAGCCTTAAATTTGTGATTCCTGGATATGGCTAGCTCATGTGTGTGTTTGTTTTTAAACCAGAGCTGATTAATAAGGCAAAGATTAATGCTCCCGGCACAAGCGGAAGATGAATGGTTGTGGCTATCCTCACACGGGCAATCTGTGGTTAAGTGACTTGCCAATGAGTAGGTAGCAGAGCAGGAGACAGAACCCAGGAATCCCTGCTTGCAGTCCATTGCTCTAACCAGTAGCAGCAGCAACTGCCTTGCTTGGAGTGCAGCATCAACCATCTGTATGGAGGATTAGTACTCTCTTTCTGGAGCTGGGTGTGTGGAATGGAATAAAGGAGAGATTGCATCACTTTCTAAAGAGAAATATGTCCCAGAATGATGTAAACTTCCTCCATAACTCTCGCTGCCACTGTCTGGGCAGTAGGGGGGTGGTTCACACAAACTCCTATGGAAAGACTAGTTAATTAGAGAAGACTCAAACCAAGCCAAATTCAGGTCTCTCTGTTCTGGTTGACCATGATTCCACAATAGGGACACAAGGATGTGCCTAATATTTCAGACAGTTACCCACCCTGGTACAGATGCTATGTGATAAATTAGACACAGCAGAGCTCTCTGGTCCTTTTGCACTGACTTTGCTGGTGGAAGGAGCCTCTCTGACAGACACAGAACTAGCAGTGGGTATCATTCATGAGGGTCCCAGCACAGAATGTGTCCATGGACATGTCAGGGGCATGCTGTGGTCAGGGAGTGTGTTCTGCAGTGCTGCACAGTGGGAACATTGCAGCCCTCAGGACTGGTCTAACCTGCAGCAGAGGCTGAGGTGGGTCGGGCCAGTCCCAGGATATGGGAGGCAAACTGCATTCCCTCTTAGTCCCTGTACCATGCATGCACACACTGTGCACAGAGATTGATTTGGGCCCGATATGGTTGTGTTTGCATGTCTTAGCAAACACACTTCGCTGCAAGATCCAGGGGTTTGTCTTTGTTTTCCTGTTGGAGAAAGATTGCTGTGTGTGCATATGTCTATTAAAAAGTTTTAGGTTGAAAGGTGTGGTTGTGTGTCCCACTCAATTACTTCAGGATTTTCTTTTCCAATTTCCTGATCTCTAGACACGCTCGCAGTTTCTGATATTGCAGAGGAATAGTAACAACCATTATCGACCACTGTAAACTTCAGGGAAAGACGGAGGTTATGAGTGAAGTATTTCTCCATCCAAATAACCGCTCTTGAGATTTCAGAGGTCATGTTTCTGTACAAAGCAGACACCAGCAGGAGAAGGGTGGCTTAGCAGATCGGGAATCACAGCATGGACACTGAACCACATACCAGGTTCACGTTAGTTAGCTTGGCACCTTACAAGTGATTTTTCTCGCCCTAGGAATCACCAGGACCTCTAGTGGGAGACTTCGGAGAGTCGGTGACCCAACAAGTCCAAGTAAGTTGCATTTAACACACCCGTTTCCCTGAGCCTTTCCCCTCGAGTAGAAAGGTCACCTCTCCCCTCCTTGCCTCCTGGGGCTAGCAGAGAGAAGCCCTTCCGCCTTCCATCAAACAAGCGTTGTTAGAAGGGAAAGCTGGCTGCAGAGAGGCTTCCGTACCCTACATATTCCACAAAATGGAATTAGAGCTAATTGCCTATTGAATAATGGATCTGGAGAGAATCATTAGAAAGCCCCACATCAAGTCAGGGGTTCCACAGCAGTGAGCAGAAAGCGAGAGTGCCCTAAGATTGAATTACAGCGCCGGTAATTAACGGCTCTCTGACTCTTCTTAGCCATTCTTTTTTATTGCACATGGAGATTTACGGATTACATGTGCTTGTGCTCAAAGGGACATTCCTAATTGCATCTTGACTTGATTTAAGCTGTTTCCCATTCAGGAGGAGGCAGGTAGGAGGGTTTCTTTCTTTAAACAGGTGTCTCCAGGCTCATTACTGCACCGCTTTCCTGTCCACCCATTGGAGGCTTTTAGCATTTGAGCCTCTCTTGCGCTGCAGCCCTGCCTGTATCATTACATGCTGAACTGGAGAGTCCTGCTGATACGAGCTGTGTGAACTCAGCCCAGATTGGGGAGGGGATTATGGGGCAGTGGGGGAAATGCTTGAGGGCAGCACGGACTTTAGGCATAGGAGATACAGGCAGTTATATAGTCATAGATTTTTAAGGCCCAAAAGAACCATCAGATCTAGTCTGGCCTGGGACTGTCCAAAGCCATTCTGGACCCTGGTGCAGCTAAGACCTGCCCTGAGGGCTGCCTTGGCTGCAAGGGTCCCTGGAGGCTGAGTTTACCTAGGAGGCCGCATCTGAAATAGCACCAGGTTAGCCCAGGAGTCACACGCATCACTGGCTTCCAGGGCTCTGCAGGAGGGCAGTGGAACCTGACTGGAAGAGCAGAAGGGAATCGCCTAGTGTGGGGGATGTTGCAGACGTACTCACAAAGAAGATCCTCACTGCAGCTGGTGTGACGGGTTCTGGGACAGGGCTGGGTCCATTTGCATCCTGGGAGAGTGGGGGACCTAAGCTCACCTAGAATGAAAGGCCCAGCTGGGTCCCAGAGCCCAGAAAACCGATTACAGGGGACCAAAAGAGAGAAAAGAGGGACGGGAGTGAAGGTCATAGGTGCAAAGGGAGGCTCTGGTGGGGACGCAGCTGGAAGGGACAGAGGTGCTGTGCTTAGGCTAACAGTGCATCTAGGGCTAATCTTGCTTAGGGGATCTTAGTGATTAAAGTGATGCACCCTGCCTACAGGTCCTCCCAAGTCACTGACCCTTTGGCAAACACCCCTCAGCTTCTATTCTGGTGGGTACCTTTCTAATGGCAGGCGGGCCTGTGGCTTTGTGGAATAGGGTGACCAGATGTCCCAATTTTATAAGGACAGTCCCAATATTCAGGGCTTTTTCTTATATAGTGGCCAATGCCCCCTACCCCCCCACCCCGTGTCCCGATTTTTCACACTTGCTGTCTGGTCACCCAGTCGAGGAACCTTTCTGCAGTTGTTTCCATATGGAGATGCCCCAGCTCCAAGAGACAGCCCTTCCTCCTGTAATGATGTGGCTGAAGCTTGTCTCATTAGAACTTCAGTTGGCGTCTGTAGAAATTCCATGCAGGAGGCACTTGCATGGTTACAAGCAACACAGTATTACCTGCTGCCATCCAGGATTTTATGCTTGTAGATCCGTGCTCCTGCAAATGCCGTTGGTACCCTTATTAAAGACTGGCTGGAAACTAAAGCGCCTTTTTCTATTACAGTAGTGTTATTACAGCTGGAAGGAAAGCAGATTAGAAACTGTACCACTGTTTGTCAGATGATGTCTCTTTTCCAGCAAGATCCCTGCTGGCAGTTCTGCAGTTAGTAGTGTTTAATGGCCAGGTGTCCCAGCCAAATTCAGAGCT
>ML675637.1:7567252-7628703 GCA_007922155.1 Mesoclemmys tuberculata
GGCAGTGAGACCCAACGCCCAGTGTACAGACACCCATTCCCAGCTCTAACAAAGGCCATTGCCTTATACTTTGACACCCAGCCTGCTTGAAAAAATGATTTTTCTTTCCTTTGCGAAATAATCAAGGGAAAGCTGAAGCTAGTGGGGTCTGCCTGGAATGTTTTTGTTTGGGTTGGCAACTCCTTTATTAGGAATCATGCTCCCAAAGTGCCGTGTATACCCCTTCGAGTCTGTTAATTTCAATTGCCACAGCTGTTCTCTTCCCTCTCTGCTGGGATGATGCAGCTATGACCTGCCCCAGTTTAGGAATCAGCAATGAGATGCTAGCACTTAGGACAGCACAATTGCTGCCACTGTGTCCTTGCACAGGGGTTAGGCACAAAAGTGTGAGGAGGCTCTCTGCATCTTCTTCATCCTCTTGCACGCCCATGCAGGGCTGGGCACAATCAGGCCATGTATATAGAGAAATCACCTGTTGCAAGAAGCCACATGACAAATGTTTGTTCTGTTTGCTATAGCATAGACCACAAGGCAGTAGAAACAACATATGCAAATGCCATCTTAAATGCATGTTTAAAAAAATCCTATTTTTCCATGCACTGAAAGTTAAAATACAATAGAAGAAAATGGACCTGACAGGGGTGTATGCTCAATGAAAATACATTTTCAAACCTCTGGTGCTGCCGGTTCTCAGTGAAGGAACATCATTTGGGTGCATCAAAGTTACTAGTGTAACAAGCTTGTCAGCATTTTATTTTCTCATTCAGATTGTTTTTAATACTCTTTGGATAATAGCCATGGACTCTGCGTTGTAAAAGCAAGACTGCAATATTTGGTGTCCATCAGGAGAACGTGTAGACTGTATGTTTATAGTCTGTCTCCTTCTCACCTGGATGTTAATCCCATCTGGACTATATAAAGTGATGGTGTTAAAATAAGTCATGCCTTCTTTTAAAGAGTACAGCAAACATTGACCTCAATGAGAAAATGACTGAAATGGGACTGGTCTCTATGGGAAGGTATAAGAGCAAAGAGATATAAGGTGTTTCCAACTGATTTCAAATGCATCTCTAATGTTCCCATCATTCTTGTCCCATGGGAATTTTTCAGTGGCTGATATGGGATTTCCTGAAAACATTCCCTCCCATGTACTAGACGCGCTGTCGTTTGGGGTCTGTTCCAAAGCCCACTGAAGTTAGCGAGAGTCTTTTCATTGACTGTGATGGGCTTTGACTCAAGCCCTTGGAGAACGTGCAAATACTGGTTATCAGTTCACTGTAACTCTCTTTAGATCTTGATCTATCCCACTTAGCGGCCCTCACTCCTGGAATCTCCATTAAAGGACTCCATTTTCCTTCGTCCTTGCTGGAATCCATTCGGCTCTCTGGTTGCTCCAGGTACTAGTTACCAGAGGAGAGGTTTTCAGCATTGCAAACTATCCGCTTCTGCTGCGAGGCCTACAAGAAATCTCCCTGCCTGTGGCCATGTGGCAGAGGACCAGCTGGGAAGAAGTGTATCTAGCTTTATGTAACGCAAAGCATAGGGAAAACCGCGAAGGTATGGAATAATTCTATCCATTCTTCTCTCCCCTCTCTCTGTCTGAGACTTGTCTCCTTAGTCCGTAAGGTACTCTGGGCAGGGATACACGGCCTCCCCAGCACCAAACACAGTGGGGCGTCGATCCTGAGCGGGGCCTCTGGCCACTACCGTGATAGAATAAAAACTGGCACCCTTGCTTGTTGTTGACCTCAGCAGGAGTGGGGCCCAGAACCGCCTGGGCCATGGCGATGGCGCTAACCTTTTAGCCAGGTACTCGTCTTGCAAAGAGCCCTTGGCTCCCACTGAAGATGACAAGCCCACTCTCGTACCCACTGATGTCAAGGACATTTTTCTATTGTCGTCAGAAGGCCAAGAGCTGGCCTGCCATGAGGGGAGCGCCACGTACCATGCAGAAAGGGACCCCAAGAAGCAGGACCCGGTGAGGAAGAGTTGCCATGCTAGCAGTGACCCACAACCCATCTTACATGTCTCCTCTGAAGGAAGAGAGGGCTTTGGTACCTCCAGGGCTAAATTAACCAACAAGAAGCTTCTAACAGAGCTAGCGTCTGGGCTTTTCCTTAGTGTGATCTTAGCATCCCCGGAGCCTTCCGGCCCCTGTGCTCTCAGCTCCCTGTTTTGCCAGTGTCGCTCTGCATCCCAAAGGGAGTGAGCGGTGCCCCTACCTGGCTGGGATTTGGGGAGTGCTGCAGCTGCCTCTGAAGCTTTGCCCATTGCAGACATTCTTCTCTTTTCAGGACTGCTTTTGGTGTGCTGGTAACCTTCTGTCATATTTATTCTTCCTCCCTGGGAGACGTATGAATGGCTGCTGGTATTTCTGACCCCCATATCCCTCCTTCTCTCCAGAATGTTGAAGAACGTATTAAATTTGTAATTATTATTTTAGGAACGCTAATCACTTTTCAATCAGCAAACCCCCTGCAGAACTCCCACGCTCTCCTTGTTACGTCCTTTATACACGTCTCCTTCCCTTGGGCCGTCTCACGTTCACAGTTCCTCTCCCTTTTTCCTTGCTTTCTTTGCCACTTCTGGTCCTCTTCCCAGGCCTCATACCCTGGAGGTGGGGTCTGAGATCTCAGACCTTCTTATGGCAAATACGTTCTGTTCTTCTCTGTGCACATAGGGAGGATATAGTTACCGAACAGTGATTTCCTGGAGCAATGACTTAGATACAGCAAAGTGCTTAAGGACGCGTAGTCAACAGGGCTACTCATGTGCTGGAAGTTTAGTATGTGCGTAAGTGCTTTGCTGGATCAGGGCCCTGGTTCAACTTTGGGCTTCGGCAGATACTGGGTGAAGCGACTACTCACGGGACACAGCTGAGTGTTGAGGTTATGGCTGTCCCCAAAAAGAATACTGAAGGGTGCCTTCTGAATGAATATGCACTGGCTGAGGCTGTGCCAGCTTGTAGCATGACGTCATGTTTGCCTCTTCGTGCCCTGAGGATGAGTCAATGTGTGATGATGTTGCATTCTCATATCCTACTGTAATGTTGTGGTATCTTGATGCGAAGACATGATCGTAATAGGCCTGTCAGAATCCAACGTCAGCAGGCTGCAGAGCCTTGAAGAGCCCTCTTAAAAACTCTGATTCTCCTGGAAATTTGGGGATGGGAAGTGACATTTGTCTGCACAATAGAGGTTCATGCACTAAACCTTCACCTTGGGAAAGCTGGCTTCAAATTCTTGGCCACCAGCGAAATGGTTTGTATTCAGGTCTTAGTATCTAGGGCACTTCAGCTCATGTTATGTGCAAACACAATGATGTTGTCTCGACTTCTGGTGCGATGTATCCTCAGACACTATAGCCAAAGACAGAAAGGGGCCTTGGCAGAAGTGCAGAAGTAAGTGGCGTGCAGAGACCCTAAACTGAAAGACACAGAATGTTTGCTTTAGATTGGCTTCTTCTAGGGTGACCAGATAGCAAGTGTGAAAAATCGGGAGGGGGGATGGGGAATAATAGGTGTCTATATAAGACAAAGCCAGGAATACTGGGACTGTCCCTAATAAATCAGGACACCTGATCACCCTAGTTTCTTCAGACTCTGATGATATATTTTCTCCTTTTTCTGGTGCGAGCCCTTTTTAATAATCATTTTCATGTTGAAAATTTTAACAAGCAGTTCAGCACTTTGGTTTACACTGCAGTAAATACTTACAGCTCCATATAAGTGCAGCTCCATTTCCCCTCGTTTCGGGTCCAAATTTCCTTTCTCCGCTCATCTGGCCCTGCACCTTGGTGCATGTATAACTGGGGCAATTGTAGGGTTTCACTTATAACTGCTGCTCCATCAGGGGTGGCCTGTGGCTCTTTGCCACCCTAAGCAAAGAAGGGGATAAGGTGCCTTTCCATAACCATGGTGCCTAGTGGCCAGATTTTCAAAATTTCTGGCCAAAAGCAAAGGGGCCAGCTGGGGGCTAAGACCTTGAAGATGTGGCCCAGAGCTGTCTTGAAAATCTGGTCCTGTGACCCCCTCCTCAGCATCTCTCCTCCCTGTACCAGTGCCACTTGGCCATTTCCAGTCATCTACAAGCAGGCCAGCTCCTCTGTTTCCAGGACATCTCTCTTCCCCTGACCTCTCTTCCCTTCCCGGTGCAGGAAGGATGATTAGTGAGACTGGCTGCTAAATTTCAATTCGGAGCAACCCCGGTCAGCTAGCAACGCACAGTGAGAAATGACTGCTCAACAGGAGTTGGAGGGGCCCCTCTGAGAGTCACTTGGACACACACAAGTCTAGGTTTGGCAATGTCACCCAACAATTAAACAAGAGAATACAGTCCAGCAGGCTGACTAATATGGGATGTTTGGGGGCTGTATTAAACATGCAATTGGAAACAGGCGGCTCCTCTCCAGGAAGAGTGGATGCTGTGGGGGAGGAGAGCAGAAGCCCTACATCAGAAATTCCACGGCAAACTCTAGCTCCCAACCTAACACGTCAGCGTGTCTCATTTTTGGTAGCTTTGGCTATCGTTTCTGCAGCATTCAAATGTGTTTCCTAGGAGGGCTTTCTCCTCTGAACCTTCTTAAGATTTACACCTGACGAACGCTAGTGCGTGAAAATATTTGCTGACACTAGGCAGGAGTGTATGTTACCTGGCGGGTAGCACTGGAGTGGAGGGAATCTGCTTCTTGGGAACATGATTTTCATCGTGGAAGCCAGCTACTTTCTGTACTTTGGTTTCCTTGCAGGCTATTATTTGGCTTTCATCCAGGGGAAAGAACATCTCTGGTGGGGTGCTGGCACAGTATGTAAGGAGGGTGACAGGTAAAGGGGTATGCTTTTTGTCAGCAGGCAAGCCCTTATGAGGAGAAGGTCTTTAAGTCTGATGCAGGGAAACTATTTCTTTGACTAGATCTGTTTCTGCCTCAGGTGATTTGTTTGTTAAAACTCCCAAAGGGGTGAGAGAGGAAGAGGCGCGTCTTGCTTCCCTGCTTTGTTCTCTGTCTTGCTGCATGGCTAGTAATTTGCAGCTAGCCAGACCAATAGAGAGGCATTACACCAGAGCCAGCTGCAATACAGGAGAGGCATGGCTCTTTATGTGAGTGAGTCTGTCTGCGAGAGGCAGCATGCTAACAACATCCCTAGTTTTGCACCGTCAGCACTTGGCTGAGGACTGACCGCAGTTTAACTTGAGGCTGCTTGGAAGCGCAGTGCATAATTTAGAGAAGCACATAGCTCAGGCCCTGCTCTCTGGGTTGCATTATCTGGGGCACTCATTGATGGCACGAAAACCTTCATCCGAGATCTTTGCCTTTTACTCTCAAAATGATCCTACCGGACACAAGGCCAGAAGCAGCAGGCCTCGAAATCCTGGGTGGGTTAGATAGACAAAGCGATCGGAGGCGAGTGAGTGTGGGATGGAATCTCATGAGCAGGGACCACTGGAGACCTTGGTTCAAAGCCTTCATTAGACTGATGCTGGTGATGAAATGAAAGATTGATGTTTTCTATAGAATTCGGTGCAGACGCTGTAAAATCCCATTCACCACAAAGCGTCACATTGGCACAGCGGTGAGAAGGATCCGGGAGTGGATGAACAGGAGAGGTTAAGGCAGGTCAGGACTGAGAGGTGTTCACAGCTCCTGTCCACAGCTAGTGTTAGCAAGTCACTGCCCTAGGTAGCAAAATCCATCCGTAAGCTCAGAGACATTTTAAAAAAATATGCGAGTACCAGGGGAATCCTTAGCGAGTGGAACAGGTGGAATAACCCGATCCTTTCCCCGCCATGAAGACCCTTCCTTTTTCCAAAGAATCTGGAGGTTAGAAGAGGAGAGATTTTTCATCAGCCTTCACTGGGGTCTCAATTGACGTATTGACTCAATTCCCACATATGGCAACGCCTTATCACAGCTGCTGCTCTTTATCCCACAGGTCTAAAGAGCAATAGGACAGGAGTTAGAGACGGAGCAGGGAGAATGTGCTTTACCTGCACATCTAAAAACCAGCACAATGAATGTCCAGCGCTTGTCTCTATAGCAGGGTTCACCAGCTCCGTAAAGGTGTGTTGCTGGGCAACTTTTCCATCATCAAGCCTGGGCTACACTGGGGGCTTTGCCACCATAGCTAGGTAAGGGGGAGGATGTTTGTTTATTTATTTGGTGGTTTGGCTGACTCAGCTGTCCTAGCAAAAGCCCAAGTGTGGATGCTCTTCTAGAGGCAAGGTCCTTTTGCTGGTATAGTTGTCTTGCTTGGGGGAACTATACTGCTCAAAGGACACTTTGCTGCTATGAGCTGTCTACGCTAGCAAGGCTTGCCAGCAGACCCTTTAAAAGAGGAGAAGGCCTCACTTCCCATTGCTTCAGGAAGTGTCCCCTCTTCTACTGGAGGTCGTGACACAGTGGAAGAGTAACGATGCTTGGCATTTCTGTAGCACCTTCCTTTCGGGTCCCCAAATGCACTATAGATATGGGACCAAATTGATGTAACTTCGTTGATGCCAATGGTGGTGCACTAGAGAATGAATTCCCCCTCCTCGATTAAGCTGTGCGCCATCACTGTGAGAGATCTGACAGGAAAAGATCTATTGTACGAATTGGGAAATCGGGGAGCAAAGATACTGAGGCCAGAACGTTTTACAGTGTCTGTGGATTTGCTTTAATTGTGAGTGTTGAAATGGAAGCACGTCTGGCCCATTGCTCAGAGGGGCGGAGCAAAGGGAGGGGTGGGGGTTTGCGCCTCCGCTGTTTCCAGTTGGGCAATCCAAATTAATGCACACTTTTGAAAGACAAGGCTGAAGCGAATTCCCCAAGACCATGTAGTGAGTTCATGGCAGAGCGGGGACTAGAGCCTGGGACTAGAGCCTGAAGCTCCTCGCTCTCACCCATAGCACCATCATTGCTCTCTTTGTGCCTGGAAGCAGTGAAAGGAATAACTTCAGAAATGGATCAGGATTAGGGGGAAGGTGAGCCAATGCAGTTAAGGAAACCCGACCTCAATGTTTGTCCAGAGCTTCAGATGAACCCAACATCTAACTTTCCCATCGTCATTTTCACAGGCCACTGCTAAAGTATGATGATCAAGGCTATAACCGTAGTATTTCCAATCTCACCAGAATCAGGAATGGTCCAAATAGCTCCTCAGAGGCTTTGCTGCCCTGAGATTTCCAGTTCTTTTTGGCAGACTCAAGAGACCTGAAGGCTGAAGAAACTTTATTGATCTGATTGAATCTCCATGGCGGTGGGAGTGGCATGCTGAAAAGGACCCTTCCAGGCATTCAGCTATAATGGTTCAAACCACACCGATGTAGACGTAAAGTCAGAGTACTGCAGTGTTTAGGGCTATGACTGTGTTACTGATGGAAGCTCTTGTTTTGATCCTGGCCCCTGACCATCACTTTGACACAGCAGCAAAGGCGTTAACTGCTGGTGGTTGAAGTCGGGTTGCCTTGAACATGTTCCTAGATGAGGTCATTTGGATTTCCTGGGGCAGTCTCTATTCCCTTTTGTTTTCTGCCTCAGCCTGGCTACCCCAGCTGGGTGCAGCTCTGTGCCAAAGAGAGCCCACATGGGTATGCATCACTCCTCGTAGTTGCTAGTGACAGGCTGGCATTTGAAATGCATCCTCATTGTGCGAAGGAGGATGCAGGGACAGAAAGCAAAGGCAGACACTCACAGTTTGGATCACCAGCTGGTCTAGAGAGCCCTGATAGCCGCACAAATGAAAAACACAAGGAAGTTATCCAAGAAATATTTATGCCAGGCATCAAGGGGTTAAATCAAATGGGCCAGTCACTCTGCAGCTCTGACAGGGGTCTGGTTCCTGCACAAAGGCAGGACAGAGCTGCCAATGATACGCACCGCGCATAAAGTACATATGGGTGCGGGCGCCACCGACATATCTGACGGTTTGCAGGCAGTAAGGGGGGTTCTGTGTCCAGGACTGTGAGGTTTACAGTGATTTATGTGTGCACGGCTAAGAGTTTCAAAAGTGGCGAGTGATTTTGTGTACCTCCTGTTATACTCATAGCATACACACAGAGAAGGTAGGATTCCTGCTGGCACCTTGCACTGTAACACTATTTTATTTCTTAGCAGTCAGAACAATTACACACAAGAACCCAAAACCAGAGAGAGAGAAAACAGGCTGCTCCTGAAGGCAGCAAGGTACAACCCACACCACGTTGCCTTGAGCTAACTTCGCTGCCAATGCTCTGCTTCAGAGTCCTATAAGCAGGACCAGGAACTGCCTCCCCTGACGCACACACTCTCAAAGTGATAGTTTGCAATTCCAACACAGCACCTCTGGTGTTGAGTGCCCAGCTTGAAACTCCTTAAAAAGGTCTGACTTCTTGTGGAAGGCAAATGCTCTGAACTATCTTTCCAGTAGGTCTGGTTGGGACCCAATATCATGAGTCATTTTTGCACATCTTGGCCCCATGTCTGTGTTTGGTTTGTTAGGTATAGGGGGTGCTACAGATGGGAGGGGCGGTATAAAATATTTAGGAATATTTCATGCTGGTTGGTTCATGAGATATTCTACGTTTGGCATGATAGGTCACAGAGTTTAAGGGCAGAAGGGGCCACCAGACCACCTAGTCTGACCTCCTATTCGTCACAAGCCGCCAACATCCTTCAGCACCCACACGCTCACCCCAACAACTGAAACGAGATCAAAACGTTACAGCCCAGGTGAGAGTAGACTGTTATGTGCCACAAGCAGAGAACAAAGGGGACTGATTGCACCAGTGCCAGAGAAACCTGAATGGCAGGGAAAGGCTAAAAGCAGATATTCCCAGAGAACCCTGGCAAGTGACTTGCACCCTCACGCTGCAGAGGAAGATGAAAACCCCCCAGGGTCCCTGCCAATCTGGGGGGGGGAATTCCTTCCCAACCCCACACGTCAATTAGACCCTGAGCATGTGAGCAACAACTAGCCAGCTGAGGCCTTGAGAGAGAGAGCAAGAATACTCAGTGCCATCTCAGAGCCTTGAGCCACCCCATCCAGTGTCCCATCTCCAGCTGTGGCCATCCCTGATCCTTCAGAGGAAGGAGATTTTTAAACCACCAACAAAATACATGGAAAGGGGTGGGGGGGAACAGAGGATCCCTTCCTGACTCCGCTGTGGCCAGCTGAAACCCTGAAGCATGAACTTTTAGGAACGTAAGCTATAAACTGCAAGTGAGCTGCTGAACCCTGCCCCTGCCATCACAAGCATTCAATTCACCATCTGTGAAATGGGGATGGTGATATTTCCTTTCACCCAGCCTTTGGTAGTCTTAGTTGTTCAGACTGTACTCTCTTTGGCACAGGGTCTCTATTAATATGTGTTTGTACAGCTCCTAGCACAACAGGGCCCTGATCTTGTTTAGGGCCTCAAGGCACTACTGAAATGCTGTTGCCTTTGGACAGGCCATAAATCAGGTTCTTTAGAGACTCTGTACCAGCCAGTCTTGGGAGTAAACTCCTTAAACCGTAGCCCTTTCAAGTGAGCATTACGAGCTGCCGCCACAAGGATGGTGGGGGAGCAGAGAAGCGAAGTCACCATGGAATTTAGTTTTGTCTGTTTCACTTTGTTTGTCTCCATCCATTACAAAGGAAAAACAAAACCATCCCCCTTAAACTGAACACAGTGCACCCAGAGAGGGAGAGAGACACACAGTCATTATCAACCCGCCCAGCGCCAATATGTATCCAGTGCGGAACACAACAACCTTGATGGGGGCTGGCAGTGGTGGAAGGCATTTAGCCTGCTTGAAAGCACCACAAACGATTGAGGAGCTGAGAGCGAGGCTGCGGGCGGCTTCTCTGGTGTCTGGGGGAGAAGAGGTGAAATTTTTCCAGCCAGGGTGTTGACAGGTACTGTTGAGATTATTCCACTGTTAGGGTGTGGGGGGAAGAGGATATAGTTTGACCCCACCTCTTCTATGAGCACAAGAATGCATTCAGCAGAGCGGTGGGGGGATCAGGTGCGAGGAAGGAGCTGTCTGGTTTCAATCATGGCTAGCGTGCCATTTTCCTAAGCTAGCTTGGTGCTAGTTACTAGGTAGCTATGTTTAGTCAGAAATCCCCACTGCTGGACGTGTTTATCTTGCTCTGATGATTGCTTTCTCCCCCTTTTTCACCTCCTCAATGGCAGTTTGCACATTTTTCTCAAGAGCTCATTGTTGCGAGACCAGCTGATGAGCTCTGAGCTTTCTCTTCCCTCCTCAACAGTCCTGCATCCTGCCATCCTGCGGGGATAAGTGGCAGTTTCCAGGGCTCTGGCTTGCCTGGAGAAATCTTGCTGGCTGCACACCACAGGCATGCTGCGAGCCTCCAAGGCAGGAACATCCAGCTCCCGTCTAGTGTTTATTGAAACCCCTAATTGTATCTTAGGCACAGAGCGCCCATTTACCCACCTCTAAATTTGTCCTCTGAGCAGGGCTGCAGAAGAGATGGGGATGCAGCCGCTCTCTTCATGTCCTTATCGTTCCGGTTAGATGGCTTTGCTGTTTCTGTTCTCTGACTCTGCATGGACCTAGGGGATCGGCTGCTGGGAACGGTGAGCGCTGAGCTGCGAGGCACTACGGGGCATGGATGGAATTCTGGCAGCCATGAAAATCATTCCTGTGGGTGTTGGGAAGGAGCAGCGAGCAAAATACATCCCTGATTCATGGGTCTTGGGTCAGCCCCTGCTGGTCTCCATTTTTCCAATTGAATTTCTCTGCCTAAATGCAGCCATGCTGGTCTGAGAAGAACTGCCTAGGCCTTCAAGATTGTGACACTCCTAGCAAAGTCAGTGGATTTCTGACTTGAAAGACCACTGATGAGTCCCAAAGACTCCCTGGACCCAGTGCAAGGGCACCGTGCCTTATTACCCCATGACCAAGTTTCTTTGTGGTGTTGCCTGGCAACACGCTGAAAGCCCTTGTAAGGATGCGGTGGCATGAAGCCACGAAATCCATCCTGCAGGTCAAACAGCTAGAAGTGGCCACTCTGGCGAAAAGATGGGAAAGGGGGTACCTGGAAGCGCCCCACTCATGAGAGTGGCCAATGCACTGTGCTGTGTGGAAAGTCCCTTGCCCAGAAAGCTGTGCTTGTAAAGAATGAGAAACCGAGATCTCACCAGGCCAGATCCTCAGTCAGGGAAGCTCTGTTGACCTCAGTGGAGCTACTTGGATTTACACTAGTTGAGGATCTGGCCCACAGTGTCACCTGATTGTGTTGTACACAGAATGTGTCCAACTCCCCCACACTGATTCTGTAGGGCAAAAGCTATGCAGCAAGCCACGCTACTTGATAACCACATCCTGGGACAGCCATAGGTTCCATCGGAGCACAGCTGCCCTGCTGGATTGCAGTGGGGGTGCGGTCGCCAAAGACCTGGCTTATTAAGGGCCTTAAATAATAGAGCTGGGTCCTTGAATTGTATTCAGGAAGGAACTGGCAGCCATGCAGAGGGTGCAATCAGCTGCTTCCCTTGCTTAAGAGGTAGGTACATGGCCATTGCATCGGTTAGGTTAGTAGTTCTGCATCACAGATAGGATCCATTGCAGTGATCTGACCTGTAGGTGATGAGAGCACAGATCACAGGAGCTAGATCCTCATCCAGCAGAGGACCAGATGCAATCAAACTCAGGACAGCGCTTTATCCCATCAGCCATGCAGTGGGGAAATGTTCTCGCCCTTTAGACACTCAAGTAATTGTGTAGGTAGAGGAGATGGGGTGGTACTGAGGAGACGGCCCCAGCTGGCTCTCAGGATTAGGTGTGTGGGGAGGGGAAGCTGAGCGGGAGTGAATTAGTAGAGTTCACACTTCTCAAGAATTGATTCCAGCTCCCATGAGGTTCCAAGCCTCATTGTTCCGCCTCTACTTTCACTGTGTTGCCAGCAGCTATTAATACATCAGCGCATTAATTTTGACATGTGAGCAGAAAGGCTAGAGAGGATGTGCTGGGGATTTCCTGCAGGTCGAAGGCAATCGGGCAGAGACCCAGGCAGGGTGGAACAGAATTCTAACCAGCAGCTCTTCTTAAAGAGACACACACTGCTAGCAGTAGGAATGGAAATCGGGTGCATTAAATAAATGTTCCAGATGGGCCTGAGGACATGCAGTGATGGGCTGCTAATATTTAACAAGCGGCTGCCACTAAAACGTCCCACCCCATAGCCTACGATAAGCCCCTGTGGTTTCGGGGCTGAGCAGGTGAGAGCTGAGGAAATGTACACACTTGTTTTCCTATTTCAAACCAACATGCTTTCTCCTGCAAACACCCAGGGAGGGAAGTAACAGCGCTTGGCAAACAAACGTTTATAAAGGGCCATGTGCTGAGGATGTTTATCATTGTGAGGCGAGTGCTAGGGCAGCTCTGGGTTCAGATCTAGAGGGGTAGCTGGTGTTTCCCCCCTCCCTCAGTGCTTAGCTGTATTTTAAATACCTGGCCCCTGGTGCAGTTTGGTCTTCAGCAGCATTTTAAGAAGCCCCAGGGGTAAGTCATCTCTGGCAGGGGTGAATCGGCAGCATCTAGCCCCTCAGGGCCCTGCCCTTCCCCTCCAATGTCCCTTGCACTGTTGAGTTTCATCCTGTTCCTGGTACTCCACGCTTCGAGGGTCGATGGATGTCTGAGAAAGCAAAGTAACTATCCAAATCCCTGGCAGCCCAACCTAAGGACCTGCAGTCTATGCATTCGCATATGCCACCCCCTTTGCCAGTAGTCTGGGCGCCGGGACAGGAGCAGAGGCGATATGATTTAGTTAGCTGTTTATAGGAAAGAGTTGGAGTGTGGGAGTGGCAGCGCCACACGTCGGGGACTTTGTGTCACGTGCTGGTGTGGCACCTAGTGCAATGGTGCCCATATGTGCGACCACAGCAGGAATAATAAAGTGTCAGGAGTCCCATGGGAGGGATGGACTCTTGGGAACCTCACTGGGGGAGAAGCGGATTGAAGCAAATTGTCCCAGTCACTGACTCTAAAATACAGGCATACCAGTACGTCCCATAATAACATGAGTTTACAGAACTTTCCGTGCCCCCAAAACGATGTACAGGCCCAAATCCCATTAACTGTAGTGGGCATCCAAGCCACCTAGACAGCTTCGAGAAGCTCAGGCTGTAACCCATGGACTCGTCCCAGATGAGCACCAGCTGTGCTAGAAAATAATTCTTTCCTTAACTGACAAAAGGAGGAGCTCGGACCCTCTTTATCATGCTGAAACCAAGAGAGTGAGACAGGACCTGCTAATAGAACGGCTCTGTATCTCACCTGCCACCCAGCTGCAGTAATTAAAGAGCCAAGGTTATGGATCACCCCAACGTCCTGGCTAACGTTCCCCTGTCTCAGTGCTGCAGGATCCAGCATCCAAGGCTGCGTGTGAGCTTTCACTGACTGCATAATGGCTGCTTTATTCATCCACACAGTCACTGGGCTGCCAGCACCCAGCTCATTGCCTTGCAGCGTGCTCCGGACTCTCTGGATTTGGGTGTGGAAGACGCACTATATATAAACCCCAAACTCAAGCCTCTAACTGGATTCTGTTTGTTTTCCTGCTCGCCGTTTCCTCCCTAACGCCCCACGAGAGAGAAATGCCTTGTTTCTGCAGCCCGTCGTGATTCGTAAACACACTGGCTGGGGGGAAGGCTGAAGCATGGAAACCACAGGCTGTTCCCTACTTCCGCCGGGCTCAGCAAACTCAGTGGAGTCTGGAAGATCAAGGTTCCTATTTGTTTCAGCCTCCGACTCCCGAATAGAAATGGAGCTTCTTTTCTAAAGGCTGCTCCTGACTCTCCCTCTTACACCAGCACTATTACTGGCCCCGCATAACGCCACCAAAATAGGCTTTGTGACTCCACTTGTATTTTTTAACAAGGTTTCTTAATGTTTAAAAAACAGTTCAGGCAAAAGAAAACCAGCAGATAAGCTCTAGAGAGCTGCCAATCCATAACGTCCTAGGCCTCTCCTGCATTTTGTCAGTGTCTCTCAGGGGGCAGACATGGCACCAGTGTTAGAGCTTTAATAAAAGGCTAACACAATGCTACCATTGCCATTTCATTCTGGGATACTTCACATCCCCCTCCCTCCCAATTTTGTCTTTCATGAAATATTTGCAAAACAAAAAGTTTCTCACAAGGAGAAACAATTCCAAGGATGGTCCTTGTCTTAGTGAAATTTAACAGTCCCAAATGTCAGTTTTTCTTGCTCAGAAATAAGGGGGCCGGTTTTCATGGACTCCAAATGAAACACAGAAACTGTTCATTTTGAGATCCACGTTTCATGTTCAATACCCTGTGCAGCCCTAATTGGCATGCCTCCCTTCAGCGTCAGCATTGGATCTGACCCATGCGACCTTCAACACCCACTTTTCTCAGCGCTTCGCATCAGGATGACTGATTGTAAAGTTCCTGTAGATCCTTAAAATAACAGCATCAATGAGAAGCCTCATCACCAGCTTACATTTCCCCTAGAAATAATTGAAACCAACAGCAACTACTGTATTAAGCCCTGATTCAGCAAACTGTTAGCAAGTCCCAAGCCATCCAGGTCTTGATGGGTTAAAACCCATATGCTGCAACATTTGTGCTGCCCTGTGTCTCTCCCTCCTTCCAATTCACCTTCTTCAGTGTTTCCCCTTAACCTCTTCCTTTCCTCCATAGCCTTCAACTGGCTTTGTGCATGAAGAACTTGGCAGTGAATGCTCCTTCTGGGAGGTAACAGATTGGATTTTGTGCTGCATGTCGCTATGCAACACTTACGGCTTTTTTCCCTCTGTGTTCTACCCTTTTTAAGTTTCAGGCAGCAACTGAGAAAGTTGCTCTTTATGTATAGAGAAGCATTACATAGTCTCCCCTTTATAATACCCAAGACATTTGAGAAGCAGCATACCCTAGTGAATTGTGGGATTGTGGAAGCTCTCCTGGCTCTGATATGCTGGATGACTGTCACCAATTGGTGCCTCAGTTTCCTCTTCTGTAAAATGGAGATAATATTGGCCTCCTGTGTGAAGTGCTTTGAGCTGGACTGATGCAAAGTACTGTATAAAAGCTAGGGAGTATAATTATATGAGTAGCAAGAATATGCAGAATTCTCATAGTAAAAGAATTTGAGATGGAATCTAATCTCTCCCTCTTCAGGGCATAAACCAACTTCTATCCAGTGGGGTCAGAAGGAAACTTTCCATGTGAACAGGCTATCCTGTAACTGGCCCAAAGAGCCACTGATCTGATTCCATTCAGCTCTTCCTTTGTTCTCCTCTCTGGTTTGGCAGCAATCAGATACCATCATCAGATGTGTTGGAAAACGTGTAGCTTGGGGGGATCTTTTTAATACTGCTCCCATAAACCAGTGTACGGTAAACCCAGCCCAAACAAACCAAGATGTGTTTCTTGACAGCTCCCTTAATCTATTGATTCTTCATCCAGATAGATAATGGCTTTGGGACCGTCTTTTTGGTTCTATGTTTGTACAGCGCCTAGCACAATGGGGTCCTAGTCCATGACCAGGACTCCTAAGTGCCACTGCACTATAAATAATAACTAACAATCATTATCTAATCCTCTGTCATAGCCCACGTTACTAAGGGGCAAGTGTCTGATGCTAATGCAATACACATTATTTTCCATATAGATTGTACACATTTGGGGGCAGGGATTGTCTTTATTATAGGTGCGTTTACAGTGTCTAGCACAGTAGGACCTGATCCCTGATCAGGGCTTCTGTGCTACTGTAGTAGAAATAATAACCCGTATCATCAGATTCCAGGATTGTCTTCGGTCTGTGTGTCACCCTAATGCCTAGAATGTCTGTTGAGTCAGTGGGAAGTGATGGAAACAGCGACCAGCCTGCTCCAGAGCAGGGCGGTCCCTGCTTTCTCATTGCGGGGCCGTGGCTCTCTTGCATGCACTCTGCGGGGAGAAGCCTTACAGCCGGCCTGTCGACTCACAGCCGGAGGAATTAGCAGATTGTTCCCATTGCCCAGCTGACGAGTGACATGGTGGATTAGCTGTTGGTACCCTTTGTGCTTCACCACTCAGTGCCATCCTCTGGATCCGCACGCTGGATTTATACTGCAGCCACGGAGACAATTCCTGGGTCCGTCAAGTCAGCGTGCCCCATGGAAAGACTGGCTTGTTGCTTGAGTAGCATGCAGTGTGGCTGCTGCAGTAACAGACGGTGCAAGCATAGCTTACTCCCTACTGAGCCAGAAGGCTGGGGGTTCAAGTCCCATCAGAGGATTGGCCTTATTCCCAGTACTGATGTTCCAGGCACAATGTATTGGCTGGTTCAGGTGTTCTCTTAGGGGGTGGTGTTAAACCAAAGTCTCTTCTGCCTGGCTTTGGCAGCTGTCCATGAGGCAGTATCCACAAAGAGTAGCCTCTAGCCCCAGAGACCTTGCCAGCATCCCCGTTCCTGCCCTCAACAGAAGCAGCTCTAATGTCCAGACTTGCGTATGAGCTCATAATGGCTGCTCCATTTACTCTGTACACTCGGTGCACTGCCAGCACATAGCTCATCCCTGTACATGAAAGGTGCTTTATGAAGCCCAGCTGTGTCTGTTTGGGGTGACAGGGCAGCCACTGACTCCTGTCACCACTGTGCTGGAAGGGGGAGGTTTCACTATCGGTTTCAGGCTGGCTGCAGAAATCCCTTCCCTTATCACTTGTGGAAGGAGGGAGGGCACAGCACAGCCGGCTGTTCATGCGAAGGCGAAGCAGGGTCTCCTTGCCAAGATTCAGTAGTAAACCTCTCCAGCAGGGCTCCGGTGGGAGAGTAAACATGTGCGGCCATCGGGTCCTTCTTGGTAGCAGGCAAACCGTGATGCTCTGCCTGAGGATGAAATCAGCGTTCATCAGCAGAATGGTTTATGCATGAATTGAAACTTCAGACCTGGCTGGGTGGGGAACAAGCAGGATCTTAGTTCTTTAAAATGCTTTAGCCACGGAAGGAGGAGGGGATAGAGGAAATAGCTACAAATAAGACTGGGGAAGCAGGGAGAGATTTGAGAAGCTGGATGTGTTGTTGCTCTGTTATTCCAAGGAGTCAAGTTGTGTAAGCATCTCCTGGTGGATACTAAAAGAGTCAGCTGCAGAGACGAGCACATTCTCCTGGATTTGCGCATGCTGCAGCTTTAAGACTGTCTTACGGAGAACTTGGGCTTTGCCATCATCCACACGCAGTGGAGTATTTTGGGGGGCTGTTGAATTTGCGGGTCATGCACCCCCCTCTTTTTTCTCTCTCCCATTCCGCCTCACTTTTTCTTTTCATTTCAAAGAGACAAAGCTACTTCAGTTTGGAGCACAAACATATGATCAGCACATGGAAATGTGGTAATTTGGATGCATTCATGATTGCAACAGATTGAAGAAATTAGACCAGACAAAGAGCTTTTTTTGGAAGAAGAGGAGGAGGAGGAGGCGGCAAGGAAAGGAGGGAGGGAGGGAGAGTGGGTGAAAGAAGGGGACGCCACCGAAAAAAGGGACGGCGTGACACGCGGATGCTAAATATATCCTGTAGTAATGGAGAGGGACCGGATTTCAGGTAGGCTATTGATCTTTTAATCTATACTGTATTGTTATTCTTCCCTGCTCCCCCTCCACTTCCCCTGGAGTGGCTGCATGTTAAGAGAAGAACTAGCCAAGCTCTGGTTTGACTTCTATGGTCCTTTTTATTTTTTTTAAAGTTCCACTTTTTATTTTTTTCATCCTCCTAAGTTCTCCAGACAGACTGTGTTTCCAACAGAAGCAGAGGAGGGTGTGGGAGAAAGAAACCATTTTCTGGGTCTGGATTTCATTTGAGTCTCTCTCTCTCTCTCTCTCTTTTTTATTTTCCAATCTGCCACACCGAGTGAGGGAGATGAATGCTGAGACTGTTAGCTCAGGACTAGGAGTCAGGGAAAGAAAATATTCAGGCTCCTGATTTGAGGATGCCTTTAGATCCTGGAGGTCGGCTGCTTGGTTCATATGGCTGTGTCTTGCGGTTTAGCTTTCTCGGCATGCCAAAGCTTGTATTAAAGACAGTATCTTCCTCTCCAGTAATGCTTGTATTGCTGCACAGAGAATCGGTTCCAGGTCGGGACTCTCCTGTTGCTAGGACAGGGCCTCATAGCTGAATGTGTGTTTCCACAAAGAGCTGGGGTTGGTTGTAGGACCCTGGAAAGGGGGGGTGTAGTGTGATTTCATGCAGTTGGCATGTCTTTGGCTTCACGTTGCTGGTGAGGTGTGTGAGTTGGGGCAGGGGTGGGGATAAAAGGACGACTAAACAGGATACATCGAACTCTCTACTTCTGCAAACCCCAACTAATGGTGCATGTCTGAGAGATTCCCAGAACTGCTTCCGATTGGGCAGGAGGCATCAGGCAGCTCCGCAAGCCGTTCTTGCAGCATTGCAGGACTCGATGGCTTTGACAACTGTTCATCTTTAAAAGCCAGGGGTGGGGAGTGAGGGGATGTTTGCCCTAGAATCTTGGGCCCAGAGGCTGCGAATAGGGCTGAGTCTACACAGCAGTGCTCGGAGAGTCTCAGAACAAAGACAGGAGGGACTCCCGCCAAGGAACCCAAGTGCGTTTGGAAAGGCCAGGCCTGGGACGCTGCAGTCACTGACTACGTCTGTGGTTCCCTGCTTTTCCCTGGTCCCCGCCCTGCTGGGGGGCAGGGGGTGTGCTTGGATGGAGAGCAGATCACTTCTTACCTGCTGTGGAGGCTGCATGTGCTTCTGGGCGCTCTGAGCTGGCATGCGTGAGCGACCAGGAGGGGCGAGCCAAGTAGCTCAGGCGATGCCGCGATTGGGCATCGGTGCTGGAAAGAAAACCACAAGGCCGAGAGGAAGCAGTTGAGCAAGGGTGGAGTGCAGAAACTGCAAGGGAAAGCCCGTCCCATTCCTGGGCCACGTAGGCCCACCGTGGAGCCGCACAACGTTGCCCGTTGCAGCTGGGGGCTCGGGAGACCCAGAGAGGCCACCAGGCTGAGAGTGGGGGACTATGGACTCTGGAGACCTTGAGGCATCTGTAACTCCTTTGCCGTCTGTCTGGACACTGGTCTGTGCCATTACATACCTGAGGGGAGGCCCTTCTTTATCCAGCCGGGCAGGTAACAGTGCTCAACAGAGGGAGCGTGGGGACAGAAGAGAGCAAAGCCCTGACGAAGCACAGACCTAGCCCGGCTGACTAAGGGCCTGATCCTGTGGTCGCTGGGCATCGCAGCTCCTGCCACTGATGTCAATGGGAACTCAGAGCGCTCACAGCTTGAGACGGGCCTGCCGTTCTCTCTCTCCCACCCCTTTTCTAACAAAGCCAGCTCAGATGACGTGTGTGCTCCTTCTCTCTGGCCCTTTCTTACCCACATTCCCGCCTTTGGTTTGAGCCACTTCAAAGCATTCCTGGGTGCTGCCCTTGGCTCAAAGGATGGAGTGTGTCTGTGTCAGCAATACCAGCGCTCCGACGTGGATAATCCTCAATCGCTGCAGCATGGGTCTTGGCCAGGCAGAGGATAAACAACAGAGGAGGGAAGGGACAGGTTCTGCAGAACAGGACCTGTTGGGCCCTGCACTGAACTGGTCTTTTATATCTTCTGTTGCTTTCCTTTTGCACTGAGAATCCCCCCCTTCGAGTAAAACAGCAGGGTCACGGGCCTGACCAACAAAAGTGCTGCCAAGAAACTGCGTTTTAATTTCTGGGCCTCGTCACATGCTCCAAGGCTCTCTTCAGTCAAGAGAAGTACTTGAGCTCCGCTGCCAGGAGCCCTGGCTCATCTTGGGACCTGCTCCAAGCAGCACACAGCATGCACGCTGAATAGAGCAAAGAGCCCACCTACTCTGGGTGGGATTCCTCCTGCCACACTGATCCTAGGTATGCAACCGAGGCAAAGCAACCGAGGGCAGGAGAGACCCTGGTACGGCTGGTCACGGATGCCCTGGTTGTGCAAGGGGTTGTGTCTGCCGCTGACTTAGCTTGGGGGGTGCCAGCGCCCCCTGCTGGAATCTGGGTGCTCTGTGCAGATTTCAGCTCCCTTGATTTAGCTGTGTCATGCAGCTGTTGGCAGGGAGGCCAGGCAACAGAGCTGCCAATCAAATCCTGTTCCTGCATGTGGATGACAAAGAATTGTGAAACTTGGTGGGGAGTTGATGCCTGTCTCTTAACGCAGGGGCACAGAGGCTGGTTTGCATGTGCAGTTCAGGCTTGGGAGCTTTTCCCTGGGGTACAATACCCAGTGCACCGCTCTCGCTTCTCCCGCGCGCTCTGTTCTGCAGGCCTAAACTGTCAGGAAGCTATGCCAGGGAGGAGAGAGTGCAGCAGTCGCCAGGCAATGCAGCTGTGTCCAAGATCTGCGAAAGAAAGGGCCATTGCTGGAGGCAGTTCTCGAATGACTCAGGCTTTCGAAAGCCCTGTCTCAGTAGTAGCGGGGGGAGTCGTGGGTGTGTTTAGAGCCCGCTGAGGAAAAGGTTAAAATCCCAAAATACATAGAACTGTGAATGGTAAACCATATTGAAATCTCTGGTTGGGGGGGATTTAGACTGTGCTGGATAACCCGCTTTAGAGCCACTGTGAGTCAGTTACAGGGAACGTAGGCAAATCCTGTAAAGTGAAGCTCTGGGCAGTTTAGACTACGTCCTCAGTTTCCCAGGTTTATTCCTCAGCACCGATTCCTGGGCAAAGCCGCTCAGTTTGCAAATCTCATGGCCTCCCCGCAGGCTGAGCTGCACCTGGTACCTGGCCGTCCAGCTGCGATCTGTGGATCCAATTCTTCCTCGGGGTCTCACCCTGGTCTCGGTACACCAGAGTTAGTCCTTCAGTGTGGCCCCTGAGGCCTACCAGCAGGGCTGACGAGAGGGGGGGGGACAATTCTACTGGGGCCCCATGCTCAGGGCCCCCCCCAAAATATTTGTAACATCTGTGTAAATAAAATGAAATGGGGGGGGGTGCAATCCCAGTGCACATGATTGTTTTGGGGCCTTGAATTTCTGTCATTGGGCCTGCGCACCAGTGTACAAGAGAGAACAACTGGGCCCACCGTTTTTGCTCATTGGGATTTTGCCGGAGTCAGGGTCTCAGAGTCTGGCTGGTAAAGCTTCACCATCACGACAGGAGTTGGCAGGTCAGTGGCTGGTGTCCCAGGCAGAGGAGAGAGTCTCCTGTTCTCTCACAGTTCTGTTGGCTCTGCAGCGTTGGCAGCAGGAAAGAAAAAACCCTGGTTTTGGTGAATCAACAAAACATGACTCAGATGGAGAACAGATCCACATGGTGCTAGGCGGCCACATTTCCCAGTCACTCTTCTGGCCAGAAACATGCTTTTAATTAATATTCTACCACTGGAGCTTCACAGTGCGGAAATAAAAACTCCCCGTCTGAATTCTCTGTCACCAGAGCTCTGTGAAGGGGCCTCGGTGGGACTGAGAAGCAGGTCTCCTCTCTTCCATAAGAGAGCTGCGCTCCTGCAGCTACTGGAAATGAGCATTCCTGAATCCGACAGGCTCTCCTCACACAGGGAGAGAAAGCACAGGCCTTGCCACGTCAAAGCAGATCAACAGCTTCCCTAATCGGCTGTCCTGTCCCTGACAGGGGCCAGTGCCGGATGCTTTACATGAAGGTGTCCATCTCTGTAATACACCTAGCTCTGCAGTTCTGCTACACCCTGACGCATGAGGCTTTGATAGTCCTGGTCAATTTTATTGTAGCTAGTTTAAGCACAGAGGCATATTCAGACCATAGTCCTTTAAATTTTTCTAGTCTATATAGGTTCTTACATTCCACCTATCGTCGTAATATCTGAGCACTAAGCAACATGTCTAACGTCTGCTGTGTTTGTTCTTTCATCCGCTCCTCAGGGGAGAAGCGTGTGCAGGGACGTGTCCTGTTTGGGATTTTTTTATATACTCTGTAAATGTTGCTCTGTGTTTGTGTTGGAGAAGGCAGGTCAAAGACATCCACCTTGCACTTGAGGCGGAAGGCAGTGAGCTTTGGGACGGTCCTTAATTCCTGCGGGAGTTCCTTCCACTATCTTGTGCCTGTCTTCTGCTTTATGTTTTCCCAAGCAGGGACAGTCTCTGCGTTTATACAGCTAGTGCATCCTGTGTCCCCACTCCTGACTGATGCCTTTGGGCATCAGAAGAATAGACTAGTGTAATAGAAATGGTTATTAATAATAATATGAATGTCTATTCAGCCATTCATTAAATCATCTGCTCAATAAAATCGTGGGCACTGAGTTTCACAGCTTTAACATTGTGGTGCATTAAAACACACAGAGCTGTTTTAAATTTGTTGTTATCAGATATCTTTATTTGTGTGTTCTGGAAAAGGGCCGAAAAGCTGCTCCCAGCTGGTGCTCTCCTTATTTATTTACACACCTCTTGCCTCTTCCTCTACTCCTTTCCAAACAGTCTTGGGCAGGCTAGATGGCAGCAGGTTTGTTCCTTTCTTTCCCTATGAGATGGACATTATGACCAACCGCTCTCCTGTTATAAAGGGCCAAGCCAGCTCTTATCTACAACCTCAACTGAGACGTTAAGTGCAGAAGAGGCAAAGGGTTCCACTGGGTTTTATTGAAAGGAAAGGAAAGAGAGAGAGGAGGTATAGGGGCAGGAATTGTGTTTTTATTGGGATGTGTAAGGCGGGTGGAGGGGATAGGCGCTGCTTTGGTGGAGGATCCAGTACCCCAAATGAATGATCAGTTGCACTTTGATACAAAGGTGCCATATGCAAATGCCTTACAAACAGTTAATAAATGATTAATAGATGTTACCGGCGTGTTACAGACACCAGTGGCATGTGTTGCAGATGGTTTCTAGAAGGGGCTGTAGATGATTATAAGCCACCTACTGAATTCTCTAACCATTTTATTACACACCTGCTAATCATTTATTAACCCTGTATAAACTAGTTATAAATGGAACCTCCCAGCAAAGTGTGGGCAAATGAACTGCAGCAGCTCACCAGCAGCACCTGTTTGCAGTGTGTGTGTGGTTATCAACAGCTGTGTAGCCAGCAGAGTGTCTAAGGACTGACTTTGCTGAGGCAGGACACTCTCAGTGCTAATCAGCTCTGGTTAGGCAGTGCCCAACCCCATGGGTCACAGAGATTAGGGGGAGTGATAGAGCTAGAGGCCCTGCCGAGCCCCAGCAAGTAGGCGGCATAATTGGCATGGATCAGGGTCCCTCCATGCTTGTAAATAGGATTTCCCGATGTGTGTGTGTGGCTGTGAATGTAGAGGGCCTGATTCAGAGCTCCTGCCCACAGCGTTTACATCTGCCCAGCTCTATTGGCTTCCCCTGGAATTATTCCTGATTTATGGGGGTGAGACAGCAGAATCAGATCCAGGTGTAGACTTTGAACGTCCAAAATGGTGGCTGGCATTTTCCTAGACAGTGGCTTTCAGAGCAGCACAGGCTCCTCTTGTCTATCTCCTATCATAGAATCATAGAATATTAGAATTGGAAGGGACCTCAGGAGGTCATCTAGTTCAACCCCCTGCCCAAAGCAGGACTATCCTCAGCTAAATCACCCCGGTGAGGGTTTTGTCAAGCCTCAGCTTAAAAACCTCTAAAGATGGAGATGCCACCACTCCCTAGGTAACCCATTCCAATGCTTCACCACTCTCCTAGTGAAAAACTTTTTCCTAATGTCCAACCTAGACCTCCCCCACTGCAACTTGAGACCGTTGCTCCTTGTTCTATCATCTGCCACCACTGAAAAGAGCCTAGCTCCATCCTCCCTGGAACCCCCTTTCAGGTAGTTAAAGGCTGCTATCAAATCCCCCCTCATTCTTCTCTTCTGCAGACAAAACAGGGTTAGTTCTTTCAGCCTCTCCTCATAAGTCTTGTGCTCCAGCCCCCTAATCATTTTTGTTGCCCTCCGCTGGACTCTCTCCAACTTGTCCACATCCTTTTTGTAGAGGGGGGCCCAAAACTGGACACAATACTCCAAATGCGGCCTCACCAATGCCGAATAGAGGGGAATAATTACTTCCCGCGATCTGCTGGCAATGCTCTTACTAATACAGCCCAATATGCCATTAGCTTTCTTGGCAACCAGGGCACACTGCTGACTCATATCCAGCTTCTTATCCACTGTAACCCCCAGATCCTTTTCTGCAGAACTGCTGCCTAGCTCATCGGTCCCCAGTCTGTAGCTGTGCAATGGATTCTTCCATCCTAAGTGCAGGACTCTGCACTTGTCCTTGTTGAACCTCATCAGATTTCTTTTGGCCCAATCCTCCAATTTGTTTAGGTCCTTCTGTATCCTATCCCTCCCTCCCAGGGTATCTACCACTCCCCCTAGCTTAGTGTCATCTGCAAACTTGCTGAGGGTGCAATCCACCCCATCCTCCAGATCATTAATGAAGATGTTGAACAAAACCGGCCCCAGGACCGACCCCTGGGGCACTCCACTTGTGACTGGCTGCCAGCTAGACATGGAGCCATTGATCACTACTCGTTCAGACCTTTGCTCTAGCCAATTCTCTATCCATTTTGTAGTCCATTCATCCAACCCATCTTAAAGCAAAGTTTTCAAACTGTGGGGCGTGCCACCTTGGTGGGGCTCATGACAAGGTTATCTGGGGGTGCCAGGAGCTGCTGGTGCTGGATAGCGGCCTGTGTTACAAACCAAAATAAAATGAAAAATACCTGGCCTGGGGGTGACTAAGCCAAACCTCTGCCCCTTGTGTGTTGCCTATAGGATGGGTATTTTTCTTTCTGCCTTTCATGTTGCTTTCCACTGTATATACCCCGGGCCATGAGGTCTGCATTCTCAGTTGGTCTATCTTTGCCCTGCTTCCTGAATTCCTTTGGCTTGAGCCTGAGTACTTGTTCTGTGGTAGTGGCTGTCCAGTTTCCCTGGACCATTCAGCTAGGCTTGCTGTTTGGAGGCATTTCTCAAGGATTAGATCAGTTTCTCTCAGCAATCTCTCCTGTAAGCTAGAATCATGTGTCCCACTAACCATCCTGTCTTTGATTAGGGAGTCTTTCATTCTCCTAAGTTACATGTGGATGCTGGAGTTCTTCATTCTGTAACGTAGGTATCTATTCCCTCTTCTGTTTCTTGAGTTGGGGGTAAGAAAACAGTCTGTCTTTCCAGTCTAATTCTGTCTGGCCTCACAGGACTTATCAAACACCTCTGGCAGCTGCTCCAGTGTTTCTGACATTATTCCTTGCAGCAATGTCTCACTTGCTTCTCCTTTTTTCCCAATGAGCAGTAAAAAAGCTTTCCCTTCATTATCTAACTCTATCCTCTCACGATCAGATCTGCATATAGACTCAGTTCTTGTTTCCACTGTTTCCACGCTTCTGCAAGGCTTATGAGCTGGAGATCCAGCATCCTCGGTGCTCTGAGTCCCCTCATGCTGCCCATTTGTTCTGTTTCTATGTGCTACTTTTTTTCCCTGTTAATCACACTCTTTTCCTTGACATGGGCCTCACTAGCCCAGTGGTGTTCAACCCGTGGCCACTTGCGGCCCAATCAGCACACAGCTGCGGCCCATGTGACATCCTCAGGGCCATGCAGGCAGTGTATATATATATTGTGTGAATGCAGCCCACAATGGTCAATAGGTTGGGAACCACTGTACTAGATTGACTGCAGCCACCACGTTTTGTGTTTCTTGTGCTGGGTAATAACACAGAGACTCCCTTGCTTGTAAAGCTGAACTGGCTCATTACTAAGAGAACTATTTATAAAGATCTTGCAAGTGCAGGTAGCATTCCAGCCGCGCGCGCACAGGCCGACTTCCTGGTGCTGCTGGCGACCTGAGCTCCTCCCTCCAAGTTCCATGTAGGTTGCTACAATGGTGGAATGACATTCCAAGAAATGGTGCCTTCTAGAGGCTGCAGTGACAGGAGAGAGGTCTCAGAGCAGCTGCTCGTGGGATGCTCCAGGGAGCCCAAAAGGGCAAAAAAATGTGACCACCATGTAGGAGTGTGGGGAGAAATTGAGCTCTTCCAGGAGTTGGCAGATTGGTTCTCTGGTTAACAGGAGCCTGATTTGACTTTGGTTCCAACACAAAGGACCAACAGCTTTCTGGTTTCCAGCATTAATCATGTTCAAGGGATTTTCTCCATTTCTTTGAAAAGGGATGCTGCCAGGTTAAAAATCCATCATGAAAAAAAGAGAAATGAACTCCTTTATGACACAAATAAGATTAGATTATTCAAATGGAAAGAATTTGACCAATCCAGCTAATTTTCCTCTGTCCTGCTTTGCATTCCCACCCCCACCCCTGCCTGTAAAATGAACATCTCGACTAGCCTGCTTCACTTAGAAGCAACGTGTGCATGAGAATCTCTTAACTTGATCAACATTTGCACGTTTGTTCTCTTCGTTTTTGGGGTGTTTTTTGTTGTGTTTTTTTTTCCCAATTTTAGGCCTGATTTTTCCCTAGGAGGGGCCAGATTTTCAAGTGCTCAGCACCCACAATTGGGAGCCTATTTTAGAGCTGGCTCAGACCCAGCGTAGGCCCACAAATTAGGGTCAGATTTTCAAAAATAAATAATCCTCAGCACCCTACCAGACAATCTAGCCACTTGTTTTGGTGCCCCAATGGGAGCAGAGTTCTCTTGACAGCCTGGCTCGGGTTGTGGTGTTGAGCACTTGGAAATCAGCCCACTGGGCCACTCTGCAGACTGGCTGCAAATGAGAGAATTCAAACTCCAGCTCCAAACTTGTACTTTGGAGAGAGACAGGGACAATATGGGATTCCCACCTCTGTTCAATGGCGGTAGCTTTTTACTAGAGCTGGATTTATCTCATCCCAAGAACTGGAGTTTCAAAGGAGGAGAAGGGCCATATGGGTCCCAGCCCTAAGACTACAGTATTTTTAGGTACTGTTTTTCCTGGTTAGTCAATACCTGCGTGTGGTTTGTTGTATGTGAATTGACCTTTGACTCATGGTACTTGAGCGACAAAAATGTGACGGGAAACTAAACCCACCATTGACAGAAAGTATCAGATACAAATACCAGATCTTCAGATACAGGTAGCTGGGTTCTCTATCACTGGCCCCTTCTCCCGAGCATCCCGGGTCTGAGAAATGGGCAAAGTTTTACATTAAGAACATAAGAATGGCCCTACTGGGTCAGAACAATGTCCATCTAGCCCAGTATCCTGTCTTCTGATAGTGCCCAATGCCAGATGCTTCAGAGGGAGTGAACAAAACAGAGTAATTATCAAGCGATCCATCCCCTGTCATCCAGTCTCAACTTCTGGTGGTCAGAGGTTTAAGGATATGCAGACCATTGGGTTTTGTCCATGGACATCTTGGCTAATTTAGCTGTTGATGCACCTATCCTCCATGAATTTACCTAATTCTTTATTGTTTTGGCCTTCACAACATCCCCTGGCAACCAGTTGTGTGAAAAAGTACTTCCTTATTTTTGTTTTAAACCTGCTGCCACTTAATTTCCTTGGGACTATATTTTCAACCAATTTGCCTGGTACTGAAGTTAGGCTTACCACCTTGTAATTGCCAGGATCACCTCTGGATCCTTTTTTAAAAATCAATGTCACATTAGCTATCTGCCAGTCATTTGGGACAGAGGCTGATTTAAGCCATAGGTTACATACTACTGTTACTAGTTCTGCAATTTCATATTTGAGTTTCTTCAGAACTCTTGGGTGAATCCCATCTGGTCCCGGAGACTTATTACTGTTTAATTTATCACTGTGTTCCAAAACCTCCTCTAACGACACCTCAATCTGGGGCAGTTCTTCAGATCTACTCAAGTGTGGGAATCTCCCTCCTGTCCTCTGCAGTGAAGACCACTGCAAAGAATTTTTTAAGATTATCTACAATGGCCTTGTCTTCCTTGAGCGCTCCTGAGCACCTCGATTTTCGAGTGGCCCCACTGACTGTTTGGCAGGCTTCCTGATTTTGATATACTTAAAAAAATATTGCTGCTAAGTTTTTGTGTCTTTTGCTAGCTGATCTTCAGATTGTTTTTTGGCCTCCATAATTCTACTTTTACACTTGACTTGCCAGAGTTTATGCTCCTTTCTATTTCCCTCAGTAGGATTTGACTTCCAATTTTTAAAGGATGTCTTTTTTCTCTAACTGCCTCTTTTACCCTGTTGTTTATCCAAACTGGTGGGGTTTGGTTTTTTTGATCCTCTGACTGTTGTTTTTTTTTTTTTAATTTGGAGTATTCATATAGTTTGAATCTCTATTATGATGTTTTTAAAAAGTTTCCTGCAGCTTTCTTGTGATGGTTCTTGTGATGGTTTCCTTTCATTTTTGTGTAGCTCCCCTTTTTGAAGTTATATGCCATTGTGGGGACTTTCTTTAGTATTTCCCCCCTACAAGGATGTTACATGTAATTACATTATAATCACTATTACTGAACAGTTCAGTTATATTCATTGCTTGGACCAGATCCTGTGCGCCACTCAGATTGGATGAAAGATATATTGTGAGCAAGGCTCTGTACTGGGAGTTAGCAGATTTGGAATCACTTCCTGGCTCTACCACAGACTTCCTGTGTGACCTTGGGCAAGACACTTATTCTCTGTACTTCAGTTCCATTTCTGTAAAGTGACCGTTCACCCACCTTTTTGTCTGGCTGTTCTATTTATAGATTGTGAGCTCCGGACTCTTATTGTGTGCATGGATGTACAATGTCTAGTACAATGGGGACGTTATCTTTGTTGTGATTTCTAGGTGTGATTGTAATATAATTTACAATCATATGGTGTGATTTCATACTCCATGATACTCCTCTCACATGAGGGGATCAAGTAGAATCACGTCTCCAGTTTTCCCATCACATGGCCTTGAATCAGCACTGAAATACCTTTCCAGTTCTCAGATTCCCGTTCACAGAGATCCATCACGCCCAACGTCTGAGGCTATGGTACGCTCCAGGGCTTATAGTGGCAAAGCTGCATTGATGCAGCTGCGCTGCTGTAGCACTGCTAGTACAGACGCTCTACGCCAGCTGGAGAGAGCACTTCCGTCAACTTAATTCCTCCAGCCCCAATGCAAGCTGGGATCGCTACATCAGCGGCAGAAAGCGGTGTAGCTTACGTGGCTTAGGGGGGTGGCTTATTCACACTCTAATGCAACATAACTTATATCTACATAAGCTGTTGCGTGTGCATAGCCTGAAATTTCTGAGAAGAAATTTCTCATGCAAGCCAAAAGGCTTCCAGATTCCAGTGCACCAAGATGCTGAGTATTTAAAGGGCAACTATGTAGTTGAGGAAGTATGTCCGGATCGCACAAGTCTTCTGTAGCCTTAACGATCCTAGAAGCACAATGTCTGTGTGTCCAGCTGGCGTCTCCCCTAGGTACTGGCGGCCGTAGCTAATGCTGTTGGTGCACAGTAATACATTAAAGAGAACAACAGCAGCAGCTCAGGCTACGCAGCCTAATATCATGTTAGGTAACTTTCTGCTCTGGGTGGTATTTAGAGAGGCAGATTAGCCTAGTGGTTAGCAGGGTAGCCTGCGTCTCAGGTTCAATTCCCTGCTTTGCTACAGGCTTCCCGCGTGACCGTGGGCAAGTCACTTAGTCTCACTGTGCTACACTTCTCCACTTGAACAATGGGGATAATAGCACTGCCCTGCCTTTACTCTCCGGGGAATTGCAAAAGGGCAAATACATGAATATAGTCAGGTGAGGGTGCTCAGAGACTTCGGGGGCCATATAAGCACCTAAGATGAATGGCTGACATCTTATGCAAGAAGTAGGTTTGATATAGTCTGTCTGTGCTTGGATGGAAGGAAATTCAGGGGCAGTGAGCAGCTCCCTTCCCTTCCCATCAGTGACCCCGGATGATGCTTTCAGATGAGTTTCATGAGAGAGAGACTCTGACCACATCGGGTTACCAAAGATCCTAAGGCTTTTGTTTGCGAGAGCATCACATCCTTGCCAAATACCAACCTGGGTAACTAATTTCCCTCGCAGTTTGAGTGGGATATCACATGCTCCCTTACCTCCTGTCCTAAACCAAGGGAAATCATTATTATTTATTTGTATTGCAGTAGTGCCTATGAGCTCCAGTCATGCACCAGGGCCCTATTGTGCTACAAACACAACAAAAAGACAGTCTGTAGCATTGAATCTGCTGTCAAACACTTGCCTTTTTTTCCCTACCACCAGTGTGGCAGCCATTTGAGGGGCTGGCAAAGAAATCCCTCGATATAAAGTTTGCAAAGCCCTTTGTGATCATTAAAGCTGAGAGATGCTCTAAGAGTCTTGCAAATGTCTCCTTCCTCTTGCCTGGGGAAGAATAGATCTAATCCGACATGTGTGTAAAATACCATTAGCTTGTACGTAATTACCATGCTACAGAACCAGCAAGTAGCTTTTGTGGCTGTGCTGGTAAATGGCTACGACAGTTTTGCAAAGCTGTGCTGTATAAATGTAAGAACCTTACCAATTAATTAATGACATCATCACCAGGTATGACAGGCTAAATAAATGCTTCTTGGAGCAAACTGCAGGTTGTGGGGTAATTAGTTGGAGGGGGGAGGAGAGGAGAGGAGAGGGGAGGGGAGGGGGGACCTAATGAGCATAATTACTCACTCAGCTATACCCAGTTCACAGGAAAAGCCAAACTGAGGCCTGATTTGGCCATAGGGCAGGCTTAGGGGTCCCAGTTCACAACCATGGACTGGTCAGAGGTGCTGTTTTGGGACAGCCCAGAAAAGCTTTTTCAGAGTCGTGCGGACACGAAAGTGGCCCAGTAGAACTACTAGGGTCTGCTATGATGCCCTGGAGGCAACAGCAACTCCCTCAGGTTTGAAGAGGTCTTGGGCCAAGCCTGTCATTCACTTATCCATGCCAGATTCCAGAGGGGCCTCTTCCTTCTCCACTTGTGCCATGCTGGGTATAAAGCCAAGATGGGGCAGGAGTTGCACGGAAGATCTCTGCTTCCCAGAGCTTCCGCCTCACAAAGCAGCCAGGGCCCAGCGAGTGCTGGAAGGGCACTGCTGCAGGGAGAGGCTTAGCAGGGCCTCTGATTTGGGCTGCTCTGCTGGAGGCGCCTGGGGTCTCATTTCTGGAGGGTGGAGTAATGGCAGATCCCACGGGCTTCTGAAGATCAACTTGAGGCACCTCAGATGGGCCCCCCAAAACTGAGGCTGCTGTTGAAAGTGTCGGTCTCCCTGTAGGGGTCCAGTTCAGTGCATACACCCAGAAATCCCCTCCAACACAAGTCCCCACCCACATGCCCTTTCCCCTCAGATCTTCTGGGCCTGGTTCGCAGGCTCCTGGGTGCCGGCAGCTCCCTCTCCTCCCTCCCCCACTACTGGCCATCCATCCTCTGCTGTCCGATCCTGGCCAGCTGCAGGTGACTCACTGCGTCTCTCTGAGGTTTGGGAGAGCGAAGACGCGTGTTATTTATTCGTTTCAGATGCTTTTCTTTCTGGGGCTTTTTTCAAGGCTGCATGTTTCAAGCCCTTAGTCACAAATGTGGAAGGATGGTTTAGGGAATGTATAGAAACCCTCTGCTAATAGGGCAGGGTGTCCAACCTGGGAGTATTGCCACGAGGCTCATGGTGGGTAAGTGCTGTCCTTTGTATGGGTCTCTTATCCTTTCGGGTGGGGAGGAGCATCTGACAAATGTGACACAGAATGAGTCACGAGCTGCTGGTTCTCCCAGTGAGGACCGCTGGAGCCCTCAGGATGCACTGGAGCAAAGGAAACTGGCTAAAGCTTTTGTTAATGGCAAGAGCAAGGCCAGGGCTATACTTAAAAGTTAGTGAAAAATCCACCCCCCTGCGTGACATCGGTAAGCCGGCTTGACTCCTGTGCTAGAGTTCTTCCGAGGAAAGAGCAATGGCAGGAGAACCCCTCCTGTCACTGTAGTTGGTGTCTACACTGAAGCGCTACAGCTGCCACAGCAGTTTAAATGTGGACATAGCCTGAGTTAATTTGCGTGTGTGCGTGCGTGCAACTGTGTGTTTGGGTCACTCTGAAAAACAAATGAAAGGGTTAAGCTCTCATCTGCTCAGCTGGATGCTTTTCCTTAAGAGAGCACTTATGAAGCTAGCACTCTCTCGAGTAAGGATCCGGACCCAGATCCTAGCTTTGTGCCTAGAGCCCATTTCTACTCTGTCCTCGATCTGATAGAAGTAGCTGCATCCAACAGATCCTATGCCGGATGGCTCCCCTGGCAGGCAAGCAGGCCAGGTAGTGTGATCTACTGGCTAATGAACTGGACTGAGACTCAAACCAGGGTTTTATTCCTGCCACTGCCCTGCTGCACGAGCAAGTCATTTCATCCCTCTGTTTCTCCATCTACAACGTGTTACTTCATGCTTCAGGGCTTAAGCCAATCTCTATTAAGGTACGTCTACACTTACGGCAGCATGTAGGGTACAGACACTGCACACCAAGCTAGCAGGGGTATAAATAGCAGTGAGGCTCTGCTTAGGTGAGTAGAGAAGAGTGCCTGAACCCCCACTGTCAGAGTCTTTCCCTGTTGCCTCCCCGCTGCCAGAGCCTTTCACTGCTTCATGAAGCAACACACAGTGTGGACACAGCCTGTCTATCACTACGGCGTCTCTCAATATGGGAGGTCCTCTGTATAGTGCTTTGAGATCAACTAATTTAAGAAGGCCTATCTAAATACACAGCATTATTATGGTGGTTGTTTGTATTATCCGGTGCCTAAACGCAGAGGAATCTTTCACTTGGAGGTTCGTCCATATGAACAGCAAGACTAGATTTTGCAGTTAATGAGAATGCTGTAATATTACTTTAAGATCTTTGGGGCAGGGATTTTCTGTGATAGATGTATGTACAGCTCCTAGCACAATGGGGCCATAGGCACTACTGCAATCCAGATCATAATAACCAGAGCCCTCACTCACCACTTTGGCATCCAAAGGGTTCCATTTGCTTGGAAAACTGCTGAACAAAAGGCAGGTAGAGGGAAGCCGGGGCAGGATGCAGGCTGGTGAATGAAGCGTTGGGGAGAGAGATGCTCAGAAGAGAATAGGCTGTGATGACATGCAGTTGCAAAGCAAAGATGTTCCTGCGTGTGGGGCCTAGCTGTGTGTGCAGCTGGGACATAGCTGTAATGCAATCTCTGTCCTAGCCATGCGTCCTTATGTCTGTCTGTGAAGGAAGAATAAAGCAGGGAGTGAAAATAGTTTTTCTTGGGGTAAAAAAGATTTGCAGTTCTGAGACTCCTCGTGACCACGCCTGGTGAGCAGATCCCTTTGCCAGCTGTCCTACAGACTGCAGGGAGAGTGTCCGTGTGTCCATGCTGATGCTTCCCACACATCAGGCATGTCCTGCTCTCTGTTTCTGTAGGACAGGGCAAGAGGAAGGGAAGGAGCTACAGAGACACCGAGGGAGTTGTTGGAAGGCGTTGCACTGTGGCGGAGCATTGGGAAGTTTAGATCTGTGCAGCCAAGGCTCCGCAGTAGCAGGAACAAGGGTGGTGGCTGTGTGGGATTCACGGGGAACCCAGTGTTACTGTTTAGGTTTTGTTGTATTTGTGGGGTACCTTGGAATAAGGCTGCCCCAATGTGGGCAGTTGCAGGGAACGTTCAGGGAAGGGGGCTGACAGTGAAGGGCAGAGCTGAACTTCCCCAAGGTTTGAAAGTGTTTTGTATTGGCCCATTTGGACCATTATTATTAAATGCAGCAGAGGCCCCAGCTGGGATCAGGGCCCATTTGTGCTAGGCGCTGCACATACGTAGTAAGAGGCAGTCGCACCCCTTGCAACCTAAACAAACAAGGGGGGGAAGGTAAACAGAGGCACACACAGCTGAACTGCGTTGCCCAAGCTCACACAGCTGGGAACAGAACAGCCCAGGTCTCTGACTCCCAGTCCAGTGCTCTATTCACTGGCCCATACTGCGTGTAGTGGCAAGGGGAAGCGGCATCTTCACCCCTTCTGGTTTCTTGGGGGTTGGTTTGTGCTCCTGAGTCCTTTACGAGTGCACCAGAGGCCAGCTGTCCTGTTTGAAAGGGGAATGGGGGAGAGGGGCAAACCTCAACACAAACAGTGCTAGTGCCAGGGTGAGGGGCACCAGTGCACGTCACTCGCCCACGTGAAATTCCTGGGTCAGCTAGTACTGCGGGCAGGTAACTCTCCAGGGCAGATGGCATTTAACTCCCTGAATGGACAGCAGCAAGACCTCCGGGGGGCAGAGAAGGCGCTTCATTGCGAACCATGGGATTATTAGCGGTTGTAACCCAGCAATCTCGCTCCTGAGCTTACAAGGGACAAAGGAGGAAGGTGCCATCTCCAGGAGCACCAGGCTTGGCCTCTTCTTTCAGCAAAAGTCATCCATTTCCAACGGCTCGGCTCGTATCCTTTCCCGGTGCAGCACCCGGGCGGGGGCCTTGAAAGCCACGGGTGGGGAGAGAAGACGTGGAACTAGACATTGAGCAAAGCAGGCATTAACCTGGAAGAGACCTGAATGGACAGAAAGAGTAGCCAGGATGCTGTCGCCTAGCGGAGCCGACCAACGGCCACGGAGCCCATGGTGGGAGGAAGCCCTAAGAGCCGGGAAAGCAGCACAAAGAATCACGGGCTTTCTCTATGCTGGTTTGGTGCCAGTAGATGGCGGTGTGAGCCTCCCAATAGCATCCCAGGCCTGTTCTGAAATTGGAAGCCTTGGGGATGCTTTATGCTTTTGTGCCTTCACGTAATTCGTGGCAGAAGAAATAGCTGCTGCTGCACTGCTCCAGATATTATCACAGAGAGCTTCAGGGTGCAGTGAACGGGGGTGTGGAGGGAATAAGGGAAGAGACAATGAAGAAAGGGAAGGGAGAGAAAAGACAGTGGGGAAGGCTCAAGAGGGCTCTGGCTAAGAAAGGGGTCAGCGTTCCACCCCTGCCCCGTCCTCTGAATGTGCCGTATTGTTAGCTAAGTAACATGCCAAAGAGCTTTCCACTGGTGTTGCAATGTGCCAGGCACCAGCTTAGTGTGGAAACTCAGTGTTTGCTTATATGAGCCTGTGAGTCCCTTTAAAAGCTCCCTTAACCCTGCTGCCCAAGCTTTGGAGAGGAGAAGAGGAGATTAGAGTTCTGTAGATGTGGAGAAAAGGCAAATAATTAGCAAGGATTACAAGAGGGGATTTGAACTAGAGCGGAAGAGAGAAACTAGTAAATACCCATCTGTAGATTTCTCTGGCTGGCGCTACAAATAGCCTGCAGAAGTTGACACATTTCTGTTATCAGTCTCCTTAGTTTCCTAGAAATTACTCCGCATGGATCCATCTTGCTTTCAGTTACCCCAGCTCTCAGGATGCCCCAAAATCCCAACATTTTTCTCTGGTGGAAAAAAAAAATCCTAGAAGTCAAAGCTGGAAAATCCCCATTAACTCATCCAGTCTCTGTCTTGATGCATGTTTGCTAATGCTTTGCCCTGCCTGTTTTTAAAAGTTCCATGGGCTGAGAGTCTCTATCTTAGCCTTTAGAAGTCGTCCCACACTTCCACCTTGATCTCATGGTTAGGAAGGTGGTTTTTTTCTGCCATTCATTTCTTCCTTTCCTTAACTTCATCCCATGCCTCCTAGTTCTGTTGCGTGGAATGCCCTAAATAAATCCTGTCCATCTTTGTTATTCAAATATCTTCAAATATCTGTCGACTGTCATCGTGTTTTCTCCAGCCCTTCCCCCTCCCCACTATAGCCATCTTCTAGGCAAATAATGCACATTTAGTGTTCTCTCTCTATTTAAAAAATGACCGAGCTTGTTTTCTGAACTAATGGTGCAGGTTGACATTGCAATGCCACATCAAGCCGTCATGGCTGTCCTTCCTCCACTGATCTTTGTTTTCTCGGCAGCCTGGTGCACACACCTACTATGAGGCAGAGAGCCCCAAGCAGCAGGAGGCATGTGCTATGTAGCAAAGTGAGCCTTGTAGCATTGTTAGAGATGTCTTTTCTCAGGCGTTGGCCCTTTGCTTTCCCCCTCTTGCCCCAAGTATAATATGAGGTGTCGTGTGTGTGCTGGCAGGTTGCGTGCATGCATGTGAGTGTGTGAAGATTTGAGCGCACTTATGTGTTTCGCACATGTGCATTCTGTTTCAGTAAATTAATGAGGAGCTGAAAAGCTTAATGTGAGAGGCATCTTCCACCCTTTGTCATGTGCTACCCATTGTGAAATTGGCCAGGAGATCTCTAACTGGACTGTCTTGCTAAAAACTACCTGGGCCCCTCTCCTATGCACTGAACGTACTGGTCCTTTTTTGGTTTTGTTTGGTTTTTGGTGCTTTTCGGTTCATGTATTTATTTTTTACCAGCAAGTCTTGGTTTAAACCGAAGCTGAAGGCAATGTTCTAGTGGCTACAGCAGGGGTCTGGGAGTCTGGACTCCTGGATTCTCTTCCAAGCTCTGTCACTGCTTTGCTCTTTGGCCATGGGCTATCAATTCACACACATGCCTGGATTTCTCCAGTTGTAAAATGAGCCTGATACTTACTGCCTCCCCAGGATAAGTGCATCAGGAGCCTCTGTACTATACAGCTGGAAACCCCAAATGCCTATCTTCCCAGCACCACTGTTTTCAGGCTAGGGAATGGGACTTTCTGGGTGTTGAAAGCAGCAGTCAGGCCTGATGTGAGGGGCAGAGATGGAGAACAGCTGTGGGGTTTTGGCTGCAGACATGAACAAATCTCCCTGACCCAGCCTGTAGCCCATGCTGAGGAGCACAAGCAGATGGCCAGGTGTGAGATTCACTCCCAGGCTGCTGTCCACCTCTGCATCAGATACCGTTAGTGTTTGAGACCCCTGCCATGGATCTCTCTGTGGGGAGGCAGGGTGCTCTCAACTGCACAACCAAGATCCTGCAGCCAGCTGACTCCTGAAGATGCATTCAGGAAACACAAATCATGCGGCTGCACGTCTCTGCTCCTCACGTTAGCTAGATCTGCCCAGCTCCCATTGTGTCACCAGGGACATGCAGGAGAAGACATAAACCAGCTCATCCTTTTATGCCTCCTCCAGGCCACACGGTTTCCGTAGACAAGGAGACGTTCCGGGTAAGCTGTCTCTACTTTGGCTAATGGTGTCTCTTTCAGCCTCCCCCCGGCGAAGAGAGATCTTCTCCAGTGAACGGCCTACTTTTTCCATCATGGTTTTGTCATTTGCTCCTGCTTCGATGCTAAAGCATTTAGCAATCACTTAGCTGCCGGGGATCTCTCTTGCTTCCCCTTGCTCCGTGGCCTCTTTGTGCTCTATGTTTTGCAAGCCAGGCCTGAAACTCCACCAGAGAAATGCCACAAAGCTTGCAGGGAAGGCTCTGGTTCAAATGTGCAGTTATTTATCCTGGTAAAGGAAAAGGGTGCAGCCTTGTCAGCTCAGAGCTGAGCTGCCAAACTCAGGAAGCACAAAAGTTTTAGGCTCAGATGTTTAGAGGTATTTAGGCATTGCTCTACTCAGCATTAACGGGACGTCGGCTTCCAAGGCTCAGATCCACAAAGGTCTTTCCAGCTCCTAACGTCTCCCAGAACCTCGCCATAGTTAAATCAGTGGGGCTTGAAACTGCTGCGCAAAGCAGCATCGGCATGTCTTAGCACCTGAAATATTTACCATTTCGCTCTCCTCTTGTAATCCAAAAGATCCAAATACAGAGCCGGTCAAAAACGCGTCGTCCAAACGGATTGGTTTTGTTTTTTAATTTTTTACTAAAAATAATGTTTTGACAAAACTGAAAGTTTTGGGTTGTTTGGTTTTTTTTTAAAAGGCCCCTTGCTGTTGAACAGCTGAAAACCCCATTTTGAGAAAGTTCCAGGTTTTTGGTATTGTGACGAAAAACCTGAAAAAATTCCAAGAACGTTTTTGACAAAAATTAATTTTTTTGTTTTGTTTTTGTTGAAGCTTTTCACAGTCTGAAGAAAAATAATTTCTTACCCAGCTTTATTCAAAAGTACTGTTTAGCACTTCGCCTATATAAGAATTGCCTCAGCCACCTCTGGGGTGGAATAACAGCCCACGTTAGCTCAGTTTCAGATAGGGATCATTAGTTAATAAATTGTCAGGAGGGGGAAAATCTGTGTGTCATGGTAATTATTTGTATTGGAATGAGGCCAGGACATTAACTCCTGCTCCCACTAAAAGTGTCATGCATCTTTAACACTCACAAGTATTCAGTATTTCAGTGATGTGTGTGTGTGTGTGTGTGTTCAGCTCCATAACAAGTCATCCTAGTTCAGTGCACAGAGGGCTTCCCTTCTGATGGTCACTTCCTTCCATGCCTGAGCGGGGGAAGGAGGTACAGGAAGAAAGAGGAAAATGACAGAGTCAAATTTCCCACCGCACAGCCATGGCTGGAGTGAATTGTTGCCACAGCTGGAGAGAGACCTAGTTAAACAGAAAGAAGGGGCAAATGTAATAAACCACGGCTGTTTGTACAACATAGAGGCAGAGATCATGGGCCATTGTACTAGGAACTGCCCCCAAAAGATTACAGTCCAAATAGACAAGACAGGCAAAGGGTGGGAAGGGAAATGGAGAGATGAAAGTACTTGCCTATGGTCATACAACAGGTCAGGGGACTAGAAGCTGGGTGTCCTGAATTGCAGCCCAGTGCCCCATCCGTGGGACAACACTGCCTCCCTTTTAAAGCTGACGCTAGGGTCAGCCAGTGCGAACAGCACAAAGCCTTGGTAGCTTGGTGAATGTGTTTTCTAGGGTGTGGGAGGGTAGATGGAGAAGTAGTTTATCCTCATGAATTCCTCGTTTAGCGATCTATGGATGTGGTGGGCTGGCCCCTCTGAAAAAAAATGCAATACTCTGCGCGGAGCCCAAGGCACAGCTGTTTACAGTAATGCTGAGGTCAGCAGCCCTACTTTTTTTTGTACTAAGGAGGGCTGTCTGACACTAACCCTTTGGAGGCTGGTCCACCCAGTCATAGTCTGCAGCTACAAGTGGCTAATGGGGTTATTCACTTAGCTCAAGGGCATAGAGGCCTGTGCTCTTGGCACTGCAGGCCACAGGTTCTACCCCGAATGAGCACCATGGTAGGCAACATTATAAAGTGGGTGCGTTAAAGATGGCTGCATGGGAAAGTCCAGGGATCCGAAGGAACAGGGAGAGAAGATGGCTACACAAGTTAGAACTCCCTTGCAATACATTCATGGTTCCTTAGAGGGGAAAGGGGAACCCTTCCCAATCCCCGTAACCGTGAGATCCCGAATCGAGTGTCTTAGGACACACCCCAGAGCTGATCCCAAAGACAACCCACCTCCCATTCCTTGTGTGGTGCAGCAGGAAGTAAATCTGGCCCCCAGTCTTCTGCGTCCAGCTGGGGAGAAAATGTAATCTTGGCCCATGCAAAGGGGGAGCCAACAGCCATGCAGAAAGCCCACGACACTGGCTGGGCCCTTCAGAGCAGTGAGAGTGGGAGCCCAGTTTGACCTTTGCTCCTCTCTTTGCTAATGTCATCGCCCCCCCACCTCGGCATGGAATTTCCTCTCTCCGCTGCTTCCCTCGCCAGCAGGGGCCAGGGTGTTGCAGGAAGCAGGGCTTCTGGTTAGGCCCTGTCCTTGGCAAAGGAAGGTGTTTTCTGTTGCTGTTCATTAAAAGTGAGTACATCAGGAGCTCGGATCTTGCTATCAAATCCTAGCAGCATGCAAAGAGCAAGCACTGAGTATAGTGTGTAGCTTCCGGTTTCCCAGGCACGGGAGGGGCTGGATTGTTTAGCACTTAGTGGCCAGATAAAGCCAAACAAGTGGCTCTTTTGCTTTAATAAGGGCCCACCCAGACCGTGCTGCATTTTCCTCGCTTACTGCTAGCTGCTAAGATCTACTCCTAGCCCGTCCGTGCCCAGACAGCTGCAATTTGCAAAATTCCATGAGGGCAGGTGACCGCAAATCCAATTGCGTATCTGAGCCTCCTCCTGACTACATGGACAGCTTGCCTGTACCTAACTCTCCTACATGCAGGTTTTTCCCAGGAAAGGACCAGTGCGTAAAGCTGTACATGAGATGTCCCGCAGTGCAGGAGTTTCCCATCCGATTCCACCACTGCTGGCCTGAATGTAGGGGTGTGTAAACTGGGAGAATAAAAAGCCACCCGCCCTCCTCTGAACCTTGCGAGATGTGACATTTGCATTTCAAGCCAATGTTTGGGTTGCTTCTTTTTTCATCTGAAATGGTTCTTCAGTAGCATGGCCCCGTCAATGGAGCACAGGGCTGGCCGTTAGAGACCTAGGGTCTATTCCCAGCTCTGCCACTGGCTTGTTGTGAACAGTTAGGTGAGTAGTGTTCTCTCTTCTTACAGCCTCTGCTGATGAAGGTCGCAAAGAAAAGGTATTTCAAGGAATGTTCCAACCTTTATCCTGTTTGCAAAGTTTTTTATGCTAAAGCCCCAGCGACTCTCCTTGATGTCTTTGATGGAGTCTTTCTCTGGTGGGCATTTGAGTTTAAATCTCCCTCATTAACAAATGTTCCCATGGGCTTGCCTGCCTTGTCCTAAGATGGGTTCTGGATCCATGTGCTCTCCACATGCAGACTGATAACATACCTAGGGAAACCTTCCCCTTTGCTGCTGATGAAGTGGTTCCACATAAAGTCCCTGGCTATTAATCTTGCTGTTTTCTGTGACTCCACAAACCCTTCTTGCTGGTGGGATTGACTTTAGACCTCTGTGATGCTTATCGAGGGTTCTGGCCTGCGCATCTGGTTTTAGTGAAGAAGCTGTACTTGGTTCTTTTTCAGTGTCACCCAGGAACTTTACTTACCTTTGAGCTGGCAGATAAAGGGGATGCGACACCTTTGGGACATTCAGGGGGCTGGATGGAGAAGGAAGATGCATGATTTACAGTAGCCTGGGATCTGCATCTTTCCTAGGTCAGCCTCTCAAGGGGTCAGTGGCAATAAATACAGGCCATAAATAATAGCACTGTTGTCCTCCCCAGGATTTCTGACTTTTCTGGTAACAAATGGCAAACATAGCAACAGGCTTTCATCTGCAGAGGATGTTCTTGGCTTCCAAGACATGCAGGAGAGTCGGTTCCAAGTGGGCTTTGCTGCCTGGAACTCTCAGCCTTAGGGCCAGGGTCAAGGAGGAAGGAAGCCAAGGCACACGTAGGATTTTGGATGGCTCTCCCTCTCTGGCTTGGGATTTTGTTGTCATCAGAATGTGTCCCCTGCCCAGTGCTTGGGTGAGGCCTCTGGGCAACGCCACGCTGGTTGCCATGGTGTCCCAGACCCTGCTCATCCTTCTCAGGTTCAGGGGCACGGTGCAGCTGCATTGTTTGAACCTAAAACCTAGGCCAGATGGATGCGGTTCTGGGAGCGCCTAATCAGTGTGATGGGTGGGGCCAGAGTCTGGCTCTGCAAGCAAGCAGGTGCCGGGAGGGCTGCTGTGGAGGAGGAGGAGGAAATGATTTGATCAGTCCCTCTGTGGGATGAAAGCATGAAAGGGAGAGACATTCAAAGAGTGTTCCAGCTGCCTTCCTTGCATAGGGGACCTGCATAGGAGGCTGGGGGCGGGGGGAAGAAAGAGGACATCCCCATGGCTGTGTCAGGGCTGTGAAGATGGGGGTTGCCAGGGGAGTGCCCCGTCAATCCGAACAAACTGAGGATGTGTGCAGCCCTCTCCACAGGGATCCGGCCCCACCCGGACAAATGCTTTGCGCTCAGTTGCTGGTAAGATTCCATCGGCCATCGCCTCCTGCCGTCTCCTGCACCATGCTCGCTCTGACTGGCTTGCAGGCTTCAACTGCCGTGCCGAAGCTTCGTCAGCGCCTTAGCCTCCTGTTCGCTAGCAGCCGTCGGACGCAGAGGGGGGAGCACTGTATAAAACGGACCCCTCCCTCACTCCTGCTCTGGCTTAGGAAAGGGACAGGGAATATTGGATGGGTCCTGTGTGCCATCCCTGCTGGTTTCACCTTAAACACAGTAACTCCCGACTTGAGACAGACAGAGGACCGAAAGCGCTAGCGTGGGCTGCTCTCTGGGTTGGAGACGGGGGTTTCTTCACGTTCTTATGATCTGAGTAAGGAGAGTCACAGATGCTCAGAGTACCTAGCATGCAAGTGGTGGGCTGATCTCTCTGCCTTCTCTAAAAGGGTGGCATAGCTTTAGCTACTCTGAGTAATCCCACCCAACGGCTCTCACAGTCTCACTTGGCAGTTAAATGGATAACCTTGAGCCCTGCTTGGTCTAGACCCATCATGGTCATGTCTAGCCTGTAATGTTTTGCAGGAGGGTGGAGTGAGCACCGAGGAACACAAATCTGGTCCACTAGGAGCGAAGATCTTGTGCTTACTCTTTACGTGCTGTGTAACCATTTCTGTTTTAGCCAACACCAGAGATTTGCACAGCACTTTTAGTGCAAAACCCAGCTTATTTTACTGCCTTCCTCCTATTAGGCCCTCATATTTTGGTACCTGATTTGCAAATAAAAAGAATAATTTTTATAGCTGTAATATAGATAAATAGATTTCATGCCATGGTATGTGTTTAGATTTATGGTGCTAATCCCCTGCCCTTTACCAAATGGATAATATTCAGGATAAAAATTCCAACCACTAAATATATTTGACTGCCATATAAAATCTCCAAATCAGTCCGCGCCTTCCTGTCCTCAGCCCACACCCACTTCCTTTCCCTGAATGTCCCAGAAAAACATGCCCACCGCGAAGGTAGGCTCTATAGCTGTTACTAAAAATAAGTGGCTCAGAGGCTAGGTTTGTAGCATGGCTCATGATCTGCATTGTGTCACAATTGGAGCTGCTGGGTGATGGGCACTTTTGTGAGTCCAGCCCTTATTGAGCTGCCCAAGTGGGAGCAAAGCTCTTTTGAAAGTTAGATCCTGAATGTGAGGGCCGAGCATGTGGAAATCTCACCATGAGCTCCTTGGAGAAATCTACATCTTGATGCTTGTGCCAAGCTGCTAATGACTGTAAGACGGAGAGTCTTGGGGGCTCTAGAAGGTGTTTGCTGTCTCAGGAATGGTGGCAGAGCATTCTTACTCCAAATAACACACAGGTAAGGTGCCGTGCAGGGTTGCCTGCCTCTGGTGATAAGAGCTGGAGAGTTCAGTCTCATGGGACATTCATCCCTTGCTTCTCTGCTGTACTGCCAGTTTGTACCAGCTGGGATGTGGACAGGTGTTTTCCAAAGACCTGGCCTGAGCCCCATCATCTTGTTTCACGTAGGCCACTGAGCTGCTATGAAATGCTAACACTTCTGTGATGGCTCTGATTTGGGTTCATTTCATTGGATAGTGACTAGCTAAGTGATCACGTTATATAGTGACTAGCTAGCTAAGTGGCTGCTAAGGTCAAGATGGGATTGATCTCTGCACCACTGCTTACCCACCTTGTACAAGTGTGTGGAGGTATAAACACACATGAGACAAGAGCGCCTGCCGTGTGTTAAGATGGCTGGCAGCGGAGACGCCGCATGGATTAAACACAAGCTCTGTAAGAATGAGGCTTTTTCTGAGCCGACAGAGGCATGGTGTTGTAGTGCCGCCACATTCATCCTCGGCTCTGATGCAAACATCCTTAGCAGCCTGTTTACAGGGAGACTTGGCTGCAAAAGTCTCCTCGTCTTCATTGCAGGGAGGTTCTTTTCAAGGGGCTTTGTGACTTTTCTAAATGCCCCTCTTGTTGCGCTGCCAAGGACTCTCGTGGAGTCCAGCCACGGAGGGAAAGGCCTCTTTGGCCGTGGTGGTGTCTGTGCCAGAGGTTCGATTCCCAGGGGTCCCAACAGTAGGATTCCACGGATTCCTTCCCCCCAGGTACCTATGTCAACCTCAACTCTGCGCATGCAGCTGTCTCTTTAACTGGCTGAACAGAGGGTGGACCAGCAACTGCCCGAGAGTCTCCCCGTCCACCTAGTGCTGCCCACTGAGGCCAGCCTGCCAATGGAATCTTGACACTTCAAGAGCCTCGTTGAATTCCACCAGCAACCAGTGGGTGCTGCAGAGAACTGGGAAACCAGTAATGACCCCTGCCACCTCTTAGGAAAGTGTGGAAAGGATTCTGTACTGCTCTCTACACCTAGGGATATCGGCATGAGGTTAGGGTCATGAACTGCACAGGAAAACCCCAAGTTGTTAATGTCCTTTTAGCCCATCTTTGTTTGTAACAAAGGAAAAGGGTTTTCATTCCCTGTTGGTTTTTGAACATCTGGAATCCCTGTTCCTTTATTTTGCTGGAGGACCTTTGGGAGATGGAGAAATGGAATAGGAGAAGGACTCCACAGTGGGCTGACACACGAGCTGCAGCTATCTCCTTATATGGCCCTCATTACCATCCCATCAGAGTGCCTCACAGACATCAGTGAATTGTTCTTCGCAGCCCTCTTGTCAGGTGGGGAAATTATTTCCTCCCATTTTACAGCTTGGGAAACTGAGGCACGGGGTGATGCATAACTTTCTCGAGAGCATACAGAAAGTCTGTGGCTGAGTCAGGAACTGATCTCATGTCTACTGACTCCCAGTCCAGTGCTTTTTCCTGATCTCAGATCTACTGACTCCCAGTCCAGTGCTTTTCCCTTTCTGCCTCAGCTTTCAGTGGAGTGGGGCAGTGAGATGCCAAGGCTTCCAGAGACAGTTGCTCGTCCTCCACCTTTTCATTGTCAGCAGCTTGAGTTAAATAGGTTTTAACAAAACAATTCCATTCTTTCCCACCAAAAACTACCAATCAAAGGGTGGAATTGTACCTTGCCATATATGTGGAGCTGCTCTGGATTTGTTGTCTTGAACTGGGGCTGGGAACCATGCTATCTGCTGAAGATCTATTGCTAGGGAGCCTGAGCCAACCATGTGACACTCCAGAGGTTAAGGACAATGGCTTGAGTCGGCTGGTGCTGACGTGGGTCTCACTGGTTTGTCCAAAGGTAGAGTCTGTGTGTGTTCCTGCAGAGCCTAAGGCTAATGCGTACACTGATTTTCTTTTTACATTTCTTCCTAGGAAAAGGTATTTAGAATTTAAAATCAATCGGAATGTAACTTCTTCAGAACAGGGGTGGGCTCATTCTGTGTGCCCGTACAGCACCTATCGCATTGGAGCTGCGATCTGCACTGGATCCTCTGGGTGCGCTTGCAATGGAACAATGAAGTAGTAATGCTGAGACAGTGGGGGAAGTCACCTGGCTCGCATGGGGTGGCTGCTGAGGCCGGTAACCGAACAAAGGCAGCTTGCCATTTGTGTTTGAGATCACGGGAAGGAGTAATGCAGGTGCACACCTTACGCTTGTCTCTCCCCCTTGCCTCCGTGCTTCATTCCTGTGCGCAGGGACACTCAGAAGGTCTTCTGATCAGGACAGGAGTTTGGCCAGTTACACTTTGCAGTCTGCAGATGAGCACAGTGGCCCGAGTGTGACCGGGGCACGTGCAACGTACATTGGCCTACGCATGTGGAGATGAAACCACACTGCTCTATTACTGCAAGGAGGCAACTCGTGCATGGCATGCTTAGGAAAGCAGTTTGGCTCTGCAGCCTTCCTTTTAAACAAAAGCAAAGCTAATGACCCCAAAGCCCACAGCAAGACGTGTGGAACTGAGACATTAAACAACTACAGCAAGGGTGGTTTGATTTAGAGGCTGATGGATGCAGCCGCTTCCTGTCCAAAGAGCACTGATGGAGAGAGCAGCTTACGACAGCACATTGGAGAGGAGATGCAAAGCCAAAAGCTATTTTCAAACCCATGGCCTGCCCCACTCCAAGCCTTTCCCTCCTGCCCCCCGCCCATCCCCAGATAAGCCAGGCCAGTTCTTGTTAAGGGGCACCGCCTGCTCGCTGTCTTTGAATCTTATCTGGTTCCAAAGCTCCCAGAGTCAGCCCATCTCTCTGGTTTCACTGTGAGGGCTTAGAGCCTGGCTAGTGGGTTGCAAGGAATGTCAACTTTGCAGTTTTTGCTTCCTGTTGCAGGGCTATAAATCCCTCTTACTTTTTCCCTCCATCCTTCCCGAACCCACTGCCTGGCTCAGTGCTCTGCCTCACTCCATCTCCTGTGCTCTGCGCTCTTTCCTTCCCTGCTGCTGGGCAAAGGCTGCAAATGATCTTCTGCTTCCTGGGTACCGCTTTCCCCTCCATTTGCCTCACAGCAGGCTTTGGATCCTCTCTCTACTATGGGAGCCAGCTTCCCCAAGCCCATCTTCTTACATGTGCAGAAAGTGGCTCGTGCCAGTGCAAGAGCTGAAAAGCAGAATGTTCTGAACCGTTTGGAGCCAGCCAAGCACTTAGCTCTATGATGCAGAAGCCTGGGGTTTGCTCCTCTCTCTGCCCCAGGTGGTGGGGGCTGAGAGTGCTGAAACAGTAGCTGAAATGGATGCAGGGGGGCTGTCAGGAAAATCACCTAGAACCATGCACATCCTTCTGCAGTGATTTTTTATAAATCGCTGCTTCTGCTGCACATCACAGACTTGGAGTGTGAGACAAATATCCCCCTGGGTGCACGTTTCACTTTACAAGCCAGGAAGAAGCGAGGGTCCCTGCCTAGTCGGCTGAGGAGACATGAAGGCACCTTCGCTGTTGGTGTCCTCACGCTTTCCTGGGTCTCTCCATCCCTGGCTTTCCACTGAGGCGCTGCTTGGAATCAGAGCTGGACAGCAACACCTGGAGCATCCATTAGATTGGCCCTGCTCCATGGAACAGGCAGAGTGGACGACTGCTTTACTGTTGCCTGGGGAGCCTGTTAGCTGGGAAGCATTGATCTGGCCCATTAGGATAACGTGGTCTGGTTAGTACATGCTTCTCAGTTACGCTTCTTTTCTAAACAGTGCCTGCCTCCTTGAGGGCAGAAGGCTGGAAGAGTGGGCCCATCTGGGAGTCTTGGATGCATGCAGGACTCGACTTTCTACATATTTTTTTTTTTTGCAGGGAGGAAGGGTGGTCTAATGGTTAAGGCTCTAGCGTGGGACCCAGAAGACCCTGCAGACACTGGGGCTAGATTACTGGCCACTGTGCTTAGACTACAGTCCCCGGCCACAGGAAACCTGCTTTCTCCTGGTATAGTTCTTGTCTTCTCCAGATCATCAACCACTCTCCTCCCCACTGTAGGTCCCCTCCATTGACCATTGGCTGGTCTGCTAAACTCTGCTTTTGCCTGGATGGGCACAATGTATCGTGCCCACTCAAGCAAAAATACAAGCCATTTCTCAGACATGCCCCATTACTCCCTGTACCCCCAGTGTCACAGACAGCTTGCCTCTGGACACACCTGGCTATCAGCGAACACCAGCTCCTGGCTGACACTTCGACAGATGTTACTTGTGCATAGGGTGACCAGATGTCCTGATTTTATAGAGACAGCCCCACTATTTGGAGCTTTGCCTTGTATAGGCGTCTATTACCCCTCACCCCCTTACCCCTATTTTTCACACTTGCTATCTGGTGACTCTACTTGTACAGCGGCTGGAGCAAGAACACTCCAGATAAGAAGTGTGCTGGGCAACCACTGGCTTTCCCCATTTGGCTGATTTGCTCAGATGACACAAACAGCGTCAGCACCAGAGAGCAAAGATTCAACAGGATGCAAGGTAGAGGAAATAGTCTAGCTCCTCTTGTCTAGCGTGGGTATTGAAAGTGCTGACGTGGCCTCCAGAGACTCACTTTCCCTTGAGGGGGGATGGGTTTAGGTGCCTAAGTGCTGAGCAGCATTGTAGAGGGACCAGCTGTTGGAGGGACTGCTGCAATCCTGTCTATCCAGACACTTATTACACACTCCTAATGATGCACTCACCATTTGGTGCTGGTTGGGGGGTAGAGCAAAATTCAGTGATTGCCCAGAATTGTCCTCTTGCTGCAGGATTCTAAACAGCTTGTGCATGCTGTGGGGCAGGTGAAATGCCATTGCAGATTAACTAGTGGGGGTGCAGGGTGTTAACCAGCGGGCATGAATGAACCAACAGGCTGCACGCTCTGATGGGCAGGTAAGGAGGCTGTATTACGATGGGCATTGGTCCTTACTGATACCATTCCCAACAAGGAGTGATGGATGTGGACGGCATGGCATCCTCTTGAAGTGTTGCGCACGGTTTCTCCCACTATCCCTGTTACTTTTGTTTATCCTGCCTCCTGCTGTTTTTCAGTGGGGGAAGTATGGTCTAGTGGTTAAAATATGGAACTGAAAATCAAGATTTGATTTCTAATTGAGCTCTGCCACTGACTCACTGTGCAACATGGGGCAGGTCACTTGATTATGCTGATTTATCTTGCAGCAGAGCGTAAGAGCCCCAGGCGTGGACCAGGACCCCGCTGTGCTAATGCTGTACAAACACAGAACAAAGCCTCCCTGGACCTCATTTCCCCTGGCTAGTTAATGAGGCTAATGATATTTCTGTCTCTCGGCGAGGCGCTGGGAGGTTTGCTTCCTGGTGTTTGCAAAGGCCTTTGAGATCTTCGGTGGGATGGTGCTTGCCGGAGAGGAAAGATTTATTAATTTTTCTCTTCCTCTCACTTTTTCCCACCTTTGCTTCTTTTACTTTCTTCCTAAGGGAAAGCTAATATGATAGCACAGCGCCTTGTAACTTTATTCTGTCTGCCTCTTGCAGAGGAAGCTGGGGGCGGGGTATGTAACTGAGGCTCGTTATGGGAACTGTTCTTATCAGCTCTTCAGATGTTTTTTCTAAACAAAATCATTAAGGAAAAGAGATTCAGGAAACACCATCTCCCTTAGGGCCTGATTCCCTCCCATTGACTGTGAGCTTTGGATCAGGCTGCCCTCAGTTTATGGTGAAGATCTTCATGGTCCCAACAGATGCCCTGTGGCACTTGGAACATCTCTGGGGCTTCTGCAAAGCGGCGAGAAGCCAAGCAGGGACTGACATATGTAGCAGCAACCCCTGGAAACAGCCCCGCTGCAAAGCAGTAGGGAGCCATAAAAGAGGAAACTCTCCAGCCATTTGCTGGGGTATTTATGACTGGAAAAGTTCTGGGTTGAAAAGGTCACAAGCACAGAGCTGAAGGAACTGCTGCATCTGGAAGGGCTGATTCCCCGGCTAGCCGGTTTGTGTGCTGCTCTGGAATGACACACCCAGCTGGAGCAGCGAAGAGGGCAGCACGAACTGGAGCACTGCACTACCATCTAGCAGCTTGGTGTCACGTAAGAAGGGTGGGCGACAGGCCGCAGGAGGAAAGGCGGGGCTGTGTATGTGGGAGGAGGAATAGGGTTGGATAAGCCTGAGTAGCCCTGGGTAATCTCTGCAGCACCTCGGCATGAAAAGCCATCTTCTTCCTACATCTCCTCCTTGTTCTGAAGGAATGAGCTCGAAAGCTCTCTGATGGAGACCAGATGCAAAGGAGAGAGAGAAACATCTGGCAGCAGAGTACATGGGTGTCACAGGATTGGCTTAGTCCTTCCTCCAAGCCCCCTCTAATTAGGGGCTGCCGGGAAGTGTTCAGTAACAAAAGTGACCTGTTACTATAGGGACCAGTGTCCCAGACTAACCTTGGCCCCCTCAGCCCATCCTTTTCCTCCATGAGGAGAGAGACATCTCCTGCTGAGAATCTCCTCTCTCTCAGGATAAAGACCCAGCTGCACGGGAAGGCTCTGCGAATGGAAACACGCTGGGCCACGTGTGTGTGTGTGTGTTAAACTCTTCGGGGGCTGAGCCGGGTTCCCCTCAGTTCAATGTCTTTGTCATGCTGAGTTTCATGCCTGCACGTTGCCCTGCTATTAAAATAGACGTAGCCCTACGTTGTTTTTATGTTGTAGGTGCGCTGTCAGCTAGTTCCCCTTCTGGTAGAGCACGCTGGGCCTTTGTTGTTAAAAGCCAGCATTCAATGAGGCTGCACCTTAAACTGAACTTCGATAAGGAGCGCCGAGCTGAAAATAAACAAGCTGGATCCGAGTTGCAGACTGACCTTATTTTACCTTGAATGCAGCAGGGTTTGGATAGACAATCCCAATTGGCTCTTTCATCTCCCCTTGCACTCAAGGATCTCAAAGCACTCAAGTCTTCCAACCTACCCCCAGGATGCATGGAAACAGTATCATTAGCCCCTTTTCCCCCACTCCCTAAGCTGGTAGCACCTAGTGGTGCATGTCTCTCTTGGGCTAATGGAGGCAGCGAGTGTGCTGTGTCAGTACGGCTGCGCTAGCTCAGCTGGAGCGTCCGTGTTCTGGTCAAGCCGGGGAGATCGGCATGTCCCTCAGCATGGGCCTTGGACAGTGTCTTTGTTTCCCAGCTCCTCGGTGCACACAATAGCCGGAATTGACGGCTCCATGAGAAACACTTCAAGCTGGGCTCTGACACTGATGCGATGAGTGACTCATGCGTTTGCAGCATGAGGTCGGCGTGGTCAATAGCAAACTCATTAAGTGCACATGGGCCACTCTATAAATGGGCAAATTGCTCGTTCGCGTCAATAAGGCCCTGCCTAGCTCGGAGCATAGCCTGGGGGGGGAGGCTTCGTGTCTGAGTGCAGCTGCGAGAGACAGCTACAGAATGCCGGCATGGAGCTCTCCCTGCCCCCTGCCATGCTACTGCTGCCCTCTGTATGTTCCACTATAGTCTTTAAAACTGGGCCCCTGTGCTCCCCACATCTTCTGTGTCACTTCTGTTCAGGCTGTTGGCACAAACAAATTTCTGTTGCCAGAGACAGCGTTGCTACAGAAGGGCAAGCGCTTGTTAAACAGAACTGTCAGCTCAGGGCCCAGTCCTGAGATGGGAAAACTGCCATGAAGATCGATAAGAGTTTTGCCTGCGTATGGGCAGCAGAGGTGTGCCCCAAGTCTGAATTCCAGACTCCAGTCTCATTTACACCAGTGTAAATCCTGCTGAATCTAATAGGTTTAGGTTCTCATCTCAGTTATACCAGTTTAAATCCAGAGTGACACCACTTATATCAAGGGAGTTATTGCAAGTTACACAAGAGGAGGACTTGGCCCTTTGTATATTGCTGGTGAGATTTGGTGTCGATGTATCTACACATGGAAGAGAAAAGGCACGGCTTGATTTTCAGATTAACTGAGCAAATTTTATCTGGAAGACACTGATGGAAAATAAGTATCAATGTTACAGAGTCACTCTTCTTGCTGTAACCGTGTTTTAATGAGCCTGTGTTTTGTTTCAGGCTAAATTCATTCCTGATGTAACTACCAAGTTTAGTAGAGTTACACTAAGGATGGAGTTAGCTCTTTATCTTCCCCATAGCTACCCGCTTCCCACAAGGGGAGGAGGAAGCAGAACCTAAAAAGATAAATGGTGACCAGATACTCAACACAATTAATGTTCACAAGCGGGAAGGAATGCAAGCCAAACTAGGGAAAGAACACATTCAGAAATATTTAGATAAGTTACATGTAGTCTAGTTGGCAAGGCCTGATTAAATTCAGCCTTAAGGAACTAGCTGAAGCAATCTCAGAACTGTTAGCAATTATCTTTGAGAATTCATGGAGGATGAGTGAGGCAGTCCCAGAGCACTAGAAATGGGCACACATAGGACATATCTTTGAAAAGAGGAACAAAGAGGAGTCAGGTAATTACAGACCAGTCTGCCTAACTTCCATATTTGGAAAGATACTTGAACAAATGATTAAAGAATCGATTTGTAAGTTCCTAGAGGATAATGGGATTATAAGGCATAGCCACCGTGGATTTATCAAAAACAAATCATGCCAAACCAACCTGACTTCCTTCTTTCACAGGGTTACTGGCCTAGTGGATGGGGGAAGCAGTAGAGTGATATATCTATTTTAGTAAGGCTTTTGATACAGTCCGACTTGACGTCCTCATAAGCAAACTAGGGTAATGTGGTGTAGATTAAATCACTATAAGGTGGTTGCATAACTGGCTGAAAGACAGTATTCAAAGAACAGGTATCAATGGTTAGTGTATCTTGTGCAGTCTTGCAGGTCTTGTGGGTCTAGTATTATTCAATATTTTCATTAATGACACGGATGATGGCATGGAGAGTGTGTTTATAAAATGTGCAGATCATGCCAAACTGGGAAGAGTTGCAAGCCCTTTGGAGGACAAGATTGGAAATCAAAAAAACCACAGTAAGAAATTGGAGAATTGCTCTGAAATATAAAAGATGAAATTCTATAAAGATAAGTACAAAGTACTACACTTAGGAAGGAAAAATCAAATGCACAGCTACAAAATGGGAAATAACTGGCTAGCTGGTAGTGCTGCTTGAAAGGAATCAGGCGTTATAGTGGATCACAAACTGCATATGAGTCAATAATATGATGCAGCTGTAAAGAAGGTTAATATTATTTTGGGGTGTATTGACAGTAGTGTTGTATGTAAAACATGGGAGGGAATTGTCCCACTTGGCACTTGTGAGGTCTCAGCTGAAATACTGTGTCCAGTTCCAGGTGGCACACTTTAGGGAAGGTGTGGACAAATCAGAGAGTCCAGAAGAGTGGGGTGGGGGGAAGGTTTAGAAAACCTAACTTATGATGAAAGGTTAAAAAAACAGGACATGTTTAGTCCTGAAAAAAGAAGATTAAGGGGGGACCTGATGATAGTCTTCAAATATTTTAAGGGCTTCTATAAAGAGGTGGGGTTCAGTTGTTCTCGGTGTTCACAGAAGGTAGGACAAGAAGTAATTGGCTTAATCTGCAGCAAAGGAGATTTAGGTTAGATACTAGGAAAAACGTTCTAACTCTAAGAGTAGGTAAACTCTGGAATAGGTGTCTAAGGGAGGCTGTGGAATCTCCATCATTGAAGGTTTTTCAGAACAAGTTGGACAAAGACCTGTCATGGACAGTCTAGAGTTACTTGGTCCTACCTCAGTACAGGAGCTGGACTTGATGACCTCTGGAGATCCCTTCCAGCCCAACGGTTCTATGATTCTATGTTGTAGTAGCACCATTGGTTCTGATCAGTATTCTGTAGACAGGAAGTGTCTGCATCAGTCTCAGAGTAAGTGCACACCCAGTTTAGGGGAGCAGGCCAATCCCACAAACTGGAGACAGCTGCTAATTTGCCAGCAGAGCTGGGCCCAAGGGGTGTTAGAACATACCCCATCCATGGCTGAGCAGCCACCTTTCCTCTCCCAGATCATTTCCAATTTTCTAAACTAGGGCTGAGCAATTAATTGGGGTCACCTCAGAACCAGTCTCAGCTCTTGAACCTGAGTGGAATCGGTTTGGGAGCTTCAACATAGTGCAGTTATCTTTGTGCCTGCTGCTCCTTTTTATTTTTGTGGGTGTTTGTGTAGCTGGTTGAGCCAGGATGGGATGAGTTTGTTCAGCCAGGATGGGAAGTGCTGGAATATCACAAATAATAAGGCTGCACTTAGTGTATTTCCTACCCACTCAGAAGCCGTAAGGGCTGGAAGTCTCACAAGATAGCTTGTTCTCACAGGATTTCCTGCAGAGCCAATAAGTTTGGATTGTTGGAATAAGCAGCAGTCTTTTCTAGGCTGAGATGCTAGGAATCAGGCTCCTGTTTTCTCTTCCATCCTGGCTCTGCCATTCATTCACTGTGAGCTTGTGCAAGTCACATGCGTCCTGAGTTTCAAAAGAGTTCAGCACCAGCTTTTGAAATGCTCAGGACTCACAATTAAGGTCAGGCTTTCCAAAAAACTCAGTTCCATGTAGGTACCTGAATGAGGACCAGATTTTCAGAAGAGCTTCACACCCAGATGCTGCTGATGTGCTGAACATTCATTTGAAAATTTCTGTCAGGAACGCGCTCAGCCTCAGTTTCCCCATCTGTAAAATGGAGATCACAGCACTTCTTCCCAGGGCTGTTGTGAGCAGAAACTTTATGCCAGAAACGTGAGCACATGTGACTCAGAATATGAACGGTGCACACGGGTGCATGGACAGTGGCCAGGTTTGCAGACACTTCACTGATTGTAGTGACATTTAAAGCCGTTACAAAGGAAGCCCAACCCAATTTAATGATGCTCCTTCCTCCTCTAGGAAGTTGTAAACCTTTCCTTCCTGTTCCCTAAGCAGCTGGCTTAAGATCCCATTGAATGACATGTGTGTTTACATGGACTGCACTGTTTTTGGTAGGGATCCTAGTTTTGTCTAGGGGCTAGATTGGGTAGGAAAGCTTTCCTGTGCGCTGGCTTTATCCTCCAGAGCTCATCGGTGTGGGGAGCAGCTAAGGAGCAGTGAAGTCTCCTGGGTTTCCATGGTGATTTAAAAATAAAATCCCAGCTCCCTAGGGGTTTGCAGAGTTCAGTTTGGTCCCATACTGGTGTGTGTTCTTGTTCCCTCTGGCTTGGGAGCAGCGAACCGCTGCAGAGACACTAGGACAAATCTCTCCTTGTGCCACTGGTGCTCTGGGCTCCTTGTGCCTTCTTGAGAAGGATGGAAAGTGCTGGCTTCACCCAGGGTCTGAGGAGCCTTTGGGGGGCCTAAGAACATCTGTTTGTTTGCTCCAAAGATATGGCAGCACATTCCCTCCAGTGTTCTCCAGTAATGGCCCCCAGCCCCACAGTGGTCCTGGGGTAACGCAGCGTTTGTGGCCATTATAGTGGGCTGCTGCTGTTTGTTCTGAACGGGAAATGGAGACTCCTCCACCCCTGACAGGTGGAAATCCTCCTCTCTCCTTAGTTTCCCACTTCCCTGCCCCTGTTCTGACCAAAGCAGACAGGATGGGCCATTCAGCGCTGTTCCTGCATCAGCCACAGGAGGTGCAGTAGAGCGTGCCGAGCCGCAGCCTTCTCCCTGAAGGGGTGCGGAGGCTGGTGTGTTCTTCCTATGGGAAGGCACCCCCCGCCGTCGAAGGCTGGGAGGGATGATTCATCATAGAACAGCTGCAGATCCAGCTCAGCATAGGAGGTGTCTGACTGCCCAATGTGAACAGCAGGCCCCCTCAAAGGGCTCCATTTCCTAATTAGAGCAAGGGGAGGAAAAACGAGAGAGATGCAGATTAATTATCTGCTATGGCTTACTGGATAATTTTAAAAACATGTCTGCAGGGTTCATTTAGCCACAAGGACTCATGCCATCCGCTGAGCCTGGTGTTCACAATGACAACAGGCAGTGAGAGCAATAAGGGGGGACTCCAAGGGTTTAGAAACGAGAACTTTTACTCACAGGAGAAAAAGAAGTGTGCAAAGTCACTGCCCCCTGCAACCTGAACACACACCAAAGAAAAAAAGTGCTTTTGAAAGTAGGTGGGGGTGAAGAGCCAATACCAGGCCTGAGCCCCTCAGATACCTTCAGAAGGGTCTCCCATGCCTACTAGACCCTTCCTAGAGAGAAACTGGGGTTTTGCCTCTGTTTTATAATACAGTGGTCTGGCCTGTTCTCATCCATTCCGTGGTCTCTGGTATCTTCTTCCCATCTTTGTGCAACTGCAGGATCTGCAGCATAGGAATTGCCAGCCTGCATGAGACTGGAGATCTATCTAGCCCCATATTTAATCAAGGCCACCACTAACTGCTTCTGAGGCAGGCTGCCCTGGGATGTGGAAAACCTCAGAGTCCAGCGTGAATGAGGATGCACGCAACTGACTGGGGAGGTTGGAGGTATGGTGGATCCAGCACAGAGTCAGCTTGGCCCCTGAAGTCATAGGAACCACAGGGAAAGTTTGCTGTGTAGAAAGGTTGCTGGCCAGCCAACTGATTATATTGCAATTCTGGTTTTCTTAATGCTGGTCTTAATGTAGCTGGCTTGGTCAGTGCGATGCCTCGGCGAACTGGAAAGTTTCCAGTTTACCAGGAAATTCACTTATCCTGGTAGCATCAGTAACTATAGCATGGCAGGGATAGAGAGCCAGTAAAGGTTACATTTGAGGGAGAATGATCAGAAAGGAACTGGCTGGCTTAAATGATGGGATTTGATTGATTGCTTTAGAAGAGAAGAGTTGGGCATCATCATAAGCCAGGGAGAAAAGACAGGTCTGGAGAAAGCATTTGAAGAGACGCAGGAGCCATCCAGTTCCCAACAGTATGGCAGAATGAGAGAAGGACTTCTGCTATGGAGAACAAGAGTTGGAGCTGCTGGGCTGTGAGATGACATTGGAATTACTGCCTGCAGTTCTGGGGTCCGTATTTGAAAAAGAATGCTAGAAAATCAGAGCGGGTGCGGAAAAGAGCCACAAAGACGATTCAAGGGCCGGAGGAAATGCGCTACAGTGAGAGACGTAAAGAGCTCAGGGTTTTTCCTTTATCAGGAAGAAGACTGAGCGGTGAGACTTGATCCCAGACTGTTTCCGTGTGGAGAAAACACTGACTACTGAAGGGCTCTTTAACCTAGCAGAGAAAGTCAGAACGAGAACCAGTGGCAGGAAGCTGAAGCCAGACAAATTCAAATTTAGAAATCAGGCACACATTTTTGAACAGGGAGGGTGATCACCCACTGAAACAAACGGCCAAGGGAAGTGGTGGATTCTCCATCTGCTGCTGTCTTCAGATCACGACTGGCTGCCTTTTTGGAAGAGATGATTTAGCCAAACACAAGATATTGGGCTCAGTAGTGGGGTAACTGGGTGTAATTTAATGGCCTGTGCTATACAGAAGGTCAGACTAAATGATCACACGCTCCCTTCTGGCCTTAAAGTGCCGTACTATTTCAGACCCAGCCATCAGTACTGGGTGCTTCAGAAGAAGATGCAAGAAACACTGGGCAGTTCCATCTCCGGACAGGCTTACTGCGTTGCAAACCTTTCATTTTAGTTTTTACTGACATGAAGATCTGGAGTTGATTTTTTTTACTGACATGGTAAACTTTTTACTGACATCACTAAAAATACCATAAACAATACAATAACATCACAAAAGTGTGTACTTGCTCGCGATATTCTGTACACAGGAATTTGGAATTACGCAATTGTTTTAGCCACAGTCAATTGATCAGTTGGGTTCTTTGGGTGCGTGCAATAATAGAAAAACAGGAAGTAGTAGTTTTATGATACAAGAAGTAATTCTGAATGACCAGAATCAACGTCAAAATACGATATGTTTTAATTCTACCCAATTTTATGAACGTTTTCATTTATTTGTGGATTTACTGAGTGTTAAAATTGTACATTTTTTACTGACTGTAAATTTACGGATGGTTGGCAATCCGCGCTGCTAATCTGCACCAGCTAGAGTTTGCATTATGCCCTCAGGTTTGAGGGTTTACCTCCCTTCTAAAACTCTTGCTAGCTGTATAATATTTACTGTTGTAACTCTGGATATTCTTGTTATCCATAAATGTGAATGTCCAATCGTTTTGCTGGTGGTTCTCCAGCATCCCTAGGGTCTTATTTAAATACAAGTGTGCTATTTGCTATCCTGGGAGCTGATTTTAATGAGAGATTGCATATCTTGGTTAGCACCTTAGTCATTTCACTTCCAAATTCTGTTACAGCTCTAGATGCCCCCTTCTGGGCCTGGTGATCTGTTGACAGCATGTCATCTTTATTACCAGCAAAATTTACATGTGGGGTAGCTAGCTCCTCAACGTCTTCTGTGGTGCAGAGTGATGCAAAGCAACCTCATAGCTAAGGTTATGTCAAGACAGCTGAGTTTGCCCCATAAGACAATTTCAACCTTCTCATCAACACTAGCAGATCTGAGAGAACACAGGAAGAAATCTGGCATTCAAGGAGTTTAGGGGCAGATTGGAAACTAGGAAGAGATGAGGATAGAAATATGGAGAAATAGAGGCGATATCAAGTCTGCTAAGAATCTATAGCTCTATAGCATAACCCAACAAAAGCAAAACAATTCCAAATGAAGGCTGCCTCTTCATTCCACCTCGGACCTGTTTTTATATCTCATCTGGTATATAACCCACTCACTGTTCTCGCACGCCTGGTGACTGTGGCAACCTTCGCTCAGGTGTTGGTTGCTTTCTTCCCAGATTAAATCAAATCCACACACGCATGATCACTTGGGGTTTTGTTCAATATTTAGCATTTATGGGTGTGTCTGCACTGCAGTTAGACCCTGTGGCTGGCCCAGGCCAGCTGACTTGGGCTTGCAGGGCTCAAGTTAAGAGGCTGTTTAGTTGCAGTGGAGACATTTCAGCTCACACTGGTTCCTGGGCACTAGGACCCTGTGTTGAGGGAGAGACCCTAATGTCTACACTGCAATTAAACAGCCCCTTGGCCCAAGTCAGCTGGCATAGGCCAGCAGTGGCTGTCTAATTGCAGTGTAGGCATACCCCAAGTCTGAGTATGCTGCATGCCATGCTAGATTTTCTAATATTCCTTTTCTGTGCACCACTGAGTGTGCTATTAATAGAGCAGATGGCATTTAGCAGCCTTATATGAAAAGTAATTCTCTAAGGAAAAGGGGAAAAAAAAGGAATCATCTAGAAAGCAACAAGTTGCAATGTGGCCACACAAACCTCTCTCCCTCATCTCTTCCCTTAGCTCAGGTTGTGCAGTGTGAGGCAGTGGAAATTTTCCCATTTCCTCCACAATAGGTATCATTTTACCAACTAAACAGAGAGAAAGGAGTTTTGATTTCCTGTTGATGACTTCATTTCCCCTATCTCTGTATTTATGGAATCTCTGTGCCTCTCTCTGTTCTGGAAGCTGTTTTCCTCTATATCACAATTTCACAGAGAAGCTGAGAATCCAGGCGTTGGCTCTCTTGCCGTTGAGATAATTGGCATTAAAAATGTATCGAGCTAGCAGGTTTTCCCACTAGCTAATTCACTCCCTATTCCCTGACCCCTTCCCCATCTCAAAAACACAGATTCCATCACAGTGCGACAGCGTTGCCTGGGTGACGTATTTCAGAGAGTAACATCCTGCTTCAAACAATGGGCCTGGCTCAGTGAGGTACTCAGCGGTCTCCTCTGACATTGAATTCAATAGGAGTTGAGGGCACCATGTGGCTCACAGGCAGTAGTCAGCCCCTCAGAAGATCATAGGATGTTCTCTTTTCCCTATTTCTTTCTTTCTTTGCTTGCTGACTTTGTTTTTTTTATTTTAATCCCATGCCCACCTTCAGGATGACAATTCACCAGGGTTTATGCCCATTAGCAGTGCTCATCCCAATCTAACTTGGGTTATACAGCTCCCGATGCTGGATGAACCCTCCAACAGTCTTAGCAAAGAAACTTTTCTCATACCAGTGGTTTCAACCTGTGGTCTGTGGATCCCTGGGGGTCCTCAGACTATGTCTAAGATTTCCAAAGGGATCTGCACTTCCATTTGAAATTTTTTTAGGGGTTGGCAAATGAAAAAGGTTGAAAACCACTGTCTTATACTAGCCAAAGGTAAAACCCTGAGGTTGTTTTTTTTTTTTTTGTCCACTTAAAATGGATTGTGGATACAACCCGTGCACTTTAGCACCATACAAGAAGGAAACACGAGCTTCCTTTCAAAACTGGTGCCAAGGCCACTGGTGCAGGTCAGCCAGCATTGGGTCCTGTACAATGTAACAATAGCTTCCTCTCCCTGAAGACTCAGTGTAGATCTGAAAAGGGCAAGGGCCCACCACTAAGGATGTGAAATTAGCATGACAAGAGAGGCATTTCTAGCTGTAAATCCATGTGAGCTCATGCCATTGTCTAATGCATTTGGAATGTATAACTGGGCTAATTTAACATGTGCTTCTAGGGAAAGTCGCACTCACGTCTCTTTGAGCAATCTAACATGTTATCAGTGCAATAAGCATCTACATTATTTTTAAATCTATATGGCAAGGAGGTGTAGTGCAAACCTCTCTCACTTGTTTGTGGTTTACCATTTCCATGTAAAGAATTCAAGATACGAAAGACACTAGCATTATTCATTTTAAAGGGTGGCTGTAACATCTGACAAATTGTTTGTAGCTTAAACTACCATATGGCTGTTTTAAATGGTGCATTCTTCGGGTTGTTTAAACAACCATGGTTTTCTTTTTTTAAGAAAGTCCTTCCATGTATTAGTAATAAAACATCAGATTATTAAAACTGGGTAAAAAAAATCACCTCTGCTGCTGGTGCTGGTTCTTTCATATAGCTTAAAAACAGCAGTGTTAAATGCTCAAGTCTAGGTTGGCGATCCATTTGTTTGCTTCAGAGGGTCTGATCTGTTCCATGTCAGGGCACAATCAATGTCATCAAATCACTCAGTGAAGGTCTGTATTGAACAACCGTAGAAATCAGCAGTGCTTTTCACCCTTCATTATTCGCCTTTTGGATTTCCCAGAGCTTTAGACAGCTTGGGCCAATCCATTTCGCTTTTGGGTTCCCATGTCTTAGGACAAGTCTCATTAGCATTTTGGGGGGGGGAAATTCATTAACATTTTTAAAATAAAATAAATCTGCAGCTGTGCCCCGTGCGCAGCAGTGGATGGTTGTACCCATCCTGCTCCTTTGCACATCGCTTTCCCCCCTGGCCTAGCAGAAAAAGAATTAAATTGGATCTGTCTTATGCTACTTTTCCTGATACCGTCTCTGAACAAATTCAGTAGGTGAGGGCAGCCCAGCCTAAATGATTCTGGGAAATCAGAAACGGGGGGGAGAATGACAAGACACCCTTCCTCAGATACTGCAGTGATGACCTGGGTGTAAGACTCTATCTAGAGACGACCAGAAAGTGCTGATCAGCAGGCCTCTTCTCTGGAGTTACATGCTGCCCACCCTGAGGAAAGGTTGTAGAATCTGAGTCAGAATGGGCAGGGGGAAGCAGAAGGGGAGGGGCAAAACGTAGCTGGGGTGAAATGCATAGTCCTAGGAGAGAAAAGGCAGAGAGTGACAAAACAGGAAGGAAGCACCAACAGAGGGCTCCAGGGCCAAACACATCAGCCTGAAACCACCCAGATGTGGAAGGCTGAGACCCCAAGGGGATGCAGTATGTCTGACCTCTCTGCAGCAATTTCTGATCAGCTGTGGAAATTTACACTGGTGCTACAGTGATGGGCTTATAACAAGTTAGCTAGCAGGTGGATTTTAAGGGATTCTCCTACAGAAAGGTGGTTGTGGCAAAGCAGGGCTTCTTGAAGCTGTGGAGGAGGGGGTACAGGGGGGAATTGGGTAGGTAAAGCAAAGGAAGAAGGTCTTATATAATCCAGAGAAGGTTGGAAAGAGTGAGGCGTTGTCTATGCACGAACCTTGCACTGATTTCACTCTCTGATTTAGCTGAAGTGGTGCAATCCTAAAGGCCTGGTCTACACCATGTTTGGGCTGACTGATCTAATTCTATTATGGCTACGCTCTTCTACCTGCACGGATGCAGTTATGTTGGTAAAGGGCTATTATAACAGGGTTGCTTATTTAACTGATTTAAGAGTGCCCCCTTAAGGGGGTAGCATCCATTTAACTACAGCCGTGAGTTAAATCCCTCTCTAAACCCATTGGAGGTAAGCTGCTGTGTGTAGATAAAACCTGAAACAATGAGGGGAGGCAGCAGCGATGGGGAGAAAAGTGTGGGCACCCCGGGGAGGCTGGTAGAAATAAGGGGGTGGGGAACAGAGCCAACGGGGAAAGCCTGCGTGGATACTCCTGCAGAGCATTAGTTCCCTGCGGGGCTCCCTGTCCGTAGTGGCAGAAGGCGGAGAGGCGAGGTGGTTCCCCACCTTGGCATGGGAGCGCGTGTGTGAGGGGCGCCCCCGATTTAACCCCGGGGAAGCAGCAGGCCGGCTCGCCCCCTTCTCCCATCGCTCCACGGCGCGTTTGCACAGCCGGGGAAGGCCCATCCCGCCGGCGGCGCTCGCACGGCCCCGGCCAGCCGGCTCCGCGGGCCGCCCCGCTCCCCCCGCCGCAGGCGGCAGCGGCCGAGGCCGGGCG
>ML675637.1:7629103-7846562 GCA_007922155.1 Mesoclemmys tuberculata
GCGGCCGCCCCGGCGGGGAGCGGGGTCCCGGGGAGGGGGTTCGTTGCCAGCCTCCCCCCGCCCGCCGGAGACGGGGGTACGGGCGTTATATTCAGCCAGGCTCCCCCAGCGGGGCCGGCCCGGGTTCCCCTGCGCCCCCGCGGGCGGCCCCACGGCTGGCCGAGCGCTCTGGCACCTGCCAGCCCCAGGTGGGGTGAATCAGGCGTGGCTCTGGGCTCAGGCTAGCCGCGGGTAAAGGGCTTCCTGCCTTAGCTGGTCTAACGGGGCAGGGGAATTGAGCCAGGACGGGGGTCCCAGGCCGAGGCCAGCCGTCCTTTCTTCTGGGACATGGGGTAGTCTGTGCCCGCAGGGCGTGAAAAGCGCTTTTTCGGTTCTTCTGCACGGAGAGCATTTAAACCCGCGTGCCCTGGCTTGGAAACAGCTGCATCGGGTCACTACCCCTGTCCGGAGTTGGTGACTGGCCCTCTTGGGTAGGAGGGCGGGGGACAGACAGTAGGTTTTGACCTCCTCATCGGGAAAGCAAGACGTAATTGGCTCCCCTTGTGGGTTTGGTACGTGCTTTTGAAGGTAGGGCCGGGGAGGCTGGAAAAATGGAGGTGTCGAAACCTGGCTGGCTGCCATCTCACATCCTCTGGCAGCTTTTCGGGGAGTTCAGAGATGAAGGTTTTCAGTTCTGGTGCACGGGGTTTTTTTGGTTTAGCTCGGAGCGGTGCCCTGCTGTTATCTGCTAAGGGAAGATAGTCAGGCTGTTTTCCCCCACTCCTCCCCTGTCTTTTCTTTATGTAGCTTTTTAAGTCTAACATGCGCGCCTGACATAATGAAGAAGGCAGCTCTTGGATGCCAGCACAGCTTAGCAAGAGCTGTGGGGTGGGCAGTGAGACCAAGGTTGAGAATGGTTGTAGCTAGAACTGCCAGAGGAAGCTATTGTGAACCGGTTTAGAATTTCTGCTTCCTGGCATGTATCAGTACGGGCTGGGCCGGCAGCCTGGAGCCCTCTGTTAATAGTACACCCAAGGGAAAGCGTATCTCCTCCTGGGGCCCTTCTGGTGCTGAAGGGTTTTGATGGATGCCTTCGAATTGAGGACTCTTGGCATGTGCCCAATGTGCTAACTAGCCGAGTCTGGACTCTCGTCAGATAGGTATATAGGTGGGAGACAGGCAATGGTGGCACAAAGGGATTAATCTGGAATGGGCCTTGACCATACAGGGGTGACCCATGGTTTTAAGATCAGGGGGTTTGTTCTGCCCAAAAATGGTGTGAGTTCTGGAAGAGCCACACTTTCCCTCCAGAAACAGTGGAACGAGTGCTAGCTGCGATCCAAAGAAACTGCACTTCTCACAGTGGCCTATAGAAAATCAAGAGATAACAGAGCCTTAGGGCAAGGATGATGCATCGTGATTTTGGATCTGTCTGTCTAGATACATCTGTGGCCTTGATGGGTTTCGCAGGTTTCATGAATTCAGTCTTGCCTTCCCCACACTGAGGCGGGGAAGTGTCGTTCCCATTTTATAGCTGAGGAAACTGAGGTGCAGTATGTCTTGCCCCAAGTTACACAGAGCTGGGAATTGAACCCTGAGTCCCCGGTTCAATGCCTCAACCACAAGATCATCTTTTCCTCTCCTGTGACAATCAGAGGCATGTCATCCCTCCCTGCTGTGTGCACCCCTCGACCCAACCAATCTTTTACCCCACAGAAGCCCAGACTGTGCAGCAGCCCTCTGGGTGGGGCGGGTTGTGAGAGAGAGAAGGAAATACAATCCCATAACACAGTAAGTGCTCATGGAACTTCGGAGTGAGCGAAGCTGCCCAGCTGCTCAGTCAGTTTTCCACTCTTTGTTTCACGTAGCGTGTGTATAACTGCCCTTCAGGGTTTTGCAGTGCAGTCAGGTTCGGATGTCAGTGCAACCCTCCCCTTTCACTCATCCCAACTGCACTGAAATCTGTCTGCAGACTAAAGTAATTCTCCACTTGGAGAACAAACTGAAGACGATAAAGGCCTTGCTGTGAGCCCAAAAGCTGTTTGCTGCAGATTGTGAATGTGCCCCTGGGACAAGAAGCTGCCCAACAGTGGGAGGATTTTCAGCCCATGGAGCGGGTGCTTCCAGAACAGCGGTCCCTGTCTGTGTAGTGAGAAGTGGAGAGGAAGCTATGGATGCATCTGTGGCCAAGAATCCTGGCATTGCCCTTGAGCTGGGATCCAGGTTAACGTTTCACAGCTTAATTAGCTTTCACAACTCTGTGGTGGCATCCCAAGCAGAAACCGTGGTAGTGTTTGACTTCTGGGCAGACATCTCAGCCTGACATGGCCCAGGGCCAAAGTGAAAGATCTGGCCAAAAATCGCAAGGGACGGAGACATCTGAAAGCGGGAACCCTCTGCTTTGTTCTTGCAAACTGGAGGCCTGTCAATCCTTCGAAAAATGTTCCCTTTGGCCACCCCTGCCTGGTTCCTCTCTTCGTGTCCCTCGCCAGCTCGGACCTGAGACTTGACTTAAAACTATTGAGTAGCAGAACGGAGCAAAGCATTCTTTGGCATGAAGGGATGTTGTTCCTTCCTCCTGCCAAAAATGCGAGTCCCAGCTCTGGATCCGGGGATGCCCCGGTGTAGTGCAGGAGCCAACCACCCCTGGTGCGTGGGAGCCTGGCCCCTTCTCGTGAGCCGGTGGGGTTGTGATGGGTCTGTGGAGGGGTGTGGGTATCCTTTTACAAAGCACGCCCTCAGGAGGAAGAATGCGAGCTGCTCTGCTACCGGACAGGGGACACCAGCATCCAAACCAGAGCAACAAATATACTGGGGAAACCCCGTCCCCTGCGATGCGGTTGGAGCAAAAGTGGCTCTGGCATGCTCCTGTGGGCAGGCAGGGGAGGGAACCATCTGATTTGAACGGGGCAGCGGCATGTTCTATACGCGCTCATTGAACTAACAGGGTCCGGTGTGGGAGGCTTTAATCCCCGCTGTGTGACCAGCAGAAACTCTGCCCTCTTTAATAAGCAGAGAAATCTTTCCCCACCCCCCTTCCGCACATTATGGGGATTCTGGCTTGCCAAGTCTCATGCAGGAGCATCCCAACCACACTCCAGAGTTCAGAGGTTTTGGCAGGTCCTCTGAAGAGTTCCTCTCATAGTTAGCTCAGCCCTGTATTGGGCCAGTACCCTCCAGCCTCCCACTGCCAGAGAGCTCCAGCAGCGTCTTAGATTGCTTAGGACTCGGACTAGCCCAAAATGAAACAAACCCCCCAGGCCAACCAGCTCCGCAGCTAGCTCCGCAGGGGCCTGACCCACAGCTAGCTCTGCTTTCAGTAGTGTGAAATAGAGCCATGAGCTGCATGGGATGGAGACTGTCGTGCAGCTATTGAACTGCATAGCATGCCGATGTGCTGCCTGCTTGCTTTTCGGTATGGTGTAAACCTGAATCTGTCCTCAGGTCAGGTTACACTCCAGAACCCATCGCTGACTGCAGCATCCATTCTCACCAGCACGAAGGGTTACATTTGCAGTTACTCAGGCTGGGTTAGTTCACGGCACTAATGATTTAATACTTTGCATGGATTTAGTGCCTCTCAAAGCACCGAGCAAACGTTATCGGCTGAAGTACTGTCCCCGAGAGAGAGAAGAGGTCGCCTAGTGAAGTGCAGCCATCTCTAGGGTGGAACACAGCTGCTGTTGAATGACACAGGAACAATAAAGGTGTGTCTTCACTAGAAATCCTTGGAGTGGAGTTCGCAGGCATGATGCGGCATGCAGCTTGTCCTTGCCCATTCTTGCCATCAGTTATGGTCAGCATCAGGTCCTTATAACCAGGCTGAAACACGGGGTTTCCTAGTGAACGCATGCCCCAGATGGCAGTCAGTGGGGAATGCGACCATAATCACTTGAAACTGCAGGGTAATGTAGGGAGGTGGAATATAATTACCTGAGTTAGCATCTGATCTGGACTCGGGGGGCTAGTGACTTTGCTCCAGCAAAAAATGCACAATAAGCTTCAGTTGTCACCAGTCATTAGATCCTTGGCTTTACAACCCATCCAAAAGACTGCATGCACCTCCAGCAGCACAGTCACACCATACTGGGGCATTGGATCAGCACTGACTCACCCATTTCTTCCTGGCCCTGTCTTCCTGGCCTGGGCAGTCTCCCATCCGAACCCGGTCCTACAGGGCTCATGAAATCTGATGGCATCAGAGTGCAAAAGTAGTGTGGTTTCAGGCTGCCAACATGGCATGGTGGTTTCTTGTGTAGTCTGCTACTTGGCAAAGCAGAGCTCCTTTTATCAAAAAATAGAACAAGAACCGAGCAGAATGTGTTACTCACTGAAGGAATTGCTTTTACGGTCCTGTGCAACAGAGCTGCATAGAAGCAGCATTACGTGGGAAGGTAATTGATAGCATCTGACAAAGCACCTTGATTCTGACGGGCAGCACTTCCTCCTTTTGCAGTCCTTCCCACCCCCAGCTCTGCCAGTGCAGCTCTGCTTTGCCCTGCGTCACCCCCTGGTATTTCAGTCATGGCCTTCTCTTGAGCAGAGTCCACCAATTGTACCTGAGCTCTGCGGTGATGTTGGGGATCAATGGTGGCTAAGAAGATGTTGCCAGGTCATGCTGACAAAGGACCCGAGTAAAAATGGATCCCAGGGCTTTCCAGAGGTCAGAGTCCCATGGGCTCATCTAGGCCAACCTCTTCCCTAAAATGTAGTTCAGCAAATGTCTGGAATCTTGTAAGGACACATGGCTGGGGGATGCATGGTAAGCCACTCGGTGCACACATTCTTCCTGCATGTTGCATGTGGGAAGCAGCTGCTGCTTGAATGCTGCAGATGCTGAGTATCAGCCATGATGCTAATATTAGAGAGCAAAATGCCAGCGGGGTGGCTGCAGTGTTATGTGGAGAAAAGGACTTGAACTCAGTAGGGTGCAAAGTGGGGGGTGGGGATGTGCACAAAATGTTCATAACATTTCATTTGGGTCCAATCAAGAGCGTGGGCTTCTCTCTGATCATCTGGATGCCACGTGCGTTTGGGCGCATGGCGTGGGCTCTGATCCATCTGGGATCATGATGCTGGGGGCTTGCTAGCTAAGGTCCTCACATACTGAGGCAATTCCATTATTCCAGCCTCTTTTGCACATGTCCAGAAAAGGAGATGCTAGGAAATTTTTCAAGTTGCATCTCAGAACATCTAACAATCTTGGGCCGGAGGCCAGGCAGGTAGGTATCCCCCTCCTCACTCCTTTGATTCCCTAGAGTATTCCAACAAATCAGATTGAATTGGGCCTCTTCTTCAATTCCCGACACCATCTACGTATGCCTGACACTAACAAATCCCCCTCTCCAGCTGTTTGACAAAACCTAATGTTCCAAGCTGAGTTGTTAGATTTTCTATAATCCTGAAATGAGACCTCTGAGGGTGGTCTCTGTCCTCCCCTTTCCCCTTAACAGTCTTCCTGAATCCAAGGCAAAAAGATGGTGCAAAAGGGAAGTGTTTCCTTCAAAACAACTAATGCTTTCAAAAATGAAGTGGCTGATTGAGGTGAGGGAAGGGGAGGTGGCTCCTGGAACGTCCGATATCTTCAGCACAACTAAGCTGCTCAGAAAGGATGGGAAAAATCCCATGCATGCTTAGTTTTTTGTTTTTTCCTTTGCTCTGCCAATATTTTTCTTAGGGACCAAAAAGCATCAAACTGGGGGAGGTGAGTTGTGGGGCATCTGCTTGTCTTGATTTAATTAATTTTGTACTGAGGGGGGAGGCGAGATGAATATGGATCACTTCACCCTTGGGGGAAATTTGGTTCCAGATGTCACCACCCACACCTGACTCTAGCACTGAACAAATCTCTACAGGGTCCTGGGTCCCATTCCAATAAACATCCAAAACTTCTTTAAACCATTTAGCTCACTTGGAGCTGCCGTACTGTGTTAGAACATAAAAACGGCCATGCTGGGTCAGGCTAATGCTTTATCCAGCCCAGTGTCCTTTGTTCTGACAGTGGCCAATGTACTTCAGTGGGAATGAACAGAACAGGGCAATTATCTAGTGATCCATCCTGTCGTCCATTCCCATCTTCTGAGAGACAGAGGCTGGGGCCACCCAGAGCATGGGCTTGTATCCCTGGCCATTTTGGCTAACAGCCATTGTTGGACCTATCTTCCTTGAACTTAGCTAATTCTTTTTTGAACCCTGTTGTAATCTTGGCCTTCACAACATCCCCTGCCAATGAGTTCCACAGGTTGACTGTGCGTTGTATGAAGAAACATTTCCTTTTGTTTTAAACCTGCTGCCTATTAATTACATTGGGTGCCACTTGGTTCCTGTGTAATGGAAAGCAGTAAAATAACACTTCCTTATTCACTTTCTCCCCAGCCGTCATGGTTTTATAGACCTCTTGTCATATCCCCCTCTTAGTCTCTTTTCCAAGCTGCAAAGACAGAGGCCAGAAATGAGTAGCATCTTTGGAGTCTGCACTGCGAGTGCCCCCTGCCGTCCGAGGCCCCTGTGGCCTCACATTTGGAGTCCCCCACAGGCTAGCCTGCCATGCTGCCCTTTGAACCCTGCTCTTCCATTTTACTCTCTGCTCTTTGCACTTAGGTGGCTTATTTGACCTCCAGACACCCTTGTGGATAGAGTGCCACAGAAGTAGCTTGTTTCGTCCTGTCCCAGGCTAAGAACCTCTGCTCCTTTCAGCCTGGCAAGTGTCAGCAAAACCGCTGTTGTTAAAGGGACGTGAAGCCTTGATGTGGCCTGGCCTGGCCGTTTCATCCGAGCTGTGCTTTCCTGCCTCCTTTTATTTCTTCTCTGCTTTCCCCCCTTCTCTTGCACAGGGTACATGGCCCATTTCCCTTGGGTTAGGAATGAGGGCAACAGCAGCAGCCAAACCCCGGGTTGGGACACACTGCGAATTCAGAGACCGTAACGGAGACATCGGATCCCAGCATCACTCTAAATATTTACATTACTAGCTCTACTATTTAAATGATGAGACAGGGCGCCTGCAGCTGGCCCAGCCAGACTATCAGCTGTGCATCCTCTCCCCTGCCTCCTTCCTTCCCTGCGCCTCTTCCTGCGGGAGCAAACCCCAGACAGGACTTTCTCAGCTGTGAGAGAGACAAGGCTCTGGGGACGAGGTGGGGACTGGTAATGGGCTGTGGAGCCTTTTGCCTCAGAGTTCAATCGAGCCCAATCTCTTGGCTGTCGGGTGATGTGTGTAAAACGAGTTGATGGGTCCATGTTTAGTTCCCGGTGTCGGAGAGTGTTCACGTTCATCCTGCTGCCCTGCACGTCCGCCGTCTTTCCATGCAGACTCACTGTGTCCCATTAGCCCATTGCTTCAGTCACCTCTCCACCCCCGGGGAGACGCTGGCAGAGATTAGGACCGGATTGCTCTGCAGTTGTCTTTCACCAGTGCACTCTAGCACTCCCTTCTCCCTTCCTTTGTATGTGAAGGACAGAGTTGAGGAAGAGGAAAGGGACCCTGGGTGAGGAAGAGGTGTATTGATATCTCTGACTTGGGCTGAAAAGCTGCCCATGGTTGAATGGAAGCTCTCGGCTCCTGACAGCGGTGACACAGGCATTCGCTGGGATTGCTTTTCCAAAGTCATCAGCCACAGCTCGGGGCTGGCTTCCTAGCAGTACATGCAATGAGTTTTGGGCACTCGCCAGACCAAAGTTCCCCCTATTAACTCTAATTACTAAGGTGACCTTTCTCTTTAACACAGAGAGAAAATTTCCTTTTCTGCCATTTATTAAGTTCTCCCTCTTTAAGGGCTTGTCTTCACTGCCGTGGCAGCTTGTGGTATAGCTTGCATGCTGCTAGGGCCCAAGCATGATTTTTTCGGGCCCAGTACAAACTTGTAACATGGGCCACCTCCCACACACACCACAATTCCTCATCCCATACATACAATCTCGCAAGCCATGAAAAAAGTGTGAATTCTGAAATTACTCTTACATATTCTACATTTCTGAAAAGTGTCCTCCCTCCCTCTTTGCTATTTTTGTTTAACATAACACCCAGCTTGAGAGTCCTACAAGTTTGCTGACTATTTTGTAACATGCTGGTCATTATAAAGGTTTTATATCCTGTCAGTGCTTTGATTTTTTTTTATTCTAATGGACCAATGTGACTGCAAACATTTTATAATTAGACCAATTAACTTTAAAGCTTTATTTTTCTGGCCTTTTTTCATTGCAAAATCATGAATTAGTGTCTTTCCCCCCCACCCCCAGTCAATTTCTCTTGCAAGTTTACATTGAATAAATAAGATAGCTAGGTAGCTTAACCATTCTTTTCAGGCTACAAGCCTGCTTTGAAAAGAGAAGAATCAGCCAGTGTAGCACTGCTCTCTCCTGCTTCTTGCAAACCTTCTGAACCTGGTAGTGCTAATGGGGGGGATACCACCTGACTGTCTTCAAGCCTTAGATTGGAGTCACATGATGCATGTTCTGGCAGCTTTTCTTTGTCATCAATTGCCAGGGCCACAGACACCGTCTCTGTATCGAAACCATTTTCATCTTGATTTTGTTCATCTGCTTCCCTGGTGAGTGTATTGCCTGACTGCAGAAAGGCCTTGTCTGATTTGAAAAACGGGGGATAGATGGGTGTCCTTTAGCTTCTTTTAGTTCCCTTTCTTTTACCTCCCTACCTTTCCGGCTGCCTGATTTGTATCTATAGCCACCACCAGACATGGCAATATGGGGGGGGAGTGACTGAGTGAATTAGACACTTACTCACGTATATTTTGGGTCTGCAAATCCTACCAGAAGCAGCAGCAGCAGCCTTGACTTCCACTGTCTTATGGCGCTTTGCTTTCACAAATCTGAAACTGCCCCCCACGACCTCCCCTTTCTGGTGTTTTGAGTCTGATCCTGCGTCTGGTTCCAATCTGTTATAATGATCCAAACGCTTCTGAAGTTAGCGGGAGAGAGGGGCTTGGAATCCAGGTTTTGCAGCTTGGTCCCTTTTCCATGTGACGGGGAATTGGCAATAAGCCAAAAGACCTCTAGGGAAATTCAGAAAGAGCAGTTACAGATTCCGGGCAATAAGGCTGTGGTGGCATCTGAAATCCAGGGCAGGGGACATTTGCAGAGCATCTGCTACACAACCACAGCGTGATGGATAACCCCCGCCTCCGTTTGCGTGGAGAATGTTAACTGGAATAGACGCTATGGTTACGACACTCCTTGATCCTGGTGACTTGAGCAACCCCCAGCCTGATCCAGCTATAGGGGAGGCATAGCATTTACAAAGACGGATAAGGCAAATGGGATGAAACCCACAAAGATCATTTGAGAGGGGAATTATCATGGAAGACAGGAAGTGTTGTAAGTATTGGAATTCCCTGCTGGGATCCCGTCGCTTGTGTATATTTATTTTAGTTGCTGTTGGAAAAGAAAATAGGGAGCAAGGTAGTACAGGCCATTTTAGACCTTGGATTGCTCTTTTTTGTTGTTGTTTTTAAAGCAACTTCTAGTTCGCCAGCCGTTTCAAGCAGTGCTGTGTTGGGGAGGGGAGATGACGACGAAGGGATGAGGGTTGGGAGAAGAGAGAAAGGAAGAGAATCCCTCCCATTACTACTTGGCAGCAGCTGCCGTCCATCAGGATGTTCATACAATGTTCCATTCCAGGTGCTGCCTCCTTGCAGCTCTGATCTTTTCCCTTCCCTATGGAAGCCAGTGCTGGGTGTGGTGTTGAGAGTGACTGATTGGCTGGTCGCTGGCTCTTCTTTCTGCCTTCCTCCCTCCTTGGTTTCTGGGGTGGTTGTTTAAGGAGAGTGGCATGACAGTGTCTTTATAGTGCTGTCAAGCTCTGGGCGGCCTGTGTACGTTTCACTGCTGCTAGGAGCAAGCATGAAGAGCATGGGCTTGCTGTGGCATCAGCGCAGGAGGCAGAGGGCTGTTAAAGATGCTGGCAGGCTTTCCTCAGTTATCCCCTTGTCCCCTCTTTTATGGCAGTTGATCTGGACCTTCACCTCCTCTCCAGACAGGAGCTCACCAGTGAGATGAGTTTGGCAGTCTCATTATAGTCCCTGTGGGACACTTGCCGATATCACAGACATAATGGTTGATTCAGCAGGATTGGTTCTTATTGCCCAGGAGAGGACTGGCTTTGGAACAGCATAAGGTACAGCAGGGCAGGATTGAGTGGCATTGCCAAAGCTGGAGGGGCATGACTTGGGGCAGGGCTGAGGGGCAGTGGCAGAGCTCTGTATGTGTGAGCTCTGCATGTATGTGTATTTGTCAGCGTAGCAAGGGGGCTGCGAAGCAGGACCGAAGGGTACTGGCAGAGCTGTGCCATGGAGGAACTTTTGTTGCCCCCTGACAGATTTGTTAAATCCTCCCTCTTCCCAACCTTGCACAGAGCCATTTGGTGGCACTTCTGCCTGTCAGGAAACATTGTCAAACAAAGATTTAGTCATTTAAACTATTGAGGATGATGAAATCTCATTTCCAGAACCTGGCATTAATCCATGCTCAGCCACCCACCGTGAGTGCTCTTGACATTTCTTTTGCACCCAAACCTTCCCTTCAGGATATGTGACTCGCATCTGAGACAGTATCTGGTGACAGACATCTGCTTCTGATGTGACGGGGGACCTTTAGCTTCATTGGACCAGAGACACAGGCTATGGCTACATTAGAGAGTTTACAGGTGCACCACTGCAAGTTCTCTAGCATAGCCGCTCTAAGCTGACCGGGGAGAGCTCTCCTGTTGACTTCATTAATTGACACCCCCCCCCGCAAGTGCTGGTGGCTACGAATTCCTCCTGCAGACATACCACTGTCCACACTGGCACTTAGGTCAGTGTAATTTACGTCACCCAGGGTGGCTTATTCACACCCCTGAGCAACATAGCTTATACCAGCATAATCGGCAGTATAGACATAGGCTAAGCCCTGTGGGATATTCCAGAGCGAGGGTGGCTCTGAACTCTTTCTGGCAGTGTTTCCATATGCGCCCAGCACTGCCCTGCCAAAACAAGAGTTGATGCTGTCTGCGTGATGCAAGTGACCTTCTGGCTACAGTTTTAAAGCACAAGTGGGGTTAAAAAAATCATCTCTGGAAAATCAACATTGTCCACAGGGAAGAAACAAACTGAAAATCCCCAGGACAATTGTGGGTTGTTTTTCAGGGTCTGGAAGGTGGGGTAGAAGGGCAGTTTAAGCCAAATCTTCTAATGCATCTTAGTTTACAAAGATGACTAGTAAAAATTGTGTAAGCCTTCACCCATCCTAGAGAATTCTTGTCTCAAAAGACATCTCCACAATTTAGCCGCCTTCTACCCTGACTTTCTCGAATATAACGTTGCAGCTCTTTAGAACCATCTCTTCAAGGTTCTCAAAGCACTTTGGTGAACTAAGTCTCACAACCCTTCTATGAGAGACGAAAATATCACTATCCGCATTGTACTGATAGGGAAATTAAGGCATGGAGACGGAAAGTGACTTGACCAAGGTCCCCCAGCAAGTTGATGTCAGAGCTAGGAATAGAATCCAAGGGGCTGATTTTTCCATTGCTTTACACTAGTGCAAAATAGGTGTAAAATGCTCCCATTCTCATTTGATAGCATTTTGCCCAGGTGTAAGTGACTTTCCCAAGATGAGAACTGAGCCCAAAGCCTTTTTGTCTATCTAGTATAGTCAGAGAAAAGATCAGAATTTGACTTAATCTGGAGACTGTTTGGTGCTATTCTTAATTCCTGAACATAATTACACCTCTGCTTTAGCTACTAATGGCTGAGTGTACCACATAGGCTATTACAACGAAACATCATTTAAATGAACACATGTGAAACATGGCTTGGAGATACTTGGTTTAGGTGAGATTTCTGCAAATTCTTTACCCCCAGGTTTTCTCTTTTGTCTAATTTCTTCTTCTGTTTACGTTGTGTCACCCGCCCACACTTTACGGTGGTTCTGACGTTTGTCTGTCTGTCACCTTAAACCTTTGTATGTAATTCATATGTTAGCCTGGGAACAATGCTGCAGCCATTTCAGCTCTGTTCTGGAACTCAGCAAAAGGCATTATAAAGTGTGTGCACTAACTGAGGGCTTGGTTATACAAGTTACTGCGCCATAGCAGTGTCAATACGGGACGTTACTCGGTGGCAAACTGGTACACTGTTAATTCACACTGCTATTTCCCATGCAGTAACTTTCTCTGTGGACAAGCCCTGAGAGTAATGTGACCCTCCCAAATGCATGCTGCTCAATACCATTATACCATACCAAGCCCTCATGTCATATGGCTATGTTGAAGCAGGCTTGGCAGGAGAGTGACATGGCACAGGATCCAAGCACAAGAGTAGGATCGAGGAATTCCCGAGTTCTGTTCTTGTTTCTTATGCTGATTCACTCAGTCGCTTTGGGAAAGTTGCTGAACTCCTCTATGTCCGTTTCTCGATCTGTAAATTAGGGATCATAATATCTCATGCGGGTGCTTTGAGGATCAGTCAGTGAACATTTGTGAAGCACCGTCATGAAGTGTTATGGTGACGGTCAACCATTTATAACTCATTGTTTTTCAACATACGTCAGATCCAGAGTAGGTGTTCTGTGCAAGTGTCACCCACCGGTGAGCGTCTGTTCCATGTTCCCTTCTGCATCCCAGATGTGACTGTTACAGTTTATTTAGCACAAGCTGTAGCAGTTTATGCTTGTAGCTCGGGAAGCCCCCCATTCAATTCCTGAGGGGTCCACCATGATGGCACCTGTCATTCAAGTATAACCCCTAGTATCTTTGAAGGGAGGTGTGAACGACCTGTGTGCACATCGCTAACATGCAGCGTGTATTCCAATCTAGCTCTACATAGCCCTTTACTTTGCCTGGCACTAAAATACAGCCCCCTCTGGCATAGATCTTGGTAGCTGTTTATGAGTACAGCAACACCACACAAGAGTTTAGGACTGAAAGTGCTGAAGAATGTCATGGCCATTTGAATGTCGGGGTCAGTGAAGTCTGAGAATGTAATTATTCAAGCTGGAATATGGCCAGAGAACTGGGGCTAACATCCTGCCATTCTGGTGACAAGTGTCCTGGGATATTTAATGACTAAGAATGGGCAGGACCTCAGTTTTATGGCTCCCTGGAGGATAGCACCTCCAAAAATCTCCCCCTCCTTAGGATCACCAGCTCACCATCTGGTAGCCCTTTAAAGAAAATCAATGTTTTGAAATGATACCATTGTATATTCTGAAATTAAACAATTTAACTGGCTCTGGCTTATTCCCATAAGAGTTTCATGTGTCTAAAAATGCAACAAAAGCTTTCAGTGCTTAAGCAAGCAAACAAACATAACCCTGAGGTTACAGTAATCATGTGAGGGATGTTTAGTAGGAAGCAAACCACCTCTCATTTCAGTTCTGCAGTCCCTGCAGAGCTAGAGCCGGGTTGCAAAGCAGTTAGCATAGGTCCTGTAGGAAACAGCATCCCTTCCTGTTTGTTTACATTGGTCTCCTTCAGTGCCATGTGAACAGAGGTTTCCTTGTCCGCAGCATCACCTCGGCTGTGACTTAGTGTCTTTTTGTTTACAGACCGTCCACAGATGTTAGTCTCTCTGCTTCCCCGTTCCCCAGGTGTCATCCAGCGATTTTTGCCCCCATAGCAAGAAAGGGAGGTCAGACATGGCTTCACGTAGCACAGAACAGATGGGGGAAGCTCTGTAACGAAAACCTAGTAAAGGATTTGTATTGCAGGCTGGGCACAGGCAGCTTGGGGGCAGGAGCCATTGATGTCGATGGGAGTCTTTCCCTTTACTTCAGTGAGTTTGGATCAGGCCCTAGAGAGAGACTTTCGCTTTGAGAGAAAGGACATTCAAGCTTGCAGCTCCGTGCTTTGCTGCTTGCAGGCGACTTTTTGTTTTTTTTGATTGCCTGTTTTGTAAACAAGTGGGATTTGTCCCAGAGCTTTGCCCCCTGTCCGTGACCCCCAGGGGGATCGTAATTCTTAGCTTGTGACTTCATGGGGCGTGATAACAGGAGTGAATGAGTTGGCACAAAGTCAGCATTATGATGATCTCTGTGCCACAGTGGGAGGGGTGGATGGATTGGGGGAGACACAAATGATTGAAAAGTTCCAGAGGGGTAGCCATCTTAGTCTGTATGCAGCGAAAAGCATCTGGCGAAGTGGGTTGCAGCCCCCGAAAGCTTATGCCTGCAGAAATGTGTTAGTCTTTAAAGTGCTACAGGACTCTTGTTTTTACAAAAATTATTATTTATCACTTAGGTTGCAGCGTGCACAGTCACAGTTGTGCATGGTCACAGAGTGAGACACGTTTCCTGCCCTAAAATGCTCACTATTGGAGGGCCTGCCAACCCACGTTCTTAGACACAGTGCTTACTCCTACAAGGAGCCCCCCAGTGGGAGTGAGAGTGGCGGAATCAGGTTCTCTACGTCGCTACACTCACGAGCGTTTTCAGGATCAGGCCTTGTGAGAGATCAGGGGAACTCGGAACAGCTCCATCGAGACGGGATGTGGAGCGATTTAAAGCTGAGAACTGCCAGGCTGGCAGGATTTGTGGGGGAAATAGGTTTTAAAGAAGAATTTTTTGGTGGGAGAAAGCATTAGCCGTGGAGGGAAATTATGAAACCCACAATACAAATCTGTTTCCTTACATAATTTCAAAGCATTTTCCAAGGATCAAGTCACACATGCATACACTCAAATTACCATTAACTGTATTAAAGAAAGCTCTGCCCCAAATTTCTATTTGAACACGCATTTCCTTGTAGAAGCAAAGAGTGCTGCATTTGTGTGTAATAAACTAGGTTGATTACAGCAAGGTGCCTTGGAGAGAGAGAGCGAGCTGCTTTCCCCCCAGCAATCCAGGCTGGGGGCATTCGTTTTTCAGTATCGTGACCTATTTAACTCTGATCACCCAGTTAACCTCACAAAGCCAGTCGCTGACTCGGCGTGGGGATGGTGGGGTGAGGGTGAGGCTTCGGATCCACCCACCATCTGCACAAGATAGCTTTAAGCCCAGCTGGGAGAACAAGATGGGTCCCCTCTAAGGGTATTGCAAAGGGTGTGCCAATATAGTTGGAGCTCCTAGAAGGAATTCTCTCCTAAAGCCCCTTCAGGCCTGATGGGACACAGGGCAGAGTCCAGCAGTCAGGCAGCAATAGGCAGAGCAGGAGCTGCTCATGTTCTTTTCAATCAGGTAAACAAAAACAGACCAGAAAACGGAAACACCTTTTTTTTTTGTGGCTGAACCCTACTTGGCCGTATACAGATGTTGCACTGTCAGCACAAACACAAACAGCATTTTGTGGCGAAAGATTTCACTATATCGCTTCCTACTGTCCTGCTGTTCTGTCCTTTTCATATATAGAGAGAGTACAAGGCAGCCAGTCACCATGCATCAGCATCCTGTACAGGGAACAGCAGTAGTGTACAGTGTCTTTCACCCCCGAGACTTTACAAAACGCATACAGGCATAAATAATTCACCTAACACTAAGATGAAGCCACCTCTGGGGCAGAACATGGCAGCAGTTTAGCATGCAATGATATTATGGGAACTGTCTAAGGTCTTCAGGGTGAGTCCCCATGTGGAATAAGTGCAGAATATGTGCTATTTAGAGGTCAGTGCTGTGGATAATTAATTTGCAGTACAGAATGGAGCAGGGAGGCTTCTGTCCTGACATAGGAAGGGAAGAAAAATAGTGTCCAATGTCAGCTGCAGGGAAAAGGCAGGAATTTGGGTTGCTTAAATGTGCTGCTATCGGCCACTTGTAAATGAACCCATGTCTTGGGAAATGCAGGATTTGGGGGCTATACGGAGCTAAGGACTAGATTTAACAGGGGCATTAGGTGCCTAAATGCCTCTAAAAATCTGGCCCCACGCCTTTTAGCCATGTAGTGCTGGGAGAACCATGCAACGAATCTGTAGACACGGCCCTTTTGGGGTCCTGTTTTGCTAGGCACCCAGAAGGATTGGCACACAGGGCCTGCCTCCAGGGCTGATCTGTGGCATTGGCCTTTATTTGGCTGTTGTTGTAATTAATAAGCCAACTTCCCCCCAGGAAGCCGGGAGGTGGGTCCTTTGGAACACAGGCTGTTTACTTCCCTTCTCTTGGCTCAGAGCTGGCCAGGCTATTTTTAAACTCTCCCATGTTTTTTTTTTTTTTCTGGGATTGTTTTGGTTCCTGAAGTCTTTATTTCGTGCTCTCTCTCTCTTGCCCTTTTTTCTGCTCAGCTGCTGTGTGCAGGGGCATGGTGATGCTGTGCAGGAAAGAGCGAGAAAAAGAGGCAAACAAAGCAACAGGGAAGCTGAGGGTGAAGGTTTGGTCGGTGGGCTGGGGCCGCTCTACCCCCAGAGTAATTTTGAGGCCCATCTGCCCAGAGGATTGTGCTTCCACTGGCAGGGCAGAAATGGAAGTCCCGTTTGTCACAGCTGCTTTCCTTCCTTCACCCCAGGAGCATGGAATGCTTGCCCTGCCCAAGACGAAATTGGAGTCGGGATGGGTCCCTCCGAAGGGCTGTGCTGCTCAGCAGTTGGTTCTGTGCCTTTAAAGTCTTTTTTGGCATTCCTGGGCTGCCCTGAAAACTTCTCTGATCAGGCCAACCAGCTCCCCCTCTGCTTTCCTGACCCGATATGCCAGCTTGTCTTTATGGAAAAGGCTTGTCGTGAGTAGTGGGGATGAAACCAGTGGAGTTCTAGAGAAATGTCTCTAAAAGCCAGTAGAATCCTTTCTGTGGGCATGATTCAAAGCCCTGTGAGGTCAACAGGAGTGAGTTGACTACGATGGACTTGAATCGGGTCCTATGGGAGTTTTGAGCCATCCTATCGAATTGCATGGCTCGGCTGTGAGGTTCTACAGGATGGTCCAAAATTGCTATAGAAGAGTCATTGTTTTCTGTTACATTCAGTTGGGCTTTTCAGACAGCTGTCTGCCTAACACTCCCCTTGCTCTGGTCTTGGTTCAATGGGTCAGTTTTCTCTGCTGTCGAGGAACTCACAGGGAGGTTTATGGTACAGAAAAATGACTCTGCAGGTCACCCTTTGGTACTACGCATATTAGCCGGGCCCTGAAATAAACTGAGCACTCTGGCCCCATTCCATTAGAGAACTGAAGCACGCGAGTGATGCCATTGGAAGAGCCTAGCTTGGCATATGCTTTGCAGAATCATGGCTAGAATGGTCAGAACCTTGGAGGTTGAGCCCTATAAATCTGAACCGATAGCCCTTAGTCACACAGATGGATCCTCCTCACCTCAGTGTTCCCATTGATTTCCACAGGATTACACCTGAGAGACAGTTACAGGTTCAGAGATTTCCAAGGCTAGAAGAGACCATTGTGATCATTTAGTCTGACCTTCTGCATATCACAGGCCTGAGAACATCCCCCAGTAATTCAGTTATCAGGCCACGTTCCCCTCTTCTTGCTTGTGGAACTTCCTTTGGTGTCTCAGGGAAGCTAGAGCATGCCCCATATGCCTTGTCTGTTGAGTTCATTGACAAATGCCTTTGAGTATTCCTGCCGACACGGCAGAGCTAGGCTAACTGCACAGCAGCCTCTCATCCACCGTGCCGGTCAACACGTAGCCAGTGAAATTCTGATTCTAAAAGCCTTATTTCCTGCAGTGGTGACTTTCATGCGCAGTAAACCCTGCTGAAACACTGAGTCTGCTTCACAATCTGCTCTTGTGGGCTAGAAACGGTGATCGGCAGTGCTGTTTGCATAGACGGCATGTTGCCAGAAAAGAAACATAAATCTTGCAGCCTTCTCCTAGAGCGAGATCTACAAATGGGGTATCGCCTAAATACAGAAACTTGCCAGTACTCCTCCAAATGTTACCGTTCCCTTTGCTATCACATTCCTTGGGAGATCATTTACCTTGGCATGTCTGATCTTCCAGACACATCTCTCTTCAGATTAGTAGGCCACTTGATCCAAGGGAATAAGATGAGGTTGAGGCACTCAGATATTCGTGATAAGCGTGGTTTGAAAACCCGAGCTAACAGAACTGTGGTAGGGTCTGTCACAATGGCGACGGCACAGTAATTGTGTCCTCTGAACTATTTCCACCCTACCCCCGTAGCAGTCTTGTGTAGAGAGGATGGGGGAGGGAACAGTACAGATCCGAATCATACTTTCTGCTCTCCCCTGTTGTGCCTTCATTGAAAACGCAGATGGACCCTGAATCAAACTTTATTTTAAAAATCGAGATTAGGAAGAAGGGGGTTGATAACGAAAGAGGCACAAAGTAGGAAAGGAAATGGCGGAAAAGCCCTTGGGCTTGCAGCCCAGCTCTAGAGGGCTTTGGATAGTTTGGAGAAGCTCTTGTGTCTGGACTTTGCGTCTCGTTCCTGTTATGAATAGGATGTTGATGATTTCATCAGACATTAGCTGCTGATCACCAGCAATGCACGTGGTGGTGGTGTACAAGGCATAAATAGTGAGACAGAGACTGCCCGAAAGAGAACACAGTCTGGAAGCTAAACATTTGCTTGACTGCCCCATGGGGGGTTAAGGAAGGAAGAGCACAAGAACAGGGGTGCTAGAACAATTTGCATAGTGGGGGTGCTGAAAGCCATTGAACCAAACTGTAAACCCTGCATATTATGGAAAGCACTTCAAACCAGGGGGTTCTGCACCCTAGTTCCAGCATCTGTTCACAAGGACCTCTCCCTGTTCTCCTGCGCAGCAGCCAGATGCCATTGCAGACAGTGTGCTTCCGGGCGTGCCCTTGAGATTTACAACATCCCAGAGCCTATGGTAGAATTCTTCCTAGATTTCCCCCTGGAAGAGCACAGAGCCGCACCACCTCTAATGTAAACCTGGGCACATGTAGTACGGTCCCGCTCGTAGCTCTCCAGATCTCAGAATCATAGAAATGTAGGGCTGGAAGGAATGTCGAAAGGTTATCAAGTCCAGCCCTCTGTGCTGAAGCAAGACCAAGTAAACCTAGACCATCCCTCACAGGAGTTTGTCCAACTTGTTCTCAAAAACCTCCAGTGATGGGGATTCCACAGCCTCCCTTGGAAGCCTGTCCCAGAGTTAACCACCCTCACAGTTAGACAATATCTAATATCTAACCCAAATCTTGGTGCAGATTAAGCCCATTTTTTCTTGTCTTGCCTTCAATAGTCGCTGAGAACAATTGATCCCTGTCCTCTTTATAACCGCCCTTAACAGATTTGAAGAGTGCTATCTGCTCTCCCCGCCCCATCGTCTTTTCTCAAGACTGACCAGGCCCAGATTTTTCACTGTGCATGTGGTTGTCTATCATGGGCTTTCTGGCAGAAGTTGGTCACCAGAGGGATTTGAATGAGGAAAGGGGTGGAGTCTGGTGCACTGGGACTCGCTTGATTAGTTCTAGTCAATCAGTTAGAGTTTAAGGCTAGAAGGGACCACCCACTGATTGTCTAGTTTGATCTCCTGCACATCACAGGCCACCAGGCACCCCCCACCACACCAAGCCAACACCCAGAATTAGATCAACACATCACAGCCCTCAGAAGACTAAAGTATTGTGTGCCACAGGCAGAGAACAGGTCAAGTGCTCTGTCAATCTCAGGAAACACACACAAACCGGTCATTTAGGCCGAGCATTGGTTTCACTCATACATTGGTCACTGTTTTATAGGAGATGAAAGAGGGGTGCAGAAAGCTTTTACTTCAAATAAGGGTTCGCCAACCTGAAAAGGTTGAGACACGTTGCTCCGGATTATTAAATTCCTCCCCATTCTTCCCTTTGCCTTCATTACAGGATTCTTTTGTCTGAGCAAGGATAATTCACTCTGTGCACAGAATGGGTTAGGGTATAGCCTGATCCAGTATGGCAAACTCTACGGGTCCATCCGTCCAATAGCATGGCTCCAGTAGTAGCCTGTACGCGGCACCTCGGATGAGGCCAATGCTACCTAGCCTGTCACCTTTCACCCACAGATCTCAGGAGCCTAGAACATAAGTAGATATCCGTAGCCTCACTTTATGGGTTTAGTAAGTGAGGCCCAAAGAAATGGTGGTGAATCAGTGCTCTGGAAACAGCACCTAGTGTCCTGACTCCTAGCCTTCTCTGCTTGGCTGCACCTGCCTTGGAAAGGAAGGTAAGAAATCCTATAATGCTTCCAGCCAAACCCCACAGTGGCCTTCCTGGCCACCAAAGGTCTTCAGCTTAGAGCCTGAAGCCTGACAAGTCCGTGCCGTCAGCCTGGGGGACGGTTGGGCTTCCTCATGGCACTGCATCCAAAATGGACACAGCCCTTTCCTAGCCCTTCTGAGGTTTGCAAGACACCTGGTGGCATGTTCTTGAGCTGAACTGATCAGGCGCACGGCACGGGCTGCTGGGGGAAAGCTCTGTTTGCGGCCAGGGTCTAGTGCGCCTCCGAATGTTGCAATGGGACTCTGCTCTGTCTCTTTGGATAATGGCATCATTGCTGGCTTCGTTTCTGGGAGGGAGCCAGGCACTGCTGGGACGGGACAGGGCTGCATGACATGCCCCGTGTGTGTCAATGAGGAGAAGCGGAGGCATAGCGCTGGAGGGCACCATGCTGCTGGAAGCATTGTCTTTCCTTCCCGTGAGAGAGAAAACTAGGAGCCTGGACACCTGTGGGTCTGAAAGATCCCAGCTACAAGGGCACTAGCCATGGGCAGAGGATATTCTGCCAACCTAACCTCCCTGCCGACTGCAGGTTCAGTTGGATGAGTCCTTTGTGCCCCATGCTCGAAGTGTTGATGTAGGGTGTTATACAGCTGCCCTAGTCCACCTCAGCTCTGTCTGCATTTGAGCGGTGTATGAAGCAATCTAGCTAATCTAACCTTGCCATCGATTCATGTCCACCAGCATAGTATCTGAGCCCTGAAGGATAGAGGGTGCTGTAGGAAGCAGGACTTATTGCAGCTCTATGGTTGTTAGAATCAGAGACTCACAGAAGATTAGGATCGGAAGGAACCTCAGGAGGTCATGTAGTCCAACCCCCTGCTCAAAGCAGGACCAACTCTAACTAAATCATCCCAGCCAGGGCTATGTCAAGCCGCACCTTAAAAGGATGGAGATTCCACCACCTCCCTTGGTGATTGGAGTTCTCTGGTGCCTTTCTGTGGATTTCATGTGGTCTGGAGCTCAGTGCTTCCGAAGCCTTCATTACATATTGCACGTTTGCTTCTTGATAGCAGTAAAGACTTGATGCTTTCCAAGTGGTAATTCCAACTGAACAGCCGCGGCACCTCTTTCAGGAGGTAATGTCTCATTGTATGGCAAATACAGTAGGTAAACGACTGTTTATCTTATTTGGGGGTAATGCATGAACTTGGCCAGTGATGTGCAATGTTCACATGAGTGAGCGGCGTTCCCAGACTGCAGTGGAGTTGCTTTACCGGTGCAGCTGCTAGCCAGGAGCCAGTGTGATGTGATAGCAAGCCTGACAGGCTGCCACTGTCATAGAAACGCTCATAGAGCAGCCCATAGTTAACTATCATTTTAGGGTCGGGAAAAGTGATAGTTAAAGCGCTTCGCTTTGGGTAATGTACATGCTTAGGTATCTTTCTTGATAGACTGCAGCACACTCCCTCTCTCACACGCACCCCATCCCTTCACCCTGATAACCAAGGCTCTGACCTAAAATTCTCGATCCTGGCTTCTTCTGAGCTGCATCTGTCGAGATCCTTCCGTGGCCCCGGCCGCTGCTGCGCTGTCTGTGTATCACTCAGGCCTTCCTGCACTTACCCTCTCGGCAGCTTTGGAACTGTCTTGTCGGGGAGGTGGAAGGATCATTCGGGGGGGGAGGGACAGGGGATGGAGGCACCAGGGGTTTGTCTCTTGCTCAAGATCATGCAGGAAGCCTGCAGGAGGCTTTGGAATTGAACCAGGTCTTCTGGGTCCCAGTCCGGTGCCTTAATGACCAGACTGGCGAGGGTGTCTGTGGACTCTTCAGTTGCTGAGCACTGCCTTCCTCACCCTGCCCGTGTTTTCAGGGGTGCCCCCAGCACTGCTCTGGGGAGAAAGTGCCACCGTCTGGTCCCACGGCCACTGTGCTTCTCACCATTCCCACTGCAGGAGGCTGAGTGCCTGTGTGTGAGGCTCATGGGTGGGGGAATGGATCCTGTGGACTGCTGACTAGGAGGGGTCTCCAGAGAGAGAGAGACTCTCCCTGTGCCCCTGGTGAGGGTTTAGAGCAAGGCATCCAAGAGAGAGCCTTGGGACCCGCCCGTGCGTGTACTGAGCATCCATGATCGCGCTATGATGGCCCCTGTTGGGAAGTTGTTCAGCGTAACAGAAGGTTCTAGCCCTGGCCCACAACACCTCGCCAGTGGGGCCTGTAGCTTCTCTGGGTCCTGCAAGACCAGCTAGTGCAGTGGAAGGAGGTGTACCTTACATCATCTTGTCCCCCGCACGAGCAGACTGCCATAGACTTGGAGCCATTCCCCAACGTGTAACATCCCCTTCCCCTCGCCCCTTCCATCTCGCCTCCGAGCATGGCCAACTGAGCCTAACTGAGGTGGATGGGCCATGTTGATGAGAATCCAACCCCACGTAGAGGGGCCCAGCAGATGTAAGTTATGTCAGCAGAGTCCCTCGGACTCCCCTTTGAATTGGCCCTAAAACTCCACCCAGTCCTGAAATGTGGCAACCCCAGGCATTGCAGGCAGCTCCCACATGCCTCAAATCCAGTTGGGCTTGGAACAGATCCGGGCTTGGGCGTGGCTGTTTAGTGTGCTCCAGGCTTCCCCATCTCCTTGCAGAACGGAGCCTCAGACCGAGCTGCTGCAGCAAATCGGTGCCATGTCCATCACAGCCCCCTGCCCTCTTCGTGCTATTCAGCCCGAGCGCGTTCCCAGCAGTGGGCTGGCCTGTCCTTCGCAGCACTCTAGCTCACGGTGAGGGGAGGGGAACCTTCTGCAGGCCAGGCGTCACTAACGAAGGGCTGGCTAGCTGTGTCTCAGCAGCTGCGTTTACAATCTGCTGGCAAAGCGGCGCTGGAGCCCCTGCCACGTGGAATGCTTTCCTGACCCTGTGTGCTGGAGAGAGCTGGAGCAGATGGTTCTTATTGCTGAGCGTGGAGGCCGCTGCTCTGGCAAATGCAAGGGGGGAGTGACGGAGAGTTCACAGGCCTCTCTTCCTTCTCCTTTGGGTTCAGGCACGCAGGGAGCTTTCCCCGCAAGACGGAATGCCGGGGATTCGCTCTCTGCTGGGTGGGAACAGGAGGAAGTTGAGGAAGGATGGTCCAGTGGCTGGGGCACTGGTCTAGGACTTGGAGACCAGGGTTTATTCCCTGCTCCACCACAGGCTTTCCTGTGTGATTTTGGACAAGTCGCTTAGGGTCTGTCTAGACTGCCGGCACCGGGATTGCATGTCAGCATGACATGGGCGAGTTGGCGGTTAGCGCAGGTCCCAGAACACTAAGCCGCAGTGGTGTGGGCTAGCCCTGGAAGGAATCACCAGGGGTTCCATATGGCGAGTGCTGCCACAGCTTCATGGTTCCAGGACCCAAGCTAGCTAAAATAAACCTAGATCAGGTATGTTGGTGCTAGCTGGAATCCCACTATCTGATTGTAATCGAGACGTGCCTTTGGTGCCTCTGTGCCTCAGTTTCCCCTCTGAAATGGCAATAGCCCTTCCCTATTTTATAGGGGTGTTAAGCAGAAATTCAGTAAAGACTGTGAGGTGCTCAGATACCACAGGGATGGAGCCCAGATAAGTATCTGAGAGGGCGAGAGTGTGAACTATGGATGTACCTGGCAGCTGGGAATCCAGGTGTTTGCTGCACAACAGTATTTTCCTCTCCTCCTCTTTGGAACTAACATGCCTCCTAGTCAGGACAAGCACCTCGGAGTGCTTAGTTTTTGCCGGGGCTGAGCCCTGGCACCTCCGGACTTGACAGTTCGTAGCCCAAGCACCTTTGGGCTTGCTGCATCAGTTATGAATGTAGAAAAATTGCTTGAGCCCCGGCCCCTTTTTCATTACAAATTAAGCACTGGCACCGCTGCTTCTGGGGCATCTGGGGACCGAGCTGATTTATAAGGGACAGCTCCTGAACAGCCTGTGTGTCGTTGTTCATGGCCCAGACTCATGCATTTGTATTGCAGTGCTTCATCCTTTGGCTGATGGTTACTGAGATGAAGGACAAAGTGCACCCTGATCTGGGGTGCAGGGCAGCAGGCACCATTCAATAGTCCTCCTGTTAAAAGAAAGGCAGATGGCCCCCACACCATTATGCCACCGTGGTAGGGCTGCTACTTCGGAGACTAGGCCCTGTGTTGCCTAAGAAGCAGCTGGCACTGCAGGAAGTGGACCTAACTAGTTGCCAGACTAGAAAGGCTGCGGCCTGTGCTGAAGTTCCCTTGCTCTTCATGCAGCTACAGGCTGACTCCACCCTTTTTTGCTCCCAAATTTCTGCGGGGTCCACACCCCATAGAGCTCACTCACAGAGGCTCCCACAGGAAAGGGGAAGCAGGATTTGGTGCTGATGCTCTTTTCACCCCCGACCCCTCCTGGGTGTGTCCCACCCTGCTATCATTGCATGTGGCAGGGGGGGAGACCCCAGGGCTTGTTTCTTTCAGTGCACTCCGGTGCCATGGCTAGGGGTGTTGTGAAAGCAGTGGGTTGTAGGGCATTCCCATAGCACAGGGAGGCAGAGCAGAGTAACCGAGATATAGCTCTGATATCTTCTCTCCTTCTCTCCTGTTGTGCGTGTGTTGTTTACCTCTTGCTCCTTGTGCCTGGCACACAGGGACTGGAGTGGGCCCTGTGAGTTGGATAACTTCTCTTTGGGTGCTTATTCTTTTAACAGGAGCTAACTCCAGGATCAGTCATGCCTGGCCAGTCTGACGTGAACCAGGCTCACCCTGGGCTAATGTGGGGTGGGATCCTCAGGCGGGAGGAGCGTATAATAATCTTGGTGGAAGAGAGGGGGATTGATGTGGATGGATCCATCCTGCTAGGATGCTCTATGCTTCCTTTGATTTCTGAAGTGCTGGTCCAGCGAGCTCAGGTTTCTGGGGTCACACAATACACATGGCTTTCCCCAGACAGATTCCTCGGCCAGGCATTTCAAACTTGCTGCCTTAGCGCAAAAGCTGTCTCCATGTGTTAAGGGGCCAGAGGGAATGCCATGGAGTCCCTGAGACTGGGAGAGCAAGAACACCACTTCTGATGACATTCAGCTTTGTAGCGCCTCTCAGACAGAGACTGATTGCTCAGCTCTGGCATGCTAATGACTGAAGGCAGTGGTGTAAAGACTTGTAAGGTCTATTGATTAAACCAAAGCACTTGGTGCGAAGTTCCCACTGGAATTTAGGCCTGAGAACCAGAACTCCTGAGTTTCATTGGTGGGTCAGTATAATGCCGGATGAATCACTTAGCTGCTCAGTGCCTCAGTTTCCCCATCAGTAAAATGAGGAGGATACTTTGTTCTGGAGTAGTACCCAGAGGCCCCACCAGCACTTCCCTGTCCCACTAGGGCTGTGGTGAAGTTAAATTCAGTAATGTTTTTAAAGCACATTGCAATCCTGGGGTGGAAGGCTCTTAGGAAATACCAAATATTGTTATAGAGAATTTATTCGGAGTCTGGTCCCTTGTTACTAAAACCGAATGAAAGATTCCCTCTCATTGGTATGTTTATCTGGATTTCCTGGTCTTCTCTAGTTGTTCTGGACACTTGCATGTGGGTGGCTTTGGATTACTTTGCTTCAAGTGGCCCGCTTGACCCTCCGTTGTATATGTATCTCCGTAGCCTTTGGGGTGGAATCGTCGGGACTGGCTACTCAGAGAGGAACAAAGCCAAAGGCAGCCAGAAGGATCTGTGCTTTGAGGAGTCATTTACACCTGTGCAAAGCAAGAGAGAAAATACTACCTCCCTCCAGGTGTAATAGCTACTCAAGTTGCAAGGCCCTGTGTTTAGTGGTCAGATTTCTGGGATTCCTGGATTCCAGTCTTATTTCTGGCACTGACTCACTGTGTTGCTTTGGGCAGGTTCCACAATCTCTCTGTCCCTCGTTTCCCCCAGGTGTTCTTCAGTGAGGGTATTGATCCTTACTGACCTCTTGAATTGGGGGGGAGGGACTTGAAGGTTAATGAACATTTGTAAAGTGCTCTGAGATCCTCACACGAAGACACTGTTGTTGTTAAATTCTGAATCCCGTTCATGTCTTTCAGCTCTGAAGCGATCTTTCGAGGTCGAGGAGGTAGACCAGTCTCTGAATTCCTCCGCACCACAAAGACGGACCCCGAACCCTCTCCTCAGGTCCACCGTCTCCAGCTCCACACAGAAATTCCAGGATCTTGGTGCCAGGAATTCGGAGCCACCTGCCAGACATGCAGACTCTCCTGGCCAAAGGTCTCCTAAGTCGTCTCTGAGGAGAGTGGAGCTCTCTGGACCCAAACTCCCTGAGCCGGTGTCAAGAAGAACAGAAATCTCCATTGACATCTCATCCAAGCAAGTGGAGAACTCCACTTCAGGGCTATCGAGGTTTGGCCTCAAAAGAGCAGAGGGGCTGGGGCACAAACCACCCGAACCCTCTCCAAGAAGGACTGAGATCACTATAGGCAAACCCCAGGAGCCTGCTGTCCGGAGGATGGAAGCCCCCTCCTCAAAGATCCCGGAGCTGCCGCAGCGGAGAACCGAGACGGCCGGTGCCCCTGGGCCCGACGTTGCCACCAAACGGGTAGAAATCCAGGTGGCAAAGTCTCCTGAGGTCCCAGTCCCACCAGTCAGGCAGGTGGAGAATTTGGAGCCTTCCTTGACCAGTCAACATCTCCAACCAGAATCAAAGCCACAGCCAGGAATGGCCGAAATCCCACCGAAGAGTCCAGAGGGTAAGTAGAGCCCTGGTCACGTGCCTGTTTAACGTGCTGGTTCAGTATAAGTCTGCCGAGGCTTCCTGCTAGCGGCTGTCCTGCAAGTGAGGCAAGAGCCTGCGACTTGTTCACAGCTAATCGGTGCTCCTGTCGCTCAGGTGGCGAGGTCTGGTGCTGAAGGAGCTGGGTTCTGTACCCTGTAGTGTCTAAATGTATATGGTCACAAGCCTCTGACCCGTGGCTTTATTGAGCATTATGGACCTGCGAGTGGCACTGTAGCGTTTTCATTGACTGGCACCAGAGCTTGCTGCAAGCAGAATGAGAAAATGGGGAGCCCCCCCACACCTTGGCTGTTTGCCAGGCTTGTAAAATGGGACCATGCTGGCATTTTGGGCACTAATCTTGGGCCCACCTGCCTTTACAGTGTCTCCTTAAGAAAAGCCCCCCGGGGTGATGTGGCTGGTACGTATCTGGCGTCTGCATTGTTTGCTGTTCTGTTGTGGTGCTCGCGTTTGTGGGACTCTAGCACTGTGTCAGCAATTACTGTCCTGCTGGGGCAAAACCCAGCCTCTCTCTTGGCAGAAATCAGGAGCTCTTTCCCTCTGGCCTCTGGAGCCAGATGCTGTAATTGTGTCATGGACTGGAGCCACTATAAAATTGGAGTCCTGTTTTGCATTAGCTCTATCTTGTTTTTGATTAATCCTGCATTAGGCATTAAAGCTCCCTTCCCCCAGCAGCGCCGGGGCCTTTCCCCTCCTCCCCCTTCTGCTTTAAAGAGATTTTGTTCTGTTCTAGCTCCTTGATTATTTTTCCATTCCCCAGTCCCCTCCTCTGCTAGGTGCAGCATTGGCGTCTGAGGCCATCACCTCCCCGCCTCGCCCTGCTCTTCTCCACGGTTCACACAAGTGGATCCGTTGTGGGGTGGAGTGTTACTGCTGAAACAGGACCCTGGGCGGTCTTTGCATGGCCCATGAGTTACACAGACTGGCCGCGCCCCCCCCCCCCGCCGCCCCCCCACCTCAGTCCAGCCAGCAGTGAACAAGACTTCCTTACAAGGCAGCGTTGGGCCTCCGCTGCGCTCTTGTCCAGTGGCTTTGTTAGCTTGGGACAGCAGTTGGAGACGATTGATGAAGGAGGCAGCTCTTCTCACCCTCCCCTTTCAGCCCTGGCGCCTGTTGCACGCAGACTCTGCCAGGGGTGGTCCAGGCTCCCTGCAGCTTCTGCCCTTACCTCTCAGGAGCCTCCCTACCGCCCCTGCTCCACACTTCAAATGGGGCTGCTTGGCTGGGGGAGCGACAGCTGCTGGCAGAGGCTGGTCGGGTGGTTTTGCTTGGGGGACGGCTGGCCCGTCATAACACTTGGTCAAGCAGGATTCGCTTTGCTTCCCCCCCCCCCCGCCCCCCCCCACCATTCTGCCATTGGCTGCTGGGACCCATTCATCACTGTTAGTCCTGCATTGGTCTGAGCACCTGGCTTCCCCAGGTGGGCTCCTGTTCTGCTGCGTTCGTGGACACTGGAAACAGGGAAGCCATGTTGTCTGATAGTGAAGCAGTGGGGCTCTCTGGGGAGTAAAAAGTACATGGCCCCAACCAGCTCCCACCCCCCAGTTGCGTCCCCCTTCACTGCCATGTGCCTTTGATGACTCTGCCTGCCTCTGACCCCCCCCAATTTGCCCCCCCCGACCTGTTGGGAGACTCCCTGGTCTCTAGCGAGCCCTCCCTCCGTGCCTGGCCTAGGGCAAAAGAGAGCACTGAAAGGAATCTTTTTGCAAATGAGTGTGTGAGGAGTTGGTCTCTGCTGTTGGACAGGACTGCAGCAGGGGGCAGGAGATGGGGCTCGCTCCCAGTGACCTTAGTGGGTGCTGCAGCTGCTCAGGGCTTCTGAAAATCAGGCTTGAAGCACATCAAATTGGGCACCCAAAAGCTGAGGCACCAAAAGTGGCCACTCTTTTGATGCAAGTGACTTGCCCAAGATCTGAGGGTGAGTCAGTGGCAGAGCTGGGATTAGAACGCACAAATCCGGACTCCCTGCTCTTGCCATGAGCCCCTAGAGTTTACAGTATGGACTGAGGAAATGGGGCTGCCCTCCATATCCCAACTACGTGTAGCCCGTGTAAGAAGAGAGAGGAACAGCCCGCGTGGGGCCGGGAAAAGGAAACCAGCCTTAGGAGAGCTGCAGTTATCTCAGTATACAAACTCCACCCGCCTGTGGCTGAGTGAAATCTAAGAAACAGGAGAATAAGCCGTAACACCATGGCAGTCCAACCCACTTTGCCCCACCCCACTCCGGTCTTAACATAACCTGAGTCACCCCAGAGAGACCATCCACTCAGTTAAGTGATCCTGCCAAGCGTGGAGCCCCTTCAGCAAGGCGTAGAGCCCTCTCCGCTCCCCCTAACGTTGAGCTCAGCACCACGCAGGATTAGGCCCTTTGGTGGGGATTAGAGACAACGCGTAAAATGTGGGATCTCAGGACAGCTGCCCGGAAGTGGGGGTGTCTTTGTCTCAAAGGGGGCTGCAGGCTCCAGAATCCCAAGACAGCTGCTGAGAGCGAAGCTGACTCCACAGCACAGCTGTCTGGGGTCGGATTTACAGAGCAAGACAGCCGCGCTCAGTGGGATTGACACACAAGGGGCTTTCAATCCCTGGGAGGCCCTGAGTCCAATAGAAGAGCCGAAAAACTGAGCTGAAAGGCTCATCCTCGTTGTGTCTCTTTCCCAGCTCAGATTTACAGCCTAGAAGCTGGTGTAATATTCCTGCTGCCCCCTGGCACCCTTTCCCCCTCGCCCACCGACATCTAAGCCACTCTCCTCTCCCTTGTGAGTTGTGAGCTGCCCCTGCGATCCCTTCTCCTTGTAACACGTTCCCAGCCACACCCCATTGTGGAGCGTCACATCCCTGTGAATGGCCTAGCGCTCGCTCTGGAAGACAGCTCTCCGGTGTGGCCTAGCGGGGAGGTCGAACCTCTGGTGTTTTATGGGACTGCCCATTGTTTGTCCTGCTTTGCAGTGGGAGAGTGCCCTGCCCCTACAGCCCTGCGGCGGCAGGGGCACTGATCGGCACCCTGCTTGCTGGGCGTGGGCGATGTCTGGAGAAGCCCATGTTTGCTCGAGCAGAGCAGGGAATGCTGAGTACGTGGACTTTGACATCCAAGGGGCTCCCCGCAGTACGGAGAGAAGGCATCTGGGAAGGAGAAGTTAGCACCTAACCCCCTGCCCCCCCCCACACACACGCAGTCTTGGGAGGGTACTGAGATGCTTCCCTTCCCAAGATGGAAAGAGTGGCTGGGGTGGGAAGAGGAAGGAGCCAGTTTTTCATTTTTGCTCTGCCCCGTGGGCTTCAAAGCCCACAAGGCACCACTGGCTGCTCAGCTCGGCCGGGACGCCGCGTGGCCTGGCTGGTAGTCAGAATGCAGTAATGCCTGCTCTGCGCAGGAGGCATGGGGAACCGCTCCAAGTGAGACCCACGTGGCCTGTGACTTTCATAGCTGGGGATGTAGTAGCACAACTGGGTCTCCTAGTAGTGTGAGGACTGTAATAGAGAAGAGATGTACCCAGGGCCTGTACTTGGGCACAGAGAGAGAGGCCCCAGCTAAACCCCACAGAAAAGAAACCGGATAATCCCTTATCTGGTGGGTTCTGGGTAGGCGGCTTCTCTCATCTGTGGTGCAGGGGCCGAGGGACAGATCTGCTGTCCCAGACTCTCCTTCTCTGGGATTGTGATTGGCGTGGGAGGAAATCGCTCCAAAGCGGCAGGTGCACCGGAAACAGAACGAAATAACCCAAGAGAAAAACAAGCTCTCCTCTTAAACAAACCCATCCCTTTGGGAGCTGGGAACTGGGTGGGTTTACACCAGGAGTGAATTTGGCCCTATGACTGAAAGAACCTAGCTTTGATTTGGAGGGTGATGGCAGCTCCGCGACTCAGCTGCTTCCTGCCCAGGGGAGCCAAGGGCTGCAAACACAGTCTCAAGATATCGTCCGGCGGCCAGGACGAGGAACGGCCATCCTCCCCAGTTGTCTCTGCGCTGCAGAGCGGCGTGTTCCCTTGGAGATGCGTGGTGCTGCTGGTGAGACTGGGCAGAACTCTGGGCCCGCTGCAGCTGTGTGGCTGCAGTGGCTGTGGCCCGTCTTACTTGGCAGTTGTGATTTGTCTTGCTGGGAAATGCTCCCAGAGGTTGGATCAGGCAGGATGCTGCCCCGTGATGTTTGTGGAAACTCCCCCCAGCCCCATGCTGCCCCTATAGTGGAGCTTTGAACACAGACCAGAAGCGATTAATGGCTCGGGACTGCCTCTAGCCTGTTGCTGGGACTTGACTTCATTCCCCTCGAACTGTCAGTGGCTCAGCTGTGTTCTCATGCTGTCTGTCCCCCCGCCATCTTCCCCCAATCCTGCTGCCTTTGCTGCAGGTCTTCAGGAAAGTGTATGATGCAGGAAGGAGGCTAGAGGGAGATATGCTGTCACCTGGACCTCTGCAGCTCCGAAAGAAACCGCGGGGAAAGGAAGCCAAACAAACGGAGCAGTTAGCTGTGGTGAAACTGCCATTGCGGGGGAGTGATTAGTTTGCATTGAGATCGCCTCAGAGCAGCGATTTCCACCTGCGTAGCTTCAAAAGCCACATGGCAGTTTGCCAGGCCCTGGAGGGGTTTGCCTAATTCGCAGATTAATTTACATGCATATTTAAATCCAAAAATTATTGGACACAGCCTGATTATCTGTCTCTTGCTTTTATTCCCCCTCTCCATTTATTTGCATTAGTTTCATGCTGCTTTGACAGCCCTGGAGCCTGAAATCCCCAGTGTAATCTATCCCATGCAAACTTGTCCTCCTTTCCTTTCCAGTGCCCTGCCTATGTGCCCCCAGCTCTGATCTGAAGGGATCTTCTCTAGGGGAGGAGAGTATCGTCAACCCTCCAGGACTGTTAATTCCTTGGCTTTTAGTTTTCCTCTGAGAGTGACAACTCGGGTGAGGGTGCCATCCGCTGTATGTCACTTAATGGGACAGCAGCCAGCTAACAGATGGTGGTCACCTCTGGTGCCTGCCACCTTTCTGAGCGGGATTTGAACTGATGACAGGCTGCTCAGTCCTCTGGAAGGATGGGCCAGTGCTTGAGTTGCTAGTCTGGGACCTCGGTTCATATGGGCTCTGCCACATGCTTTTTTGTGACCTTTGGTGAGTCACTCGGTACATCTGCACTGCAATGAAACACCTGCACCTGGCCCAGGTCAGCTGACGCAGGCCCGCTAGGCTCAGGCTGCGGGGCTCTAAAATTGCAATGTAGACGCTGGGGCTGGAGCCCGGGTTCTTGGACCCTCCACCCTTGCGGGGTCCCAGAGCCAAGCCCAAATGTCTCTGCTGCCATTTTACAGCCCTGTGGCCTGCGCCTTGGGAGCCTGAGCCAGCTGACCCGGGCCATGTGCGAGTGTTTCATGGTAGTGCAGACGTACCCGGGGTCTCTCTCGGCTTCAGCTCCCCCATCTGTGAAGTGGGCTTAAGAGCATCTGTGTACCTCACAGGGTGTTTGGGGATAAAACACATCACAGATGGAGAGGGGCCCAGAGAAGTACCTAATGTGGACTGAGCTGTCCAGATCCCCAGGCTTCCTGGAGAGATGAGCAGAATTTGCATGTTGGTTCAGTTTGCCAGCAGTAATCGACGCCTGCTGCTAGGTTGTGCCCTCGCTGTGCAGTTGTGGGGAGAGGATGCTTCCAAACAACGCCTTCTCTCAGGCCGTACTTTGGATGCTGTGAGCAAGACACGTGAAGGGCTGCAGTACCCTGGGGGTATGTGTGGGTGTGGGGCAGTAACGTTATCAGCGAGACCATTCCACCCCTACACTAGGTGACACGCAGCCTCGAATGTGGTGTAGTTTATAGGTGACAGCCTCACTGTATACTGCATGCAAACAGCTTCTTCGGGGTTACTGTGGGCCTCTCAGGCTTTCTGGGGAAAGCCTTGAAGGAGAGCACAGATGTGCACAAAAGGGCCAGTAGCAAACCCTGCTGTGGGGCAAAGGGCTGCCCAAACCTCATCTAGCTGAGGAGCACAAGGAGAATTTTCTCTGGATTCAAGGGTGTATGTGCCTTGCATAAAGGAGCCTCCTGAAACTAGCCTCTCCTATAACAGAGGAGTGGTGTCATGGACACGGCTGTTCCCAGCGTGCTGTGCTCCGTCAATCTGAGTGGCTGGGTGTCCTGCTCTTCTAATAACTCCCTTGGCCTGTGGACTGAACCTTCAGCACCGACACCAGGCTGACACTGGGGTTGAAGAATGAGGGCTGGTGATCCAACTCCCTCTGCCGTGGCCCTTATGAACCCTGCAGCAGTTGCAGAATAGCCAGGCGTAGGATTGTCCTTGCTCCATCCCCTCCTGTGCCTGATGCGTCCCCTAGCTTACCCCGATCCACTCCAGAACATCCCCTGTGCCAGGGACTTCTTTGGGGGCTTTGTGCCTGGCGAGGGGGGCTCTGTACTGGGAGGGACATTCACAGCTGCTTGGCCACCCGTTTCCATCAGTTCAAGGCATGCATGACTCTGCCCCAGGTGTGAGAGTGCCTGGATGCGGATCCCTGTCCCAAGATGACTGTGCTGGAATTGGTCAGCACTAGGATTTCTCTTCTCAGGTGTGCACTGCATTACTGCCTTCCAAAACGCCTCTCTTCTGCTGCACATACCAGGCAACACCTCGGCATCTGCCTTTCTCGCCGCCCCACGGTGCCCCTCTCTAGGCCTCTGGAGGCGTGTGTGCTTCACAGCTGCTGTATAATGTGTCTTTTGATGTCCAGGTGCCGGGCTACACCAGGAGAGGAGCACTTGACATTTTAGGGGACAGGTTTCTCCCCCTCACTCTGAGACTTTGCAGCCCACTAGCTGTTGCTATTTGCCTGAAGTCCGGATATTAGCTCCTCAGCCTCCGTTAGCTTGGCAGGTGTTGCGAGAGGAATTGTGTTAGCTGCCACACTAGAACTCCCTTCCATGGTGTGTCTGGGACACAGGTATCAGGGGGAAGGCGGAGGGAGCCATGAGCATACAAACCAACATATCACAGCCACAGACATCCCCACATCCTAATCAATGGAGGGATATTGAGGGCTTCCCTTTGGTTTGAATGGGTGTCAGTCTACTCCTTGAGGAAGAGCCTCATATAATTTGTCATGACTAATTCTGCACGATCCTTCTTGTCTGTGGAGATGAGCAGCATGTCGCAGCTGTTTCTGGTATTTACGGGTGCCGGAAACATCCCCCTTTCCATCCAGTGCCTTCTGTTGTCACTAATGTTGTGGTTTCAAGTGCTCTAAATGCACACACACACTCTGTCTACGCACATACAGATACACACAAATCTGCATACACAAACGGACACATACATACATCACAAATATATATCCAAACACACACACTGCACATGTACATAATACATCCACGGGTGCATTAGAACCACGAAAATACCTGAAGCCGCTCCAGGGATGGATGGCCTGGACCCAGATGTCTCTATAATTGAAGACTTTCTGTGTCCAGTAGATCTGCTTTTTATTTAATTTTTGGTGAAGAATGCCCATGCTGACCTCCCATAGTGCATTACACCAGTGCAGGGAGAAACAGTTGTTCTGCGGTTACAACAGAGGTCAAGAACGGTTGAGTTCTATCTCTTCCTCTTCCGCTCATTTTCTTTGTCACCTAGGGCAAGTTATCTACTCTTGCTGGGCCTCAGGTCGCCCCTCTGTAAAATGGGTATAATCCTTTTTCACTCCCTCTTGGGGGTGATGCAGCTTAATTCATCTCCTTGTATTGCTTTGCAATCTGTGGTGAAAGAGGCACCAAAGCAGAGCAGAGTGGTGGCATTGAAGGGTAAGGGATCCATGCTGCTTCGTCAGTGTGAATCTGAGTCCTGAAGGCAATGGGTTTGATACAACACATGGATCAAGGTTCAAGTAGTTGTCAGTGTCACTCAGTTTGCAACTCTGGTGAAAAGTAGAAAATGTCAGTCTCCAGGGTGGTTGGATTGTCCAGCAATTTCCCTGGCAGTAAATCACTTTGAAAGTAAAAGGTAAGAACTGGGTAGTCTGCAACCTTTTGACCGATTACGAAAGTAGCACTAATGAGTTCTGTGAGGAATGCAGTCTAGTTTCCCGCAGAAGGAAAGATTGAGCGGTAAAGTGTGTGTGTGTACATGTGTCAGTAGGTCACTCATGAGGAAGACCATCCAAGCCTCCAGCTTGTATTTGACATTCCTTTCATCGCTCAGTGGACTCGCTGAAGAAGAGTTGTAGCGGTGGAGCAGCTGTCTGAAAGCCGGGACTCCGGGGCTCTCTTACAGATCCGCTGCCAGCGTGCTGCGCGAGGCAAGTCACTTACTGGCTCTCTGCTTCAGTTTACCCACATGTAAATGTGGGATGCGGACGCTTAGCTACAGAACAGCGATAGGGTGGGCAGTGATGGAGCAATGTTTCCCACTCCTCCCCCTGCATCCTCTGCTCCGCGGATGACTTCTGCAAGTGAAAGGCTAGTTCAGTAGCTGAGTTTCCCATGTCCATTCATTCATCCGCCTCTCTGCACAGGCCACCTACAAGGGCCAGTGGTGGTTCTGCTGTTGTGGACGCCCCAGCTTTCTTATCACGGGCCATTGAACGGTTTCCAGATAGCAAAAGCTTTCTGCCATCATTGAGGTGGGCTGGATTGGCGGCTCCTCCCTGTCCTCTCCCCATAGTCATCTTGTGCTTAGCTACTAGGACTGCTGCTTTTTTTCCCTCTCTTCTCAAAAACCTCCTTTATAATCGATTTAGGAATGCTCAGTGTAGAAGGCCCACAGGTGCTTCCAGAGCCTGGTAAAAGTTTTCCTTGTCAAGAAATTTTCTCATTTCATCCCTGGCTCTTCCTTACTCGACCCCCAGGTTGTATTTGGAGGTAACACTCAGTTACAGCACTGGGCGCATTTAGAAATCATCCTTGGTCAGATGTGAAAGTGCTGTGAAGAGGCTTCTCCTCAGAAGCATATGATGTGCCTTTAGTGGTGTCCCAGCCTCTGGGAAAGTCGTCCTGGCTGCATGCTGCCAGCAAAATGTGTCCTATTTAGAAAGCAGCCAGCTTGAGATTGGTGCTGATGAAACTAACTAATTTTTTCTCTGCTCTTTTACCTGTTGATCTTCCTGCCAGCTCTAACTGGCAGTGGAGCAAGGTGTGTAGCAAATCCCCGACTTGGTTAGAAAGTTAGAAAGACCCTCTATGCTTCAGCCCTGAGAGGAAAGAATTCTTTGGTTTCATCTTTATCCCTAGTGGGCATTTGCCCGTATCACTGAATGTCCCGTCTCCGTACTTGCCCACAGAGGAAAAGATGGTCTATTCAGTAGTATCTGTGCAAGGAAAGTATATTGCTGCAGTTGTGGGGATTGTAGGGTTTGTAAAGGGCAGATCGTTGTTATAACCGAAGCTACTGACCCCTGCCACCTGATGGGTCTAACCTTTGGTAACTTCGCCCCATGGCATGTGGTTGTGGCCAGCAAAAACCCATCAGTCTTTTACCAACACTCCCATTTTAGCGCTCATTTAGTCCCCTGAATCCTCGCTCGTGTGTTCTCCGAGTGACTTCATTCCTATACTCCGGGCTAAGGAGACAGTCTGGTTCCATGTCACCAGCTCTCCACAGAGGCATTTGTCGTGCCCTAGCTCAGCCCTAGTACCCCATTTCCTCTGTCCCTCTCCTTCCTGGCTGCTGTTGTCTCCATCACTCTTCCCAGCAGGGATGGAGAAACCACGGCAGACAAGATAAACACGGAGCAGGAACCTGCGACCAAAACATGAACTCAGCCTTCCTCTGAAGTCAGGGCCTAGGTGGACTTCGGATCTGATGCAAGTGACATTTGCTGTGTTCCCAGGAGCCTGCTCTGGGTCCCCTCTGTGTGTCCAAGGCTTTCCAAGAATTTTTAAGAAATAGATCTTTTCTTGGAAGCAGCCCCTGCCGTTCCCGGCTCCCACTGGCACAGCTGGAGAAGTGTCGGGAAAGCTGATGGGAAGTGAGCGAGGTGCCCGGCCCCATTTTGCTGTCCCAGGAGGTTCAGAAACTCAGAGAAGGCCTAGTGAAGCATCAGAGCATTTGGGCGCTTCTCCAAAGTGAACCCAAACCCCAGCACTGTTGGAAGCTCACCTCCCTGTAACGTAGTGGGTCACGCAAAGCTGATGAAACAGGGTGAGGCAAACTCTCTGTGGAGTCCTCTTTGAGGAGGGATGCTAAAACAAAGGCCTGTTGCCCCAGGAGGACTCTGGGAGGTGAATGCCTCACTGCTAGGAGAAGGCTCCTGTGGGGAAGATCCTATCAAGATGGCCCATTGAGAAGAGGGCACCATTGGATGAGAGGTTGACTCCTGGGACTCTCCTCATTGAGAGGGGTGTGGGAATGGAGAAGTGGAACGTGCTGTTCAAATGCCACTGTGTCTATTTTATCAAGCCCCTGTTGCGGTGTGGGTCTCTGGTCTAATTGTAGCCAGGGGGTTAAAAGAGATTGAAAAGACAATAAACAAAGCAACTGCCTGAAATGAAAAGGCCAGGGCTGTGTGGGTAAGCAGTGAGTAATCATTTCCAAGTCCCTGAGCTGCACAGCAATTTAACTGCACTCAGAGATTAAAGCTGTGGGGAAACATTTCCTTAAAACCAGCTGACACATTTGGGCTAGATTGTGTGTGTGTATACACGTGTGCACGCCTGCAGCTTGAGATGCCAGAGAGAGACTGAGAGCAGGGAGAGGGCTGGGGAATGAAAACACACCAACTCCAAATCTGTGTATGTGAAGCAGGTGCCAAATATGAGATAATCTGGAAAAATGAAAACCTGTAGTGCCAGTTATTCGGAAAGAAAGAGAGAAAAGGGGAGACAGAGTGAGGGCAGAGATGTCCCTATCCCCCTGCACAGGTTGCACACAATCTGGGGAGCAACATGAATTAGACAACAAAGGAAGCTTTCTGTTCATCCTTTATTTCCCCCAGGGGCAGGAACCGCATAGGCAGCAGCAGAGCAAGCTTCTCCCTCCTCTGCCAGCGTTTCTTGAGCTTGCTCTGGAGTGGCAATGGGAAATGGGTAATTCAGCCTCCAGGCTCATTTAGGCTTGGGCCGGTCTGCTGAGAATGTCGGCGAAGGTGCCAGGTCTGACGATCGTTTTTCTGATGTGGGCGCCTGCCTGCTGGGTGCTGATCTGAGGCCTGCCGAACTCGTCTCACCCGGGCCACCAGGTGGTAAATTAACTTCGGTTGCTGGCGACCTAAGGGTGGAAAGTTCTGAAGTCAATTACCAGTCTCCTGAGCCAACATGGGCAGGGATAAGAAGCTATATTTGGACACCAGAGATGGTCTAGTATTAGTATGATTAACCCAAGATGCAGAGCATTAAATAGGAGTGTGATTGCAGGCCAGGGAGGCCTCATTACTGGCTCAAGCTGTTATTAATATTATTTGACATGGAAGATTCCCCCCTCCTTCAAACCAGCCCTCCCATCCCCTTCCAGTGTGAGTCAGGGCCAAACTGTGGATTTATTTCCTTGTTTTAGCAGATTCATCGTCGTCTTCTCTCATTTCAGAGTCAGCCAGACTTGGAAAAAAGAAGGAATTTGTTTGCCCCAGTGTAAGTCCCTGTGAAACGGGTGATCTCACCAGCAGAGAGACCTAGCATATTGTGGAAGAGTCTCCCTAAAGAAATGGGGTGGGAGTCCTGTTGTTTGAGTTTCTTTGGACTGGACTGAGCACCGTAGGGCCCATCCTGCACTGGACGCGGTGACCGAACTTCTCTCCCGTTTCCAGTTTTTGTGCATCGGCCTGACTTTTGTCTCCAAGAATTTCCAAGGAGGGTGGGGGGATCAGTGTGTTGGGTTTTTAAAGACCCCAAGTGGTCCAGGCCTCTGTTTTCTCCGAAAGGCAGCCACCCAGCGCTTCATCATGTGAGGCTGGGGCACTGGCTTCTTGCAGACTTACGGCGTGTCTACCCTGCGCACACAGCCTAGATCTGTGGCACCGGGGTCAGTGGACTTGGTGTTTCCAAGCCCATGCTTGATTGTCCACGTTCTGTTGTAAACCTGCGTTTCCAAGCTGGGCCCAGGTCATAGAGCTTTGCTCTTGTGCCCATGCAGCACTAAGCAGATCTTCAGGCTCCAAGGCCCTGGGTCCTGAGTGCTGGCTGACCTGAGTCAGATGGATTTGTGTGTGGGTGGAAGGGGGGCTTGGGATCAAACCTGAGTCAGACCTGGGTTTAGTGTGCAGCGTGGATATACCCTGTGGGGGAAGAGAGACACCTCCTGGATTACCAGCACTCTTAGATGCCTGATGCGCCACAGCTTTGCACCTTGTCATCATTTCCACTTGTGCAAAGACGCTGTGGACCTGGTTCTTGTCTATACAAAGGTTCTCCTAGGCTCTGCCAGGGTAACAGGGCCTCAGAGTAAATGAAAATCAGTCCTTACCATTCTGATTTGCACAGGTGTAAATGATTACACAAGGTGCGAGGCGGTGAAAAAGCAGATCCTATTTGCTAATTGGAGGTCTCCCATCTACATGCCATGGGAAAGCCTACTTAGCTTTTGTTAATGGACACAGTCACTCTGTGAGATACGGTTCCCACCTCTTCACTCTTCTGGACTTTCCAGGGGTTCACACATTTGGGCAAATAATCTGGCAGGCTGATAAGAAAATAAAATCCGTTATCTGGGCAGAGATAAGACGAAAATTTCCCTGGGGTCTCCTTCAGCATGGGTTGGCCATTAACTTGTGACTTCAGTGCATTCTACTGGTGGGGCACCTTGACTGTTGATAAAAGCAGGATAAGAATTGACTTGTCCAGAGTGAACAATTACCTTTTCAACTATTTATAGATCTTGCCTAAGCTTGATGTTGTTGTTGGCCACTGCTTGACAGGACAGGATAGGTTGGGTAATGTGCCAGCACAATAAGCCATATAAGAAGAGGCAAAGGACTAAGTTACGATTATGCGAAGATAGCTTTGTTTTCGGAACATCAAATTTCATTGTAATCAAACAAGATAATTTGACAATTGGCCAGTTGTGTTCTTCACTCCTCCCTCAGACACACACACACTTTATTTTGTAGTGTCCAAGATGTTGCAATGAAGCTGGACAGAACATGGCTATAAATGGAAGAAGCAGCTCTTTTTGGAGTGGAGCCTGTGCTAAGACTTTCTTGGGCCCAGTTTTCGTTCCATCTGTCTTTGTGTTTAAAGAAGGGAATTGGGGAAGGGGGCTGCTTTCCTTTAGGTCAATTTAAATAGTACATTAATTTCCTGGGTCTTCTGAAATTCATCTCTGACCAGGAGTTATGTGGATTTGTCCAGGATCACATGCAAAACAGGTTCGCTCCATTGAGTTTCATTCTTTTTTGGGGTGGGAGTAGACCTAGATAAAGCTGAGAGTCAAAACTCTGCCACAGAGGCTGCCTCAGCTCCATGGGCCAAAGTACCATGCAAGTCAATGCAACTAATGAATTATACACATGCAAAAAGGAAAATGCATCACATACCGTATAAGGCTCTTACAGCTATCAAGAGTAATGACAGGGTGTTCTCACTGGCTTGGTTCTTCCCTGGCTTTGATTTGCCTATGGTTCCTTCAATGGGGGGGGAGGCCCATCAATCTTGCATAGCAAAGGTAACACTTGGCAACTGGAATAAAAGCTGGTTGAAGCAAAAATGGTATTTGCAGGGGTCGATGCTTTGGGGGATTGGGTGTTGCATTGGGCCAGGGCTCTATCTTGTCACCCCTTCAGGCTTACGTTAAAACTCCTAGGTCCCAAGTGAAAATGAGTCTGATGATCTCATCATTGTCGCCAGTTGTACAAATGACGAAAAAAATGGTATGTGTTTGTCTGCCCAGGAGAGGCCTGGGTTTGTACTGGCGGGGATTTATTGCAGCTCAAAACGGAGGTTTGCTTGCAGCTCTGTTTGCAGAACTGGACTAGCACGGCCAATTCTGTGCTGATCTGAAGTGCATTGGGAGATGTGTGTAGGGGTCCAGGACAGAAAGTGCAGGGGGATCTTCAGGTCAAGGTCAAGAAGCTGTGGGGGAGAGCTTTTCATAGCTGCGCTATGCCTGGTCCTTGGGAGGGAAATTAATCTCTCGATTTCCTGAAGGCCAAAAAACTTCACATACAAATGAAGGCCCTGTCCTAAAGCAGTGCTAAAAAGCCCTCCCAGGGTCAGGCCCCAGCAGTAAAGAACGAGGGGCTGCTGGTGGGTATTGCCCTGGCAGATTGTATCCCTGCAACATGTTACAAGCACACGTTGTACATGCAAAGCCTGCCTGTATCATGCATGTGACGTCTGCTCTTTGGCTGACGTTTCCAGGAGCGCTGACGGCACCCAATCTTCATTGACTTTCAGTGAGAATTGGATGGCAATTTGAAAATTCCTGCTTCGGTCTTCCTCTGAGAACGTGAGCAGAAGGGGCCCGTGCAGTATTTTCTGATGCATTTCACTCTCTTTACACATGTTGTCTATTATTTCCGGAGCAAGGCCATGGGAATGGAGGTGATAAAAGACATTCCAGCATTTCAGAGCTGATATAAACTATCAGCCCCTTGTAATGTTCACCACAGTGGTGTTTTGAGCACCCCTTACTTTCTGACTCTGGCCTCATTATGTCATGCAGTGCCATGATCAATTCATGTTTAACAATCATCTGCTTATAAAAGGGAATAATGTTTCTTTGATGTTTATCTGCAGCACTTGACTTTTATGGTGGTTACACATTTTCCCACCTCCACCCCAGCAGAAAAAACAATTTATTCACTCAAGGAACAATTCAGTTTTAGATGGGATTAGATTAGATGGGAATCCTGAAGGGAAGGGTGTTGGGAAAGGGGCGCATTGGAAACAAATTGACAGCCGGTGATTGAATCAGAGTTTAGACCTCCTAAAGTGGTAGGCAGTGCTCTTAACTGCCACACACATCTGCTTCGACAGGAAGATCTGGCTGGATACCACAAATACTCGTTTGGATCTAGAGTTTAGTCGTGCTTGGGCCCTTGGCTGTGTTTGCTTTCCGCGGATGTTGGTACTCGCTCAGAGTGAATTGGTGCGCTCAGGTGTTCACAACGAAAATGGTCTCTGTGCCACGGGATGGGACAGCACTTTATTAATGCAGCAGGGAGGCAAGGTTCCCCAAACCCTTCACCAGAGCCCTGCTGCAGGGGCGTTAAGAAAAGCTGGACGAGGATCTGAAGCTGAACCCTTCGTGCAGGCACACACAGTTACTGCATGGGGGAGCTTTCTGTCTGTGGCTCTCCTCTCTGAAGTTGGAGTCAATGAGCGTTTTGCTCGTGACTGTTCCGGGGATGGGGTCAGGTATTCAGAGTAGGAAACACAACATGGCCTGGAAGAATAAACCGTGGGTGGGTGGGAGGAGTTCCAGTTCTGGTCGTAGCTCTGCCATTAAACCGTGGAGCATGGTGTGGGGCCAGTCACTTCACCAATGTTCCAGCATCCCCCGTCTGCAAAATTGGGCATCTTGAGACTTCGGTAGCTACTGACGGGGGTGAGAAAAGGGTTCGTTAATTAGTTAGGGCCACATTTTGCCACCCTTGATTAGTACCTCACTCCTGAATAGTCCCGCTGGTCCCACTGTGACCGCTCGTGGAGTAAGGCACTGCTCACCGTGAGGAAGGGGTCGGGGAAGGATGACTGAAGCCAGCCCTTCCTGTCTGCACAGTTTTGGGAGTATTGTTGTTCCTTGAGAGCTGCTGGCAGTTGTCTGTGAGGATGGGGAAGATGTCAGCCAGTGTCTGTCGGTGTGAACACAAGCTCTTTCCATCTCGCGCTGAGATTCTGCCCTGGTGTTCTTCTCCTCTGGGATCTAGGAAACAGCTGGCAACTCACAGGCAACTTCAAAATGCCCTTGTGTTTAGAATGACATCTCCTTTCAAGGTTGTTTTTGTCCTTTTCTTCGTGTTTGATTGCTAGCGACAATTGCACGTGAACAGACAGGATCTTTGCTTTGGGACAGGAGCCCACCCCACAAACTCCGCAAACAGAATCCTTCTGAGAGGAAAGCGAATCCAGAAGGTGCAGATGAGGAGTGTGGGGATGGGGGTTGGTTGCAGGGTAATGTGACAGCTGCTCGTTTCGGGGATTCTGGATTGGAACCCTGTGTAGATCACGAGAGCGAATGACGATAGTGGGGTTTCTCTTGAGTGGATATTGTCGAAGTTGTATGTTTTGGCCCATTGTGAGTTCTCGTGGGCTTCGTGAGAGTCACAGTGGAACCAGCAGGACTATTCAAGGAGCGAGGTATCCTTTGCTCAGAAGATGACCTGGATTGGGCTAGTAGGGGGTTGTGCAGATCAGGGTTGGGGTGAATCAGCAGATCCATGTGTGGGCACACCTGGAATAGCATGGGGTGCTGCAGGTCATGAGACCGGCCATACTGGATCAGACCCAAGGTCCATCTTCTCTGACCGTAGCCAATGCCAGATGCTTCAGAGGGAATGAACAGAATGGGGCAATTTCGAGTGAGACATCCGCTGTCGTCCAGTCCCAGCATCTAGCAGTTGGAGTTTTAAGGACACCCGGAGCATGGGATTGCTTCCTTGACCATCTTGGATAATGGCCATTGATGGACCTATCCTCCAGGACTGAGGTGCATTCAACCAATTGTGTGGTGGAAGAATTACGTTGTTCATTATTGCACTAGGCCAGCTTTAGCCAGCACTATCTGCATTCATCCCTGTTTCCTGTGGAAGGGACGCTGATGGCTTCTCCTTTATAGCTCTTGTTTTTCAAACTTCGATTCAACTGTAGAGCATTCTCCATGTTCCCATCCTGCACTAGGCTGTGATATGATTGTCTCTGGGGCAGTTTCTGGGTTGCTCGTGGAGCAGGGGTTTTGCACAAAAGCAGGCTGATTCTTTATTGCATTCCCTCTCCAACCAAGCTCACAGACCCAGGAAATGCAGAAGTTATCGTTAATAAATTGTCCAAACATCCATTGCTCACCATGGATAGTGGGCAAATCCTTCCACCTATAGTCACACACAACTCCTAGGTGAAATCTTGGCACTGTTGAAGCGAATGGCGAAACTCCCCTTGACTTCAGGGAGGCTGAAATTTCACCTCGTGGGCACAGCGGTGTTGCCACTGACATTTGATGCTTTTCTTAAAGCCCCAGCTCCTGGAGGCATGTGGTTAGGTGAAAATCTCAGCTTTCATTTAAAAAAATAATTAAATCTCATGCTTGCAGCGGAGAATTGAGAACACGATTTGAGTGCACCCGAAAGGCTAAAAAACCAGAAGACAAATAAAAAGGACCATTAAAAAAAATCCCCTGCTTGATTTTTAAGCCAATGTCATGATTTTGGGGGCTGCCCCATGATTTTTTGACCCTTGGGAGCTGGCACTCCCGGTGCTGTGGAAGTAAGTATGGCTGGATTGGGCTCTAACAGGGAGCTTGCAGCACTCCCTGCGATTCCTGTCCATCTAGTGCACTCCCTCCTCCACCTTCTCCAATAAGAGAAAGGAGGGTGAAGGTTTCCTTGGAGTTGTTAAGATTTGCCTGGGAAAGGGAGATCTGACCGGCTTTTCGCATAAAACACAACGTGTTTAGACAAACTCTGGCTGAACTCGTTTCCTCTCGCGGCCCCGTGCACTGATAAAGTGGGGCTTGGGGGAAATTACCTCACACGCGGCTCAGGCCTTCCCAGGGGGTCACGCCGTCACTGAGATCCAGCACCCACTCCCTTCCGCAGCCCTGAGGGGGAGGCAGGGCGCGGGAAGGCACTTGGCACGGGACTCATTAGCAGGCCAGGGCCTGCCACTGGTGGCAGTTACTGTTCTAATTTATCGTCCTGAAATGGAGAGGGCGCCGGGATATGAAGTGTGTTAGTGCCATTAGCGTGGTCGTTAATGTAAAGAGGTCACGTCGGATCAATCGTAGCTAATCAGCTCCGGCTCGGCCTTGTTTACATGTCGCTTAGTTTTATGGGCTGGGGGAATTGTCTAAGGAATGTGTGAGCCACTCAGCACATTCAGACATGGTCCTGCACCGGCTGGTTTTAAAAAGCCTCGTCTGTGCCGTAGGTTGTGCCACGGTGTCGCTCAGCAGGAGACCTATGCGGAGCGGTGGCCGGATCCCTCCCTGAGACGCTGAGCATGATATGAGAGAGAGCAACTGCAGAGGGAGGTGTGGCCTTCGGAGCGAGGCCAGATCCTGCTCCCATTGCAGCCAGTGGGAGGTCGGTTGCTAAAACTGGGATTGCATGTGGGAATGCTGCTTCCCCTTGCGGTGATCTGTTCTGTTCCCTGGGGAAGGAAGTCACAATCCCCACCTACTGCGCAGGGCTGACGGGAACATTAAGTGTTCGAGGAGGGCTCAGAAGATGGAAGCGCTAAGGATGAGGGCCAAGCACCGGAAGAAGCCCTGAGCTTTGCTCCCTAGCACTTGGACTCAGCAGAGCGAGGGCCTTTTACATGGGCCCTGGGGTTTTGTGTTTGCTTCGCTGTAAGGAGGCCATGCGCCCGTCCCCCTTGCCCAGACTTTGAGATGAAGGCAGATCAGTCGCGTCGAAGCACACAATGAGCCAGGAATGGCTGCAAGAGGCTGATTTACTGTCAATAATTGCGGGTGCAGTTAGGGTTGTGAGACCACAGGGCCGAGCCCTGCCCCACTGGGTCACTGATCTCCATGGGCATTGCCAGATCAGGCTTGCTACAGCATTGCATGAGTCCTCTTTTGCTTGAGATTTTCCTGGTTTTGGTTCATTTTGTGGGTGAAACTAGCGCTGGTGAAAATGAACAGCTGATGGCACTGCGGAGAGCCTGGCAGAGTATGGTCGGGTGTGGGCTGAGCCCTCCCACACAGCTGTGCAAGTGCTCCCCAATCCCTCTTTCTGCCCATGCGTCTCAGTCCTGACCAGCCGTCTCCCTGCTGTCCCAGTCCTGAGCTTCACCCCCAGGGCTGCCCGTGCGTTTCCCTCGCCTGCCGGGACCGCAATGGCGGCTCGCCCTTGTGCGCGCACACGCAGCCCTGCTCTTTTACTGCCGCCGCTCTCTTGTGTAGCGACTGGAGACCACGGAGCTCACGTCACTCGTCACCCAACGAGGATTTGGAGCCAGAGATGAGAGGTCAGTTCTTCGTTTCGATTTGTATCTGAGAAGAGAGGAAAGAGACGGAGAAGGAAGGGAGCAGGACACGAGGAACGCATGAAGAGAGAAGGTGCTTGTGTAGGCCTCCTCCTCCTGCTCTTTTGATCCGTCCTACAGGACTAAGGGTATGTCTACACTGATGTCAGCTAAGTCACCGCCATCAGATTGATCTATCTGGTCCGTGAAGACCTGCTCAGTTGATCCAGACGTCGACGCTGGTAAACCACCCCCTTAGTGGTGTAGCGCTGCGTCAATGGGAACGCGGTCCCCGTCGGCGCGGCGCAGCGAAGACGGTGCGCAGAAGGGGAGCGCAGCGGTTGACAGGAGTTACGCGTACTACTCTGCGTAGCTTGCGTAAGTCCTGTCGGCTGCCGCCGAATCGCCCGGTAAGTGTAGACCAGGGCTGAGCCAGTGGGCTTAGCCCAGCGGATAATGTGTGTCGGCAGTCAAAGGGAGCTGCAGCCTTGAGCTCCCCATCCAGGAACCAGGCGTTGTCTGTAGCTAGGCCCATTGTAGCAGCTCATAGACTCATAGGTCAGAAGGGACCAATATGATCATCTAGTCTGACCTCCCGCACAAGGCAGGCCACAAAACCCTACCCATACACATTTATAACAACCCCGAACCCATGACTGAGTTATTGAAATCCTCAAAAATGAGATTTGAAGACCTCAGCTCATCTGTCCGAGCCTAATGGAGTGATTTGTGTATGCCTAATGTCTAGCGCTCCTGCTTCTCAGCACCGGGGTAGCTCTGGTGGGAAGGGCATGAGGACTATATATCAGCCTAGCGCTCTTTACCTCACCCTCAAGGGCATCCTGGTGGAAAGCATGAGGCGAACGCTGGCATTTGGCAGGCTGCCGGCTAGCTGGATGCGCAGGAGGGTGAGCTGTGAATGCAGCAAGTGTGTGCAGGTGCCAGAAGGTTAATCTTGGTTACTCAAGAGGCAGCGCTGACCCCAGCTTTGTCTCGGAAAGTCCTCAGAGCTGCTTGCGATTCTCATTGGGGTGTCCGGGTAGCAACACGCACAGCCCAGGGACTGCGCGCTGCGTAAGGAACCCAGCTGTAGGACTGCAGGAGCAGGAGGCAGACCTGTCCCCAAGGAGATGATAGAGACAGGAAGGCGGATCTGATAGATTCATGGCACTCTACACCAGGGCTGTTCCTAAAGCAAAGGAGCACATTAGGGCCACGTTCCACCTTCACTCACATCCTTGCAGATCTGAAGTAAGGCCACTGGCTTCAACAGAGACACACTGGTTTTGCCCTGGTACAGACTCTGTCCTTAAGCTCCAAAATACACCGAGAGAAAAAAATGAAGCACAGCTGCTACCCTTGGCTCATTGCTGCTACTTAACACAGATAGCTGTCAGCCTTTTCCATGCAATCCTCTGCTTTGTTCCTATCTTTATGGACCCCAGTGGTATCAAAATTCTGGTGGTAGTGATCTCTATGTCCCCAAGGGGAAGCCAGCCCTCTGGGCAGATCAGATTCGGGCTGGTTTTGTGAGCCACATGGCTCTGGAAGAGGAGTGGGGCTGAATTGGGAGTTTCTTCTCCAGGCCAATTGCTGTCTGCTTCGCAGTGTGCGAGCGCCCGAACCAGAGTAGTTCATCAGGGTCTGAAGCAGTGGCGAGCATTGTTTGTGCCTAAGGCCAGCCCTGTTTGATGGGGGAAGAAGCCGCTGCCTGCAGCATCGGCCTACAGCCTCCTGTCTGCTAGAGGAGAGTGAGTGAGGAGCATCTCTGAGACTTGTCTCAACTCAGCTTGTGGGACAAGGTCTGTGAGAGTCCCTAGAAGAGCAAGGCAGGTTGGTGAGACGCAAAGTCTCCTCCTGACCCCACTGCAATGAACAGAACAAGGAGTGGAGGCAGCCTGGTGATCGTTGGCTGTCTACGCGGAACCGATGCATCGCTGTGAGCAGCAGCATGGTTGCCTGGAGAGGAGAGGGCTCTGGCCAGTATTTTCTAGGTCTCTGGTTTTCCTTCTGCTCTCCAAATATCTATTCTCATTTAGCTTTTCAGCAGCTGCCCCGTGGCTGCTGTGTTCTCCCTAGGTGAGTTTCTGCCCATTGGAACTGGGGACTGGTTGGGTTTCAGATGCTGGCTTTGTCCTGTCCAACAGATGCCTCCCCTCCCTCCGTGTGTCACCAGGCTGGCTCCCAGGCTGTGTTTAGCTAGCATTATACGTTGGGGGTCAAATGTCTATTAAGTGGCGGTCAGTGGGACACAGGAAATGGCTTAAGTTCCCAGCTCCCAAGACAGTGGCAGTGAGAAAGCAGAAATAGAAAAATATGGGGCATCCGACTTCTTGCGTAGCAAAGAAAAGTCTGCTCTGCGACCCCAGGGCGAAATGCAGGGTTGATGGGAAAGCCGGGGTAGGGCTGTTCCCTTCCAGATAGATGCAGACCCTGCTGACAGCTTTGCCAATTTTGGTGCTGTTCAGGAGTGGTATATGTCCAGGGAGGGGAAGATTCACTCTGAGTCCCCCCCAGATCTGCAGGGGTTCTACAGGGGAACCAGGGTTGATGGACTTTGCTTTTCTGCTCGGCCTTGCTCTGTTGTTCTGTATTAACATGCCCAGGGAGAGCTGTTCTGAACTGTCAGCGGGGGCAAATCTCACCTCCATTGTGCGAGCACACACAAACAACTTGCAGCATAGCCAAATCCCTCGCCTTGCATGGAGCAGTCCTCTGTGGCAGCTGTCTTTGCAGCAGCGTGGGATGAGGGTGTTGTAAGTGGGGCAGGAGAAGGGGTAAGTGGAGGCAGGTTGGAAAGATGCGAATCTGAAACCCCATGTAGGGGGAATGTAGTGGCCAGGAGTAGGTGTCCAGCAGTTCTGAGGGTTAGAGAGAGAGATTCCATCCACCTGGGTAGGTCCATTTCCTTGGGCTTTGCATGGGAAGGAGGATTTCACTCTAGTTTCTCGAAGGACCTTTCGCTACTAGACCAGGCTGGTATGCCAGCTCCCTTTAAAAAATCCCCCAGGCTGCATGCAACAGTAAAGTCAGTGGAGTTACACCCGGTGTGTGTGCGTGTGTGTGTGGGAGGGGAACGGGGGGATGGATGGAAGAAGGGCAGTAAACATACAGTGATTTAAATAAAAAGACTGGAATTGCTACACCAGAACAGACTAAGGCTATGTCTACACAATCCTGCAGCTTGGACTATAGGTGCATGAATTGCAGTGCTCATTAGTACAGGAGAGGGAAAGCGTGCCCTGTTTGACCAACACGAATGAGCTGCCTTTTGGTTCACACCAGCAGTGTTTCACACAGGGCAGTAAAGAGCACCATATGCTGGTATGTGCTGAAATTCACACAGCTGTAGTTCGAGCTACAGGGCCTTGTAGACAGCGCTTAGCTCCATCTAGTCAATATCCTGCCTCTGGCAGAGGCAGAATCTTCAGAGGAAGCTCCACCCCGTAATCCAGCTGACAGTTTATACTGCACCATCGTGGGAAATTCCTCCAAGACCTTCCACCTTACGCCCTGGAGCACAAGGCTTGAGCACATTTGTAAGTGATCCTTGATGTCGTCCAGAGTCTGGCGATGGCTTGTGTTACATATAATGTGACCTCGAGGCTGCAAAAGTGCAACAAGAGACTAGGCCCCTTCGTGGTCAGATGCTAGAAAAACAGAGCCAGAGACAGGAGGAGGGGGTGCCCTGTAAAACCAACCACCCGGGTTCTAAGGAGCATTTTGCTTTAAAACGTGTTGGGCCTGCATCGCTTGCACCAGTTTCCCCCCGGCGTAACTCCATTGTCAGTCATGGAGTTGCTCCTGATTCACACCAGTGCATGTGAGAACAGAATTAGGCCCATGATTCCTGCACTACGGTATGGAGGCTGTGGGCCCGCGGCTGTGCTGGGTGCCAGTGGCACCCACAGCCGGACCCACGTTACGCACGCCACTGGCTGTAGTGAGGAGAAGCACTGCCCAGGGGGCCCACTCCGCTTCGGCTTTGCTGGCCCTCTATTGTGATGGGGGGGCCCTAAAATGAATGATTAGCATTGACACGCCCAGGTTGCAATGCCACTCACTCAGGTGTGGTCCCATGGCCATCCCTGGACCAAAGCTCCCCTGGGAGAACTGCCCAGCTTCTCCCTGCTTCCAGCAGCCAGTGTCCCCGCCTCAGAGATGGGGAGTAACTGCACCTGGGTGGCCTGGGCTGGATGGCAGGGGCTAAGCATTCAGCGGGCAAGTGAGGATGACACCACGGGGGGTGACAGTGCATGCCATGGGAAAAGTCTCTGGCTCTGCCCCTGCCGCATGCTTAGCTCCATGGACTGCAGCCGAGTTCCTGGGGTGAGAGTGGAACCGCACCATGCGTGCTCTTCTAAGCAGGTCTGGCATGAACTGGGCACTGTCCTGCCCCCAGGTCATGCCTCTTCTTGGCTCTCATCGGAGCTCCTTCTTTACTGCATTCTGCTGCATCAGACTGCTGTGTGTGGCCTGAAAGTTGTTCTGGGACCTTTCAATGTCTGACAGGAGGCAAGATCAGACAAAGGGAGGTAGGTGGGGTGCATAGCAGAGTGGCAGGAGCACAGAGAGCTGGTGTTGGGACCTTCCACTTCTGCAAACATAAGTAAAAACCTCATAGTAAGTGCCAAGCAGCAAAGCTCTCCTCGTTGGGGGTGCTGGGGTTTCTCTTGGGGATGGGCCTGAGTTTTCACAGACTTTTTCCACAAAGCAATTTTCACTAGCAGCAAAACCTACGTTTTATTCTTGAGATCTTCTTGCATTGCTAGGCAGAGCTTTCTGGCTCCAGTCCAGCCTTGGGAGACCAGGGAGTATTGTGTTGTATAGGCTGGCAGAACTGTGCGGGGACCCAGGAAAGCTTAGCAGTGAGATTTGAGGTGAATTGGCAGAATTCTGCCTGGCCCCAGGGCTGGAGTAGCATGGGATACTGCAGCTCAGGACTGAAATAATAATAATACATAAATCCTAGCTTGTTTGTGGTGCTCTTCATCCATAGAGTTCAAAGTGCTCTATAAAGGAGGGCAGGATCTTATCCCCATTTTACAGATGGGAAAACTGAGGTACAGAGGTGAAGCAGCTTGCACACAGTTATCAGAACCAGAAGGGAGGCTTGAATCTCCACTGCTTTGCACCACCTCGTGTAGTAATTTACATTGGTGCTCCTGGTAAGTGGAGAATTGCCTGGCAGGGAAGAATTGGGCACTCTCTGTCTGGCTCTCCAGGGTGCTGCTCACCCCTTCTGCCACCAACGCTGAAATTCCACTTCATTCACATATAGCGTGGGGTAGAAAAGGGCACTTGTGTCTAATCCTGCTGAGTCAAAGCCAGCAGCTGCTCTCCGGCTGTGTTTCCTGCCTGCATGTCTCCGACGATGAGTGACGCCTTTATGAAGCGGAATCAGTGAAAGAGTGAATTACGTATGTATCCAGTCCTCCTGGGCATGCTCTGGGCTTTCCCAGGAAGAGGGCCAATTCCAGAGAGACTTAATATTGAGAGGAAAAGGTCTCCCAGGGCTCTGCTTAGCAGCTAGAGCTGAAGTGTGGGGGTGCGCAGGACAGAGAATGCTTTTGTAGAAATCACTATGGAATTGATTATTTGTCCTTTCATTTTTGGCTGCCCTCCATCACCTCCATATCCGCCTGTTAAGTCCCACACTACAGCAATCCGTCTCTGTGAACCAACTCACCAGAGGCTACGTTGCACTTCCAGCTGCAGGTCCTCTCATCAGGCTGTGAAACCTGAGGCTGCCGGGTCAGTTTGCAGCCGTTGGAAAGAGGGAGGTTCATCGACACACTTCAGAGCCGGATTTCAAATCTCTCTGTGAAATGCACTGCCAAACCCTCCTTGGAGGGGCGAGACTGCAGCACCATGCACTTCGCTAACCAAGGATGACATCCTATGGAACCTGCCTTCAAGTGAATCCAAAGTGAAGTCATTTCCCTCCCAGTGAGTGAGTCTTGGCTGGCCCCAGGAGGAGTGCAGGGGTCCCTCCTTGATCTAGCCAGTCCCTGCCTTAAAAACAGATCAGCTGAAGAAATTGAATGGAAGGACTTTTCCCTGCCCCATGCATTGCTCTTGCTTTCGGAAAATAGGATTGTTCCCAGTCTTGGTTTGTGTTCACCTCTCACTGGTTGGCCTTGGTATGACAGTCCAGCCCAGCCCAGCACAGCTGTGGAACGTTACACAGAGAAGCTCTGTCAGGGAATGCAAAGGGACTGTCTCATGGATCTTGGAAAGCATTGCTGCATACCTGCGAAGTTACTCTGCCTGCTAGCAGGATTAAAGCATCTGAGGGCAGTGTGAAGCTCGATCCTGTTTTCAGACATGCCCATTCTGCCAACCCCAAAGGTTCAAAAATCAGAAGTCAGGCTCCCCCCAAATCACATTAGCTTAAAATCATGAGATTTTAAAAAATAATAAATATTAGGGTCCTTTAATTTACTTTCTGGTTTCTGAGCCATCGGCGTGTGCATGATTCACATTTCAGGCTTTCCTCCACAATTGTAAGGGCCAGAAAATTACTTTTTTATAATGAAAGCTGAGATTCTCGTGACAACAGGACTCCAGAAGCTGGGGCTTTAAGAAAAACACCAAATATGAGATTCAGAGTAAAATCTCAAATTGGCAGCACTATGTGCCCCTTTTTCACTCTGCATTTTTGAGAATAAGGGAGCATGAGGCAATTTCTAGCATGGAGATGACAACCTGACTAGCACTCTCACACAGTGCCCTTTTGTGCTCACGCTGGAGCACTGCCACTTTGCACAGCCCTTCAGGGCATCATGCAAAGGCCTGAGCAAAGGAGGGACATCTAGGGCGCTCCCAGCCATCCTGAAAGCTGAAGGTGAGCTGTCTTTGGAACCTCAGATCTGCATTTCAATTCCCCTCTCTGTAGGACACGAAACACGGAAAGAGATTAGAAATCAGATCCAGAGGATCAGCACCAGTCAGTGAAGCGCTTCGACCAGTTTGTAAATTGCAAGTAAGGGTCTAATAATAACAAAGGGAGAGATTTTCCAAGGCGCACACTGGGGAAAGCATGCAACCCCACTGAATTTCAGTGAGTTGGGCACCTTCACTGCTCTTTGCATGTCTGAAATTTTCCCCAAATGTCTTAACAACCAAAGACATTCTGCTTGGTGCTGTGCAAATACACGTAAAGAGATTACCTCTGCTCCAGACAGCTTATCCTCTAAAGGATCCAAGAACAAAGTTGTGTATTTTTCATTAACATATTTTATTGTTGGGGGTAGAGGAGGCTTCAGGGGATTTGGAAAAGGGCTTCCCAGTAAATGATTTACTTGAGCAATAAAGGATCAAGGGCTGTTGGGATGGCATCTATTCTAAATTCCTTCCATCTCTGAGGGGTCCCCCAGCCCTCTGGCCTTTTATAGCTTTTCCGTAGCTGTTTATTGTCCTGCATGCCATTTATGGCCAGGGTCCCTCTCCTGCTGAGGTGTGGCTGATGAATGTCAGGGATTAGACACTAACTAATGCAGTTTGTGCAGTATCCAGTCAGAACAGGTTGGCTTTTCTTTTGGGTTCAAAGATGTCTGAACCCGAATCCCTGATCCAAACGCTCTTGAACTTTGGGTCTGGGTCTTGAAACTGCCTTTGATTGTTTCTCATCAGAGCCCAGACCCAAAGGATCTGACTTCGCCTGGGTAGTTATTGTACCCATGGAGCTGCTTAGGCCCCAAAGAGACTGCTGCTCTCTGAGGCAGACGTGGCTGTGCCTCAAACTCGAGGCCTCCGACTAACATGCTGCACTTAGAAAGGCTGTGCTCTGGGCTACAACACGAGCATCTCAGAAACAAAAGCTGTAGCCTGGAGAACTGAAAACCCCAAACCAACGGCGGTTGTGACCTTTAAGAGCCTGCAACGGTACAGCCAACCAAGTGCTCGTCTACCCTGCCTTCAGGTCAGATCTCTGAGCCACGCTGCTTCCTGGGTTGAAACGCTCCCTTGAGCTGCTTTTAGGTTGTGATGGTCGGGTTTAACGGACCGGTTGTACGGTCGGGTAAGGCTGGATTTCTCTGCTGCTGCCGCTGCTTTGAGTTTGTCTTGGGAGGGATGCATTAGAAAAGCCAGCGACTAAAGCTGTGCCCATTGCATTGGACTTATTAACAGTGGGATCCCTGAGAGCTCCATTCCCATGAGTCAGGGCTACTCCTCCCATCCGCAGCAGATGCCTCCTCTTTTCTCAGGTGCTGGCAGTCGTTCGCCTTGGAATTCAGGCATAGAGGCTGCATCCGGAATCCATGCCAAGCCAGGCACCAAAATCCAGTTCCCGCTTTATTCCTACTAAATTAAGACAGGAGGAAGTGAAGCTTCGCTTTCCTCAGGTCCCTGCAGCTTTTGTTCTAGCTGAGAGACTCCGCTTTTCCCAGGCTGCCAGAGTCTCCCGTTATGGACTAGGACAGTTGTGGCAGTGCTGTCTGGGAACTCCAGCTGCCAGCAGAGTGATGCTAATGGGTGCTACAGAGGCAGATTGTGTGTAAACCCAACTTCAAAATGTGACCCACATGTACAAAGAGGATCAGAATCTGCTCTCCTATATTTTGGCCCGTGAGTTTATTTCACAACCAGAGCTCAGCTCTGCTTCCTCTTCCCAAAGAGGATGGGCAGGAGTTACGGGCTGCTGTATTCTCCCAAATATTCTGCTGTGCAGTAACTCCTAGATGTTCACTGATAGACTTCCCAAGACCTTCCTGATTAACTATGGATATGTACAGCCCGCTTCACAGTGACCCTGGTACGCTGGGGTCTTCCGCCGATCCAGCATCCTACACAGGCACAAAACTCACATTAAACCATCCCAGTAAATAAACAGACTTCTTCGCTAAATAGCGTGGCAGTCGTGGTTTCTGTAGTGTGCCCCTCAGAACGTATCCCCGGCCTCCGCCCTGCCCCACGGTAGAGTGTAGTATCACTTGCTTCTCTCCTCGTCTGTGCTGCTGGAAGCCAGCCCAAGTCAACAGAACTGGGCTGCAAAGCCAAATGCCAGGAACCCTGTGGAAACTACGCTTTGGAGAAAGACACCCTGTGTTTCCTCTGCAAATGCCTCACTCTGCCAGCCTGGCCTCAGCAGGGCACCGGTGAACTCAGCCCTGTCTGTGCCAGGAATCTTTGCACATGGGTGTGAACTTTGTTTTTGTTCTAAGCACATGTAGTGCAGCGGAACGGGGATGGGGAGGAAGGGGGTGTCTGCTTGCGTGGGCACTAGCGTGGGACTCGGGAGACCTAGGTTTAGTTCCCTGCTCTGTCACAGACTTCCTGTCTGACCTTGGGCAAGACACTCAGCCCTCTGGGCCTCTGCATTTCTCTGCCCCCCACAGGCCTGTCTCCAGGTTGCCGCAGCAGCTGGGTAGTGCCCCCTCTCTGGCATTCTTTGTGGGTCTGCCACCCATTGCCGAGGTTTCCAGTGTTAACTCTCTCCCTGCCGACCCCCGCACAGGCTGTGTTCCAGTCACTACGGCAAGTCGAGGATCTTGACGCTGTGGGGTGGCGGGCTTCGTGATGCCAATGACATGGGGCTAGGAGCCAGGAAGGGAGCATGTTGGCTAGTGGTTGGCTCCAATTTCTTTCACATTTTGGTTGGGCCAACAGAGTTGGAAAGTCCCCTCACAGAGATTCAATCACTAGCCCCATCCCTCCTGCGCCTAAGCTACACTTTCCTTGCCTGTGCAGCGCTCTGCCTCTAGTAGGCAGGAGGTTTCCTGTGGAAATGTGATGGAGAGCACACTGAGAGCGACATGTGCAGAGTGATATGAACAGGGGAGGGAGACATTCCACTAAATCACATAGGGAATTGCCCTGTCCAGTTTCCTTCTTCCTAAGCCAAAAAATAACCCCAACCTTCCAAGTTCGAGGGGTTGGGCTGGTCCTAATGGAGTCACTGGCAGTCCTCTCGCATGTTTGGATTTCAAGTGTGTGCATCAGAGTGTGGGATGTAAACCACTAACTGCAAGGATGTTTTCATACAGGGCCAGATTCTGCTCCTAGTAAACCTGGTGTAACTCCTTTGGTGTCAGTGCAGCTGAAATCAGAATTTGCCCCAGCGAGAGAGACAATCACCATATCACTGGATTAGTGACACTTTAATGAACGATGGTGTGAGCTGACAAGATCACATAGCTTTTATATAGCACTTCTCAGAGATATCAGAGTGCTTTACAAAAGAGGGCAGGATCATTATCCCCATTTTACAGATGGGAAAACTGAGGCACACGACGGGGACATGACTTGGACTTCAGCAGACCTTGGAAGAACTTGGATTTAAACCCAGGACTCCTAAGTCTCAGTCCAGTGCACTAGCCACTGTGTAACACTACCTCCCCTGCAGCAATAAACCCACTGCAGTTTGAGAAGTTAACTTCCTTCCTCTCTGCTCAGACCAGTTACACACAGCCACACCTTCAGACTCGTGTTACAAGGATTCAGTCACTGACAGTTGCTCAGCCATTTCAATCAAATCTTTCAGTTTTATTTGAACTTTCTCCCGGAGGACAGCAGCCTCAATCTTGTGATTGGGTGCTGTGGGTGGATGTGATTCCTGGCCAGACACAGTGCATGCGCAGCTGCCCTTCTCCTGAGGACAGTAAATGCACGCCAGGAATTCCAGCAGCAACGCTGAAGGCTGGTGGATTTTCAGAGAGGAGAAATGCTCTTTTCATTACAGGTTTCCAGAGGCCATTTGGTGCAAAGGGAATGTAATTTTCCTTGGGTCTACCCAATGTGCTGGTTCCAAACTAGGGCAGTACCCCACTTACAACTTGACTGGGAATGGCGGACGGATTTCCCCAGCAGTGAGTGCATTCTTCTGCTTTGAATTTACCCATCCCTCCTCTGTCAGACTCTCCCTCACTTTCAAGGAAGGATGGGTGATCCAGTATGGAAAGGAAAATGGCCCAAACTTTAGCCCCAAACTCCCATTTATGGATGGATGTGCACAAAAGAAAAAGAAAGAGAAAACTGAAGCCTACATTGGTTTAGCACGAGAACTATCTGCTTACGCCTGGAGTGTTTGTTAGCTGAATTCAGCTTCTGGGGAACTGTGCATGGTCTGCCCTCCTCCCACCTGTAGTGTTGGAGCAGAAGGAGTCAAAGCAAGAGGAAACGGTGCAAGAAAGAAAGTGGCGGCGTACCAAAACCACGAGACGCTTTTTGGGTCACACATAACCATGGCTGTGCTGAATACACATCTCATCTGATTCCCTGTAGCCTTTGATGTTGGTAACTGCATTGCTCTTTGTTCATTACGGGCCCCAGTTCAGCAAAGCGCTTAAGAACATGCTTAAGTGTCAGCTCAGAAGTTCTGTTGAAGTCAGTGGGAGAACAGAGCTCGCAGGCTTCAGTGCTTTGCTAATTCAAGGCCTGCGTGCTTAGAGAACCAGCATCGCTAAGCTGGAAGGGAAGCACCAGTCGCCAGCCAAGCAGATGACCGGTGGGAGCCAAGCAACATAACTAATGAGCCAGACACTTAGGCTGCGAGTGTGAAATGAAGACAAACAAGGAGACAGTTATCAGTGGTGTTAAGGTCTTTCATCCTTGAAAGATTCCAGAGGGCTTTGGCAACTATCAGCCTGCCCCTGCTCATTGTGGTCAACAGGAACGTCCCCCATTACTAAAATGCAGCCACATCTGGGGCGGAACATGGCAGCTATTTAACAGTGCGCCCCAGTGCTACTCAGTCATTTTAGCAGAAGATGTGAAAAATGACACTGTGTGGCCCATTGAAACCACAGAAGAAGTGTAGAGAGGATGTAATTACCCCACAGGAAGTGGGCCAGGAGCTTGCAGGTGGCACCCCTGTTTTTGAGAGAGAAGCTGTGGCAACGCTAAGGACGAGTGCTCAGGTACTCTGTTTCACACCACGTTCAGAAGATGGCAAGTGAAGTAGCGCTGCCAGGTTGACTGTCAGCCCAGGACAGGATGTGACACATCAGAGTTGCAGTGTTCCAGTGTCGTCATCACTGCACCCAAGATATCCGATGCTGCAGGATTCGGCTGTGAATGAATGTCTGTTGCAGACATCAACCCCAGTGAGAGGTGCATCTATGCAACGGGCAATCCCACACCTGTAAAGCTGTTTAGTGCAAGAGCAAGGGGACACAGGAGAGGGCAGCTAAGCTTTGAGGGAGCAAGCATAGGACTTTGGGAGAGTCCAGTTACAAACTGGCTTGCATCACAAGTTGAGACTCCTCTGGAAGCTGCTTGTGAACTAGCTTGGACAGTTTAGGGCAAATGCATGGCTGTTTGGGTTAGAGGGAGAGGCCCAGGCTCGGAGGCTTATGCAGACAGATCTCTCAGCCCTTCAGGGAGCCGAGAGACAGGGCTACCCAGCGCTACCAACAGGAGAACAAGCTTTCAAGAACACTTGCTATGAAAACAGAAAGAGAGATTTCAGTGATAACCCAAGGCTGCTTCCTGTTTACAAGCAAGAGCTAAAAGATCTCCCAGGAGGGAGGCAGGGGTGCTCTAGCCCCAGGCACCATTCCTAGCCACTGAGCAGGGGCACCCTGCCATGGACATGTGTGCCTTCCTCTTGGTCCTGCACTCTGGTTGGCTCCTGTCACACTCTCTGCTCCCACCAGCTATTGTCCTCAAACTCCTGCTGCATTGGCCCAACCCAAACATGGAGACCTCAACTTTGGACCTCTCACCCATTTTGTCACCAGGCCAAATGCCTGTTTCCTTGGTCTTCTCCATCCTTCTCCTACCTGCATGCGTCCCCCTCACCACTCTCAGCCCAAATACAAGCACTTCCTTTTCTGCTTAACGCCCAGTTAGTAGCAGTGACAGAGGGCGAGGAGTCAGAGGTTGAGGCCACCGTGTCTAGGGTGGGCATATGGATGAGAGATTTAAGGGCAGTGACCAATGAGATCTGAATAATTATCAGAGGGTTACTGAGAAGTGATTTGAGCGCGATTAGGCAAAGCACAACCCGTCACCCAGTTAGAGTGTATATTTAAGGAACAGAGGCCCAGTTGTGTGTCACATCCTGTAGGGCATCCCCTTATGCTGACTGGCGAAGGGGCTCTGCTCTGCATAAGAACCGTACAGTCTTTTCTCATAACCATGCAAATGGTTTTGCAGATCCCTGTGCTCTCGTTCGCTCCCGTCCTCGGCATTCCCCATCCATATGCGGAAAAATTCCATCTCAGTGTCATTTGGGATAGGCTCCAGCCTGCACGGAGAACATCTGGCATCTGCATGATTGAACAGTATTAATCACAGCGCACACTCGGCCAACTGTAAGATGGCACAAGATGCCTCTTTCCCCCCCAGTGAAGGTTGATTTAATGTTTCAGCAGTAAAATTAACACAGTGGCCCCGGGGAAATGATGCTCTGGCAAGAACAACTGCTGTGTGGGGTGAAGGGATGGACAGCAACCTTAATCAAGCTAAGAAACCATGTGGTCTTATGACTTTTTAAATCCCCCGCGGTATTTGAGCTATTTCCTAACAATTCCTAATCTCCTTCATTTTGAGCCTAGATCCATGAAGGTTTCTTGTCACCCTCACCCGTGCTGCTGTCTCGCCTAGAATCCTTTTCATTGTTTGTAGGCTAGTGCTATTGTAGGGCCAAATCCTGCCACCCTCATTCCAGATGAGCAGCACCGTGCTCTGTGATGTAATGGGATAATGGGATTCCTTACATATTTACGTTCTGCTCAGCCGAGGGGTGGCAGAATTGTTACTACTAGTTGTATTCCAGTAGCACATAGTGCTGATTGGACTCAGGGGCCCCTTGTGTTAGAGCTTATCCCTGCCCCAAAGAGCTTACAGTCTAAATAGACAAGCCAGGCATAGATGGGGAACTGGAGCACCTAGAGAAAGTGGATCACACCCTCACCTGGTTTCAATCCATGTAGCTCAGTTGAAGTCACCCAGCAGCTGAGGATTAGCCCACAGTCATACAGGAACCTTGTGGCAGAGCTTGGACCTGAACTTGTATGTCTCCAAGATCAGTGCAGGCAGTGTCTTAACCACAAGGCCATCCATCCTCTCTGAGAAGTCTGCCTTAAGTGAACAGCTGCATCCAAAGGGATAAGCTCCCCATCTGGTACCTTCGATGTGGGTGTGTTTCCCAGTACTGCCCATACAGGAAGGCTAGTCCTCCTGGAGGACTTTTCTGGGAGGAGGCCCAGGAACCAGTTGTGATACACTGAGGAGCACTGATGTGTGGGCACTTCTCTGAGGGAATGTCAGTGAAGATTTGGAAGCTCTCAAAGCCGTTAGATTTGAGCTGGGTGGGAACTGGATTTTCCGTTTCATGGGAAATTCCATAATTTCAGATTTCTTTCCATTCCGAATCACGAGAGAAACTAAACCTTTTGAAATATCCTGCAAACTAAATTCTGGGAGAGGGGAAAGAAGGGTTTTGGGTCGATTGCAACATTTTGTTTTGGTAAAATCAAAACATTTTGTTCTGATGTTGACCCCCGTTTCAATGGTGTAAAACTTTTCATTAAAAACAAATCTTTTTATTTGAATCATGTTTTGAAATGAAAAATCACAACATTCTATTCCAAATATGTTGAACTGGGATGTTTCGACATTATCAAAATACTTTTTTGGTTTTTAAAACTAAATGTCAAAATCACCACTTCACCTCACTGTAATTGATTTGACAAGTGTCGTTTTCCATTAAAAAAACTTTTTTTTTTTTTTGGATGAAAAACTTCCAACCAGCTCCACTGTAGCTTTGATTAACAAAGAGCCAGCTGTCTCCCAATCATCCCGGAACCTCTGCGGGCTCTGGCCAGGATTTATTCTCCTACATGTAATCCTTGGCTGAGTTAAATCTCTCTGCCTGACCTCTTTATTCCAGGCACCTCAGGGAATAAGGAGTAGGGGAGGAAGCTGCTCTGGTTTTTGTGGCCGTGCGGCTATCGGAGTGGAGCACGTGAAGTCAGAGCCCTTGAGAGGAGATGACCCAAATGTAAAGGAAGTTGGAAGATGGGGGAGAAAGTGCAGAAGTGACTTCTGGGGGAGGAGTAGAGAGGGAGAAATTCCAGGGGCGTGCTGCACACATCAACACAGGAAAATGCTCCTTGGGCAGAGCCTGAGTTAAGCACAAAGATTTTTGACGTGTGACATGGTCCGTGCATGTCCCTATGCAAATGCCTAGATGGTTGTGCCCAGAACTTAGTGATCTAAGGCAGGCCTGTCACTGTTGGCCCTGCTCCACTGTTTTCACAGAGGGAGGGAAGCCCCTGGGGAAAAGGTCTGGTTATCAGTGCGCCTGGTTTGGGAGTTGCTGAACAGCTGGGTAGCAGGAGGGAAAGAGTCATGAATAAGCCTGCGCTCTGCTTTAGGAGTGCATGTTGTGGCCCTTCCTAAATGAGTTGCTACCTATTGTTCTACCAACTTCCTTACAGTTCCTTCTTGAAGGGCTGCTGAGCTGTCTATGGCAGGGGCCAGGGGAGCAAGGAGCGTGGGTAGAGTGTGTGTCCCATGCCTAGACAATGGTCACTCATTCTACGGCCTGCAGTGGAGCAAAGCTTCCGCATGCTACCTCCCAGGCTCCTGGAAGTGTATTGCAAGGGATGACACTCTCCCAAGCTCTGCGGGGCTGGCTCTTGAGAACAGCCCCATTGGAGACAGAGCCTTGTAATACGGCGTTTGTAAAACACACGCTCCAGACGAGGTTGCTATTGGTTCTGATGATCGTTACTCTCTAACCCAATATTCTGGTGTTGTCCAAGACTGCTCAGCTCACACAGTCCTGTATCAAACTGACAAGTCAGTCATCAACCACAGGCCGTCTTTGCCAGTTGCAGCAGAATTTCTGTTACACTTATTCCACCGGGAAGCATATTTCTGTATCAATTTTGGTTGTGGACAATGTAACTGTCTGTGTAAAGGGTATTGTGGCAGGAGCCTGGTCTCCCAAATCTCTCCTGGGTAAGGCACTGGGCTCTGTCAATTGTATAGTAGGAAGACGCTATTATGAGAGGAATGGTCAGGAAGCAAACTCCCTTCATCCCAGGATTGGATGGCCTTGAGTTGTCCTGATGGCTGTTAACGTGGCAGGGATGTGTTAGGGCAGGGCGAACTCCTTCCCAGTGCATCTCTGTGGAGTACTAGGGACTGATACAACTTGCCTGAACACTCAGTAGGGCTAGGAAGACATGGCACCAGAAAGATTATCTCCCCCCAGCAGCTTTAGTTGTGAGAATCTGCCACCAAAAGGGGGTCGGGAGAATCTTGGCTTTATTTCCTTGTCTCTCTTTGAGCTTGTTCCTGCCTGAATGAGTGGGGTAGTTCAAAGGCCAGCCTCCAACCCCCCGCCCCTGCCTCTATGTATTCTTTGCGGCATGTGAAAGAGATTTCTCACCCCAGTGTGAAGCAAAGGGCAGCCAAAGGATGGAGAAGACAGACTGTGGCCAGTTCCACTGAGAGGCTGCCTGTGTGCAAACCCATTGATATGTCTTGACTTGGACAAAAGGCTTATGCATCGAGCATTTGCCCACAGGGGTTGGTTTGGGAACAGATGTGCTGCCAGAAGGTGAGGTACATTCAGCCTGGCTACCTTTACACCTGGAGGTGGAGCAAAGCAGTGGGAGCAGTGAAAGCCTGGCACAAAGGCATGTGTTACCACCTGTCTGACTTATCCAGACTCACAACCGATGGAGCTCACTCATCCTGTGCCAATGTGCCATTTAGGGAAGAGAAGTTAGTACAAGAGCTCAAGAAAGGAAATAGTCTTATGTGAATCCACAGTGTCTGTTCATTTGTAGAGTGCAGTGTGGGTCTCTGTGTGACTGTGTTATTGGGTGTGATTTGTGTTAGTCAGAGATGAGAACCTTTAGGAGAGGGTGGGTAGGGAGAGTCTGCCTTCGCATGGTCCAATCTTTTAAACAAAATGATGTATGTAGCACCAATACAGTAGCGTATAAGCACTTAGAAAAAGCTGACAGGGTCCTTTCTCCCCAAGTACTCTCGATTCACCACTGCTCTGCACCTTGTGTCAGCGGTGACACCCATTGCAGGAAGCAGAAAGGTATCCCTTTATGCCCAGCTTGCATGGATGGAAAAGCCAATGTAACCTACAAGGTGGTGGAAAGTTAGGCCCAGTGTGCATTTATGGCTTTACTAGCCCAATTCCTCTGAAGTTCCTTGTCTTATAGATTTATTTCCCAATAAAAGTTGTTCGTAAAACTAACCTCTGTTCAGTCACCTGGCCCGTGACTGTTTAATACATTGTTCTGGCTACACTTGCTAATTATTGTTCCTTAGCTGGGTTTGATGAAGGACTATGGCTTTCCCAGCCCATCAGTTCCTCTTGCTTGATAACTCCCAACAAAAGCCTCCCTCTCACTCCAAATGCAAGTGGCTAGATGTGTCACAGGGGATTCCACTCAGGCCAGAGGGGGCGATCTCCTCAGGCTGCACCTGCCCCAATTCCTCCTGCACCCGCTGATCATGGCGGGGCTCCATGGAGCGATGGGACCAGCAGCTTTGCTCCCTCCAACTCTGCTGTATGAACAAGCGCAGGGAGTCCCTATAGGATTGAATTCCACTGTGCACAGAGGGTGCAGGACTTCTCAAATAATGGGCTCCTCCCTGTGCAACAAACCCCAGCAGCTCTGTGCCTAGGTGGCCCTCATGGTCATGAGAAGGTAGGGCTGGCCCCTCAGTGACATCAGAGCCTCCTCTTAGATGGGGGTCGCGGTGCCGCACAAGCTATGACTAGAGGGCAGGATCAGGCAGGAGGCGGCAGAGCTGGCCGGGCTGGGAGGAGGGTACAATAAGATCAGAGAGGTGACCTTGTTCATCTCCCAGCAAACGTACACACGTCCTGGCTTACAGCAAAGGAGTGCCCAGCTAACCTGCTGCATTGGCCGCAAGGTGCTGGTCTTGTGGGCGAGGCAGCGGGAGAGCTGGGGTCCGCTCGCCATTCTGCTACTGCTTTCCTGCGTGACCTTGGCCACATCCCTTAAGCACCTGCTGCTCGGGATTCCCCCAGGCCTGGACTGGGGACGACCCTGCTTAGCTGAGTGGCGGGGGGATTGGGGGTCCCGGTGCTCCCCGCGGAGCTGGCTGGGATGAATGCTCCCTGTGTGGGGACTCGCCCCGGCCTGACCCCTCCCTGCGATTTCCTTTCCCAGCAAAACCCACCTGAGCCCCCTCCTCCCGGAGACTTTCCTCTGGGTCGCGGCCCCCCCCCGCTTTCCAAGGGCTTTGGCACCGAACCCATCGCTCTGGCTCGAGGCGGACTGACCCGGCCCCCCCCGCTGCAGCGTGTCTTTGCAACTGCTCCTTGCCCCCCGGGGCAGCCCGAGCCTGCCTCCCTCGCGGGGGGGGCGCATCGCTCCCTGTGCTCGAGCTCCCCGAGCCATGTGACGGTGCGAGGGGCGGCCCTTCGCTGCTCACACGGCCGGGCGAGCGGAGCGGCTGCACCGCCGGGTGAGTCCCCGGCCCCTCGCGCGCCCTTTGTTCCTGCGGCCGCCCCGCCGCGCGCCCGGGCTCGCCCCGCTCGCCGGCCCGGCGCTGTGTGGACGCGCGGGGGAGGCACAAACCCTGGCGCGCGCGGGGCCGGAGCGGTGCAAGGCGCCGGGCTGGGAAGCGCGCTGGGGCCGGCTCCCCGCCCGGCGGCCGAGCGATTGCGAGCAGCGGGGCCGGGCCTGGGTTCCCGTGCTCGGGGGGGAGAAAAGAGCTTTGCGCTCTGCAGCGGGTTGGCCGGGGAGCCGGGTCCCGGGGCCGCTTCCCTCGCCCTTCCCTGGGCGGGCTCTGCTCCGGGGCAGGGCAGTTGCTCAGCTAACTTCGCCCTGGCCCTTACCCGCCCAGCTAGTGGGAGCGTGCGGAGCCAGCGGCCGTGCCTTCCCGCGGCCCTGGAGGTAGGTGCGGGGAGGGCCGAGTCCGGCTGTGTTCGCCTTCAGCGCCGGAGGCGCAGCCGCGCTCTCGGGTCGGTGTCAGCCCTGCCGGCGCTGCCCTGGGAGCATTTCAGAGCCTCCGCGGGATGAAAGCTCTGCAGGGAGCTGCACGGAGGGGCAGGGCGAGACGGTTTCCCTGCAGCTGAGTGGGAGGGAGCGCCCTCTTCTTCCGCGGGCACTTGGGGGAGCCGAGCACTGGAGGCTGGGAAGGGGGTGTTTAAATGGCCCTGTGGGGAAACCGCTAAGTAAATGCTTTTCCTGAGACAAGTGCTCGGGCGTGGGGTCCTTGGGCCGGTCCAGATCCAGCCCTGGGATCATGCTTTGCAATCAAAGGAAGCCGCTGGTGCTTGTTTACAGGAAATGCCCTGTCCTTCCAGGCCTGGTATCCCCCAATGACTCCCTGTCGCCTGGTACTTTTAAATCCACACAGACGGAGCATCAGATTCTTAGGGTGGCTCTGCTCCCTCGGCTACAGTATGTCTGTGCTGCTTGAAGCCAGCATCCCTCATTGGGAAACCATCTTTGTTCCAAGAAAGTGTAGACTTTCCTTTTAGAAGAGCCCAGATTCATCCCTTGAGTAGCTCCAGTTCCGCCAGCAAAGTAGCATCTGGGATGAATCTGGCCTGATCTATCTAGTGCCATGAGCATCCACTGAGACCCTCTTTCCCCTTTATGAAGGATGCTTCCTTTTCCAGAACAGGCAGGGGCTGGGAGCAGAGCAAGCAGCGGAGTAAGTCACTGCCCTTGTTACTGGTGGAGTGAGATTGTTTCCAGTTACACACTTGGCTGTCTAAGGTTTCTCTGTAATGGCCATCACCGTATACTGTATGTAGGATGCACATGTATTATTAATGCAGAGAACTGAGAAGGGAAACCATTGTCTGAGTTCAGGTACAGGTGTGTTTCTGGTTCAAACCCATTGTCCTAATGTGGTCTCCTGTTTTATGTTAATTCCCCATTGGTGTACTGGCATAGATGCCATGCGGACTAGATAAAGAGGCCAGCTGTAGGGATGAGGGGTAAGGTAGCACTGCTCCAGCATTTTAAAACTGACTGTAACAGAACAGCTGTGGTGACCTACCATCCCAGCAGGTTGGATTTCCCACTAGGAAGCCTTACATGTTAAAATCTAGATTCTGGGTTGGAGTCTGCTCTCAGATGCATGAGCATAGATCTTGTGATGCCAGGTTTACATGTACAAGCACAGACAGGAACAGCTTTTCCTTGGTATGCCAACATGTGGGTCTTCTGTTTTTAGGAGACCAGATCCAGCTCTTTTAGGCACTTCTGCTCAACCGCTTCCAAAATCTAGCGCTCTGCTTCTTTAAAATTCCCCTCCAGAAGAGCAGAGTGTAAACCCATGAGTGTAATTGTACAGGGCCAGCTATGGCCTAGGCCCAACCCTGCTGTGAAGAGCATCGGATGGGAGATGAGTGTATATCTATGTTTTCCACTCTCAGCTTCATGCCTTCTATTGGAGCAACATGCCCTAGTGCATAGAAGACTAGACTGGGATTCGGGAGACCTAGCTTCTATTCCTAGCTCTGCCACCGACCCACTGCATGACCTTGGGCAAGTCACTTCCCCTCTCTGTGCCTCAGTTTCCTCATCCGTAAAATGGGGATGAGATGTCTTTTGTAAAGTGCTTTGAGATGTACTGATGAAAAATGCTATGTATGTATTATTTTTATTATATCATGGGTTCATCTTGCACTCAGAACTGTCTCCCATTCCTTTTGTGCCAAAGAGTGCCCACACTCTCATTGAAATCCATGGGCGAGACTCCCACCACGCACCCAGTGCCACAAGGGGACAGGGCAGTAATCAGCTTTGCATTGCTGCCCACACAGTCCCCACTGTAGGGGGGCATGCCAAGGGCAGGGCTAGGGACTGTAAGGAGCAGGAGAGGTCATATCTGTAGTACAAGGCACTGCAGAGACCCCGTGAGCTGTGCCACAGCCCAGACTACACCTACACAGCAAAAAAAGTCCCACGGTTGGCCCGTGCCAGCTGACTTGGGCTTGTGGGGCTCTGGCTAAGAGGCTGTTTCATTGCTGATCAGACTTCCAGGCTTGGGCTCCGGGACCCTCCCACCTCGCAGGGTCCTAGAGCCCGGGCTCTGTCAACACAGCAGTGAAACAGCCCTGTGAACTTGAGTCAGCTGGCCCTGAGTGGCTGTGTCATCGTACCCCCAGGCAGCCCTTGGGAGGAGGGCTCTGATTTACGCCTAGGGCCGCATGAGCTGTGAATTTGGGCTGAACAAAGGTACCGCTGCCCCCTGCCCCGCCAAACTTTGCCAACTGTGCTGAGTCTTCACAAAGCTCAGCACAGAATGAGACCCCATGTTTTCCAAGAAGCCTTCCTGTCTTGTTCTCTTCACTGATCGAATCACCACGGTCCCTTACCTGACCTGTTGCTCTCTGACTAGTCTTGTCTTGCTAGATCTGTAAGCTCCCCGAGGCATGGCTGACACTGTTCTGTAAAGCATCATGTATTTTTGCGGAACCATACTAATGATTAACACTAATGTATCGCAAGGTAACGAGTGCAGCCTCGTGTAACACTTTTTAGTTCAGGTGACTGTCTCTATGTTAATAGAGCAGAAAGTCCTTATGTCTGCTGGTGAGCTAAAGGCCATGTCCAGGAGAGGATGTCAGAGTGCAGTATCCACCAGCCGTGACATCCTAGGGATTAAATATGACTCTTAAAGTCTGACAGTATCCTGACCAATAGGATGGATGATAAACCAAAGTCCAACTGTATTGTGATTGGTTGAGTAATCAATGATGTCTCACTTGTGCGGCTCAGGAATCAGCTGTTCCCTACTTTTTTGAACTCCTTTGTAAGTGGAGGGGCTCTAAATGTTGTTTATCCCCTTGAACAGAAGAACTTTACACCACAGGAGAGATTTTATATTGTAAATGATTTTAATTTAAAATGCCATGGTTTTCTTACTGTGTAGGTTGGTGCCCTATAAATATGCAATACCTCACAAAGGACCCGCCCGGGGGCTGCAGGTAGGCATGCATCGCAGGTTCTGATCTCCATACAGTCCTGTTCTAGAGACCACGGTTGTACAGAGTAGTTGGAGCAAGGGAGAGCCAGGACTCCTGGGTTTTATTCCTGGCTCTGCCAGTGCCCTCCTTTGCAACCTCAGGCAAGTCACTTAACTGCTGCACCTCAGTTTATTGATCTATGAAAGAGGCCCAATATTTTCCTATCAGGAGTATTCAGAGGCTTAGTTCACAAAAGAAAATTCTGCTGAAAGAATTAATGTTGCCAGTGCTTTTCAATGGAGATCCAATAACAGTCTCTCCAAAAATTCTACCCTGAGTTGAAATGTGGTATGTGAAATTTCAAGGGAGTTGAATTTTTTTCGGGAAAGTTGAGTAATCGCTGGGAGGGCTTGAAAATCAGGTTTCTATCAGGAAGTTAGTTTCAGGTTACCGCTGCTCCATGAGGTATATCAAGCACTTTGAGATGCTCAGTTGACAATTGTTTGATAAATGCAAAGGATTATTATTACATATCCCCCAGTGCGTGGGGGTATGGTCTTCTACCTCGCAGCCAACTATAATTGATGTGTAGCTATTGCTCTCAGCACCACATGCCGTGGTTTCTACTGGAAATTCTTAGTTTTGCTTGAGAAAGGGAAATGGAAGTCCATCCCCACAATGCCCTTCAAATGGTCTTCCATGAGCCCTGAGAACTGCGAGGTCTCCTGAGCTGGGCCCTCCTTTCTCAGAAGTCAGGGGCTCTGGGGAACTGTCGCATAGGCCTGACGGTTTGCTATTATGAGAATAATTAAGGCTCCTATAGAGCAATAATAGGTCCCCCACTGAAATCACTACCTGTAATCCTCATCCTGTTTACAGAAAGAGACGCAGCCTCATTGTTCACACCAGAACTAGGCAGAAGCGTGCTTGCTAGCTCTCGCTGGGCCACTGAATTCCATGGCCTTTGTTACCTTAGAACAGTGGTTTCCAAACTATGGTCAGTGCGGAGCTGACTGGTCATATGGCCCTGGCTCCTCCTGTTAAAAAGATAATCGCTCCTTTCCTAAGACACATTTTCCATGAATAAGGAATTGCTGTCGTTACTGCAGGGCTTATATTTGAGAGACAGCAGGAAGGGAGGTGGCCGGGGGATGTCTTGTGATGTGGTTAAATTGTTGCAGGTTGGGAACTCCTGCTCAGGGATCACACCCCTTTCTCCTGCTCTGAATTTTTAAGCTCTATTAAGATCATAAGTGATGTTGAAATCTCAGTCCTCATCTGCGTTGCCCCAAGGTGTGTTTGTTCTTTCTAAGGCCAAGTACTCAGCTCTTAGGAACAGGAGCTAAGGTCCCAAGCAGGACCTTTTGGCTCACATTTTCCTTATTGACATTCCCTTGGCTTTAACGAGGGCTGGTGAGCACTGCAGGATTGTTCCACATCAGGCACTGAACCCCTGAAGCGCAGATCTACATGCCTGCTGCTTGAAGAGACCTTTGGAGCAGAGAGGAGAAAGAATCAAAGTCATCTGGAGCTACTGCTTTACTGGCGGCCTCTCTGCCACTTCACTTTGATGAAGGCTTTTGATTTGTTTTCTGACAGGAGGCGACACTGAGTGGAAGACAAAAAAACACGTTCTTCAGTGTTTGGGGAATATTGCGAGTTAGATGAAGGCACCACTTGCCGGGGGCTTTCTCCTGGCTCATCTGGAAGAGGTTAATTTTTTCCATTCCCCAAGTAACTCTCTCCCAGGACAATTGTGTGGAGCAGAGGAATTGCCTCTGTCGCTGGCTCAGTGGTGGCTGGGCAACAGGGCATGTCTGGAGCCAATTCTTCTGATTCACAGATTCAAAACAGTGAGAGGCAGCCGCTGCAGGACAGTCCCTTCTCTGGTGAGGGAGGAGAGGGAAAGCACGAACATTTGAGTCCCGACGAAACAATGGACCTGCCCACAGAGTGTGTGAGGCCAGGGCACTGACAGCTCCAAGTTTTATGCACCTAATGTGGGTTTCTGCTGAGTTTCTTTGGCATCGTTTATCCCCTCCAAGTCTCCCCACTGGGCAGCAACACTCACTGTAGGTTTCCTGTCCCTGAGCTCTCCCATTGTTAGCCACTGACCCTGGAGCATCTCCACAGTAGGTCACAACCCTCTGTTTCCTGCCAGCCTTGTCTGAGCCTGGAGACCCTGGTCGCAGGGTGCCTCTGGTCCTAACCACTAGTGCTGGGAGCTGTATTGTGGTGCTGATCTCTTAGTGCAGTGTGGGGCTTTGCTTCCCCACCACAAACGTAGGCAGCTTTGATGCCCTGGCAGGACAGAGAGCAGCCACTAACTGCTGCTGTATCGGACCTCGCATTAAACGGGAGCCTTGGGCAGCGGGACCACGCCGTTCAAGCTCCTCTTCCCACACCCCTGCCAATGGGCCAAGCTGTTTCCTTTGCCGGCTGGGCTGGGCACCGGCAGGCTGCGAATCAGGCCAGCAGGGGCGGGGGGAGGGTGCAGATGGGGGAGGGCAGGCGGAGCTGGGTGGAATAGGGACAATGCCAGCTAGTGGGTGGGGAAAGTAGGACATAAAGCAAGGCCTGTATTTTTCCGCCTGGAGGTTGGGGCAGCCAGCTGGCTCCTCCTTAGTGGGAACCTGGCCCCAGCGGCTGGAATTACCATATGAATACTGCTCTTCCCCCATCCTAGAGAGGCTGGCTCCTCGGGGGCCCGGGGAAATGCAGATCGCAAGGGTGAGGCCCGGCTCTAGGCACTTCTGCTCAGCACGGCACTGCTGCTTGGTTGGGAGCGGGAGCCCTTCCTCCCAGCGGTTCCATGGGAATGTTGATTTGTGACTTGTGCTCCCCTCGGAGAGCGGGTTTGCCGGAGGAGGCGAGGCACTTGTCAAGGAGGACTGGAGAAGTCAATTGGCTACACAGACAGAATCCCAGTAGAACTGGGGCTGCAGTGAACGCCAGATCCAGTTTTGGGAAGGCTCTGAAGCCAGCGTGGTCCTGTGGCTAGGACGCTGCTTATCCAAGCTCTGATCTAGGGCATGTCACTTCAGCTGAGTTTCCTCTCTCGCCCTCTGTCTCTCTTATCTGTTCAGATGGGAAGCTCTCAGGCAGGGACTGCGCATGCAGAGCCTGCTGCAGTGGGGCCCTGATCACAGTCTGGGGGCTGCTGCAGTACAGATAATAATAACTCAAACCCTGGCTATCTCCTGGAAGCGGGGATCCAGATTGGCCCACACTGGCTAGGAGCCAAGGACCCGTGTGTTGGAGGAGGAGTCCTGGAAGACAATCATGAGGTGCTCTCTTTTGGTGAGTTCCTGGTAAGAGAAGAGCAGGAATTTTTCCCTTTTGGGTCTGAGTCAAAGGGGCATGAGAGGGGAGCTAATGAGATGCTCCTGGGAGCCCACTTGCTGGGAATGATGACATTGCATTGAATGGCTATTACTGAATGTTCCCAGAGGGCCTCTGCTGTGTGAACATTCAGATACAGTGACCCTAAAGCAGGGCTGGAAATGACTATGGATGTATTTTCAAGTGTCTCCTGAGACAAAAGAATCGTTGCTGGAATCCCGACAGTTGCATCCACTTGTCCCTCGTTTTGACCCCTGGCCAAGAGTCAGATGAGGGTTTGGGTCCCATCAGTGTCACTCATTATTCAGCCAGTTGCGCAGGGTGGGACACTTCTCTGGAGGTTCAGTGTGCTGCCTTTACAGGACTGGAGAGGTGCCAGCAAGGGCGGTCACACGCGGCTATGCAGCACACCACTGCTGGGCCAGCTGCATGTGCTACAATTTTCTCTGGTCCTTCCTCATGGACTGTTACCATCCAGCCCTCCTCTATGTCAGATGCTGTAGGGCTCTGAAGATGCTAAACTAGAGCCTTCTGCCTCGTTCTGCTCAGAGCTATGCAGTGTGTGATCGCTGGCACCTCTCCCCCACTTTCCATAAACATCAAATCCAGAGAGTGCAGCTCTCCGTCTGTATTTCTAGGCAGTCAGTGTTTCCCATGCTATTGGGTGATATTGGTGTAAACCATAGAGCGCAGCAGGGCATGTGCTGGTGTCGTATACACACAGCAAGCGGCAGACGCTGTCGCAAAGGGCATCTGTGCCCTTCTAGCCTTGCATGCCATGTGCTCCAGTCACCTTAGCAGTCTTACAGTCTCTAACTAGGCAGCTTGGGATACTCCTGAACCAAAGAGTTTGCTCTCCCAGGCTGAGTATATGCATTCATTTGCAGCTGGGAAGCAATGAAGCACTTCAGGTCCTAAGACAGACACAGGTGGAATTAGTGAGCTCCAGAGATAACCCTTCAGCTGCCGGCCTCCGGAGCTGCCTCTCTGCTAGGGTGGCAAGCGGCAGTGTTCTGTAGATCCCATTGGAACGTTCTGACTTCAGTTGTGAGACCTAAGACATGGGGCAGACCAGAGATGTGCTTTGTCCTGGGTGCGTGATAGAGCCACCTCCCAGTCGTAGGGGTGGTGTAGACCCCAGCTTGCTTTCTCCTGTGAGGTGCTACCGCTAAGGCCCAGTGAATTTACACTGATTTGAGCCCTTAGAGAAACCTGCCGCTGCACCCACCCCATGTCAGGCTGGTGTGTTGGTTTCCCAGGGAAGTGTTTCCTCACTGAGGAAGTTGGTAAGACTGGCGGGGTGAAGGATGTCCTCCATTGAGCACCTGCTCCCCCACTGCTGCAGCACAGAGATAAACAGGAAGAGTGTAACAACTCATTTATCACCACACGGAGCAAGCTGACACGGGGCTGGGGCCAGCCGAGGGCTCCCACTAGCATTGGGTAGGACACAGTGCTGAGCATGAGGAAACAAAGATCCATTGTTCCCCCTGGCGTGATGGGGGCCGAGGGGGAGATATTATAGGGGTATCAGAAACAAAGGTGATGGACATGACTATAAGAATGTAGCTAGATGACTCTGCACTTACGTGCTTGGGCCCTTTCTCCCCATCTGCTTCCGCCCTTACTCATGTAAGTCTTAGATATACAAGTACAAAGCATTATTGTTAGCAAAACAGCATCGCCATCAAATGACACAGCTGGTTCTATAAACAACCTGGGGATAACAAGGCCCTGTTAATTAAGCTGTAGAAGAAAGAACAGCAGCTTGGCAGCTTCACTAGAATTGTAGCTACAAGTTTTTCCCTCTCCTCACTATTGACTTGTCCTACTTTCGTCGGGGTTGCACAGCACCGAAAGCAAGAAAATCTCTCTACCATGGGAATCTGTAGGGTCACAAAGAAACGCACCTTCTGCCTGGTTTGTACAGACGTCTGGGTAGTGCATGGACAGCCATGAATAGATATGCACGATAGGCCTGTCCTGCATAGCCCTTACTCAGGTAAGTCACAGCTCTGCATTGGTGGGAGTTGCTTACGTGAGTAAGGGCAAGATTGGGTCCAGTTGTCAAATGCGGGTGTCTCTGTGAGGGCACCCAAAAGGCACTAAAAAAATGAGCACTCAGGCCCACAAGTGAGCATTTTAGCCGTATAAATGCCTAGAGGAGTACCCAGTAATAAACCTACCACGTTCCCTTATGCAAAGAAGCGTGCTTACAAAGATCAGCCCTTCCGTCTCTGCGGCTGACTCTGGTCTGAGACGGGAAGTGCTGAGTTACTCAGCGTTGACAACAATAGATAGGAATCGCCTGTTGTGTGTGTGCACAGTTATACCTCAGCTGGGAGTGTTTGTGCTGAGACATAACTGAACAGCTCTGTCTGGCCCGCTGTGGTAACACACCTCTGTGAGCAGGCATCCCTTTGTTCACCGATACTGCTGGACCTGCTCTGACTTGTGGTTGAAAATAATGAAAGGCTGAAGCACTATGGGCAGTTCTCTGTGTTATTACTTATGCTTTATATTATAGTAGTGTCCAGCGGTCCCAGCTGAGAACGGGACTCTGGTGTGCTAGGTGTGGTAAAAACACAAGGGACAGTCCCGGTCCTGCAAAACTTACATCCTAAAGCGAGAAGGCAGACAAAGGGTGGGAGAGGAAATGGGCTGAAAGTGGTAAAGTGACTAGCCCAAGGTCACCCAGCAGGTCAGCGGCAGAGAACCCAGATCTGCTGATTCCCTTTCTAGTGCCATGTGGCCTCTTTGTAATTAATGCGCTTCTATGATTCCCTTTTGCCATCCTCCAGCACTGCTGAGTCTCCTCCTTTGTAGATTGGGCCAGCCGGAGGGGAATTCAGAGTAGAATAACAATAAAGATTATGATGCCTGATAAGCAGCTATTGAGAAAATTAAGGGTCTGCTTCTGCATCTGCTAAAAGCAAAGGAAAGTTTCCTGTTGACATCAATAGGGACAGGACTGGGTTCTAAATACCTGTCGTTTGGTCAGATGGCAAATAGGACCTTGCACGCACACAGTTTTCACACCCGTCTAACTAAATGGGTAGAAAAAACAATTCAGTTAAAGACTCCAGCTAGACACGCTGAAACAGGGATAAAGATGCTTACACATGCGCAGCTTGAGTTGGTTACTGATACAGGAAGAGTTGGACTGGTTTAACCAGCGTAGTTAAACCATTGCCAGACCTGTGTGTAGACAAGGTTGAAGAGGAATGCAGTGAATCATTTCAGAAGTACGTGAGGGGTGCCAGGCTCGACAGTGGAAGGTTGGTGGTACAGAAGGGCTTACTTAGGAATTATGGGATGAAAGTTAACCAGGGAAAGTCCAGGCTGACTATTGGAGAGACACTCCTAATGGGGAGTTTATTTGACTTTATAATTTAATTTATAAAGTTTATAATTCCCAAGGGAATTGGTGAAAGCCCCAGTCCTGGCGTCATTCAACCACTGTCAGGGCAGAGCACTGCAGAATGCAATGTAGACTGAAACGGAGTTTAAACCAGTTTAGCAAACCCATTTTGAGCTGTGGGATGATTCCGGCTTCCACACGCTTCACTGCACTTATTTGTTCACCAAAAAACATTAGAAGATTTCCTTAAAATGTGCGTTTTTCCCCTTACCCATCTAGGGCCTGTTGGATGAGAACAGATTGTGAATCTCTTAGTGCATTTCCTGTGTGTCTTTATGCAAATGACCTGTTGTTATTTCTAGTCGCCCATAAATTCGGCTGCTAGTGGTTAGAGAAAAACAGGTAGTGGTGAAATAGTGCCAGACCATGCCGAAATTGGCCTGGGTTTCTGGGGGCTTCAAACGGCTTTGCAGTTGTTGTGCCGGGGAGTGGGAGATGTGGGGCTTGGTTCTCCATTCCTTCTGATCTCTGCTCTGCCCATGGGTAGAAAATGTTAAGGGTCTGTCTACACTTCAATAAAATCCCCCATGGCACCGAGTCTCAGAGGTTGGGACAGCTGGCTAGAGCTGCGGGGCTCAAAATAGCAGTGTAGACGTTCAGGTTTGGGCTGGAATCCGGGCTCTAAGACTCACCCCCATTATGGGGTCTCAGCATCCAGGCTCCAGCACAAGCCTCAACGTCTACACTGCAGGTTTTAGTCCCATGAGCCCGAGTTAGCTGCCCGGGTTAGCTGTGGCTATGCCATGGATCTTTTGCATTGTAGACGTACCCTAAGCCGCTGCCACCCTCCCTGTGTTCTCAGCCTGCTGTAAGTAAGAGCAGTCTGAGGGAGTTGCAAGCGGGAATGGCATGGAGCTGTTATGGTGGGGCTTTTAGCCAAGCAGTCTGTTCCGCTAGCTCATGGCTCCTGCTGGAATGGCTTAAAGGGGGCCTGGTGGAAGGGTGAATTGGGACCTCGGTGTGTGCATTTTTATGTGGCAGGACACCACGTGGGAGAGAGGCATCAACCCTTGGAGCATGGCGGGTGCCTACCCAGTCTTGGAGCACAAGGGCCCTTTCAGGCCAGCTGATCCATGCAGTCTCTGGTTGATCAGCTACTGGCTGCAGGTAGCATTTGGCTGCGGGTGGCAGATGCTCTTCTCATGTGGGTGAGGAGTTAGCTATTGATGGGCTATGCTCCAGGACCCTCCACCCCATGGTGGGACAACACTGAAGTCCTCCCTGCAGGAAGGGAGCTGTTAGCTGCCCCTCAACCAGAAACTCACTGGAAGATGGAGGCAGCTCCTAGGGAATGTGGGCTGAGACGTAATCCGCTGTCTTCCTCAGCGACAGGCAGCAGGTCTCCAACTGTGGCCAGAAGAGCAGGGCTCCCCACCTTTTCTAGGTCTGAGCATCACTGTTTCCACGGTGACTGTGGTAGTGCTAACGATGGCCTGGTGTAAAGCAAGTCATTGTCTGCTGGGCCTGATCCTGCGATACGGTGGGTGTCTCCTAGTGCTCTTAGCTCCTGCCAATGGTGCACGACCGAGCTTGTTCTCCATGAGGAGGGGAGATTGGAGAATCTTTCTCCTGTGCCCCTGAGTGTGTGTCAGGCCCTGGACCTGCCTCTCAGCAGCGTCCATTCCCCTATGGGGAGCGATGAGCCAGTGACCCCTCCCTGGGCTCCATGGATCAGCGGGTGCTGCGTGTCCCCCCTCCTTCTGAGGAGCTGCATTGGAAGGAAGGGGACGGCTGCAGTGACAGTGCGGGGGGAGGGAAGTGAGTCCCACCCTCTTGACAGAGCAGATGAAACAGAACCGGCTTTGCAGATCGACTGATGGCAAAATCCAGAATGATTCCTTCCTTCCTTCCGTGCTGCGCCTGCCGGTGGATGGGAGCCAGGCTGGAGGTGTCAGTCTGTGGGAGCTGTTCTTTCCCCTTCTCAGCCAGGGGTCAGCCGGCCAGGCCTAGCTCATTGCATAGGAATGTGTTATTTTTCTTAAGAGAGACAAAGATGAACTGCCCTTTCCCCAGCCCCAGCTCTTTTCCCCAAACGTGCAGTGCTCTCACCTGAAAGCGTTGAGCACTGCAGGAGGTATGTACAGAGCTGGCCTTAGGATTTGTTGGGAGGGAATCAGGCTGTAAATTGGCTCACCCTCTGCTACTTTATGAGAGAGCAAAGGGTTAGATTGACCCAGCAGAGACAGAGTCTGAAGTGCCCCAACACGTTGCTAGCCCTGCTTGTGTTTATGACCAGGCTTGAATTTTACAAAGCAGGCTATGGAAACAAGCTGTCAGAGCAGATGCATTTCCCACACAGACGCTCTGTGCTCTGCAGCAGGTGGGAGAGATCATAGGTGGCAAATGGAAAATTGGTGCTTCTCCAGCAGATGCGAACCATACGGCTTACTGAATGCAGGGACCAGTCAGAATTTCTCCCTATTTCTTGCCAATCAAAACAGTTTCACCGCTGTGCAAGTATTTTATTCCCAAAGTTCCCCTGACTCTCTAAAGCACTGATATAGCTCCTCATAATCTTTAGAGTGGCTTCCCTCACAACACTCCTGGGAGGCAGAACCGTGCTATCATCCCACTTCAGAGATGGGGGAAACTCTGAGGCTCACAGGTGCTAAGTGACTTGCCTCTGTTCATGTAGGAGTTCTGAGGTAGAGCAAGAACTTGAATCCAGGTCTCCCAAGTCTGAGGCCAAGGCCCTAATCACTGGATCATCTTCCTCTCACTCTTCAGTTTCCTGCACATTAGATGCTGTCATGCACTGCTGCATCTTCTGAGATCAATGCCATGGACCATGGAGTCTCTTTACCACAGCATCAGTGGGGCAAAAAAAAGTGCTTATGGCCAAAACTCTGACCCAAAAAAGATGACGGGTGAATTACCAGCTACTGCAAATGTATGGGGAGTTCTTCACGTGGTCCAGAGTGAAATGTCTGTTTTTGTTTTGTTTTAAATCTGTTCTCAAACAGGAACAGCATTAATCTGGCCTTGGGTGAAAGCGTGCAAGTCTCTGTTCTCTGCGTTACTCCCATTGCTGGGGCCGCTCCGCAGTGGCAGAACTGGTCTTGTTTACTCTGAATCCTCATGAGTTTGGATTGGGTTCCTTCTCCCCTGGAAAGCGTAAGGTCTCCCTTTTATGGGATTAATCCGCTAAGTAAATTCCTGCTTGCAGCTCTGTTCAGAAATGAATGGGATCTTTGCACAGGTGCAGGCATATGCTAAGCAAGGATTATGCTGTTAAATAGGGAGTTCAACCAGTGCCAAAAACTGACAACTTGAAGAAGAAAACTGCATTTGGCGTGGAAGGAACTCGGGGCTCTGCCACAATCAAATGTAACATATATTAATAAGACCTAATTTGTATAGAATGATAATACCTAGCTCTTCACCCACAGATGTCTAAGCACTTTACCCAGGAAGGCATGTATCATTGTCAGTCCATTTGGGAGCTAACTAAGGGATAGAGAGGTGAAGAGTCTTATCCAAGTCACAGTGCAGGACCGTGGCAGCCGATTCATTTATTTGTCGATTACAAGGCCAAAAAGAACCATTTTGACCATCCAGTCTGACCTCCCGCATATCACAGGCTTCCCTGAACTAATTCCTGTTTGAACTGGATCAGTTCTTTTAGAAAAACATCCAGTCGAAGTTTAAAGATTTCCAGTGATGGAGAATCTACGCTTGTCCCAGTGGTAGAATGGTAGATGGCCCTCACTGTTAAAAATCTGAATTGCGCTGGATAGAACCGAAATCCGATTTGCGAACCAGGGTCCTCTATCAATTCAGTGGTTCACACTGCCTTCCATGGACTTTAACGGAGCTTCACCGCAGTCTGAATTTGCTCCGTCTTCTGCTCCTGATCTGAAACGTTAAATATAAATGGCTCGCGTTTCCAAGGTGCAGAGTGCCTGCAACTCCCATTGATGCCAGCAGAGTTATGGGTTATTGGGACCCCTGCAAATTGGGCCTTTGTATTTTATTTTTGGTAAAGAAAACCAGTTTGGGATCTTAAGCCCTAAGGCTGTGCAGTAAACCAAGGATCGATGCGATGTGCTCTGGTATGGTTTGGAAACCACTCTTCAGAGCTCTCTTGTTAAGAGCCACAACAAGGCAGAACGTCTGGCTGCCTGTACCTTGCACTCGCCGCCTTGTGCAAAATCAAGGATTTGTTATTTATTTTAAAGGGACTTCCTCAAGGCTGGGTGGGAGGCCCACGGTGGAATGTTTCTACCGCTCACAGCCATGTCGCCTCCAAACCAAGCTGGTCTTCTCTTGCAAGATGATATATGTCAAAGCCACGCTCAAAGCTGAGAAGCAAATGATTACAGATGGGGGAAGTGAGGTGCAGAGAGACCAAGAGCGTGTTTAGACTTCAAAGTTAATTCAGATTAAGACAGGATGTGAATTTAAAGCGCAATAGCTGTATCTGAATAACTCCATGTGTAGACGAGCCCTATGTCGGCTAACGTCGGACAATGAATCAATTGCAGAGTTAGGACTGGAACCTAGCAATGCCTGGTGCCTGGCCACTGGGCCATACAGCCACCCATTCCAAGGTAAGCAGCAGTGGACCCTGGTGCAGCCTTTGGATGGGGCTGTCCCAGGGAAAACGTGGGCACTTGTAGAATGTGTTAGTGGCATTGGTGCTTCATTACTAAAAATGTCACAGAGTCTCCTCTGGGAGCCAGTACTGAAGCAGCGCTTCCGCAGAATTCTGTGGTGCTCCGAGCTGTTGCTGGGTCTGATTCTCCACTGCCTTGGTCCTAGTGGATATAAAACGCTGCCTTTGGTGTGCATGGAGAATTCTGATCTGGTCGAGTGTTACACCCACAGGTGCAAATGGCTGTGCAAAGCAGGGAAGAATCAGGCCAGTATCTTGGAGGAGACACAACACTGAGAACATGTCCCCTTAGTGCTTAGTACAAATCCGTGACGCTGCTCATAAGAACACGGGTGTTTGCTCAGATTGTTCCTAGCCCCAAAGGTTTTAGAGAGGAAGGATGATCTTATGGGTTAAGGCCCTAGGCCAGGGTGCAGGAATCCTAGGTTCAATTCCTGACTCTGCAATCGATGTCCTGTGTAACCTTGAGCAAGTCACTTAATCTCTATGTTCCTCACGCGGCAAGTGGGGATAGGAATACTTCCTGCCACTCACCTCTTGTTGTTTTGAGGAATAGGCTCTTCAGGACAGGGACTGTCTAGTCCTATGTCCAGTTACACAATCTGGTCTAATGCGGCCTCAACTGCAGAAGTCTATAGGTGCTAGTGCAGCGCAAATGCCAGAGGAGACCTACTGCAATACAAGTGATTTCTCTACATGAGACTTGCAGGGCTCTCTAATGGTTTTTCTGCAGTTCTTTGCAGCACATGATATTAAAACACTGGGTGATTTAATTGTTAACCAGTCCAAGTTACTAACCCAGCAGGATGCTTTTACTATGCTATTAACCAACTGTAGTTGATATAATAATGCTTCCTCAGTTGTTTTACTGTAAGAATTATATAAATTGGATGTTTCACCTCTTACGCAGTTTAAATGTGACTTATATCTATAGTAACTGAAACAATGAATTCACCCGACTGACGTTTTTGGGTCATGTTGATCTCTAATTTGGCTTCTGAAACACTGAGGTCTGAGTATTGCTGCTCTAAAGAGTCTACAAACAACTGCGAGACCCTTCCCCCCAAAATGCATTAGGTAGAAATGCCCAGTGTGTCTATTTGGTCTCTTCTGGTGGTCATCCTCCCCACCCTTCGATCGTTTTTTCAGGTGCGCTTTTTGTGTTGCCTCTGCAGCTGAAACAGTAAGTTGAGCATGGAAGAATTCCATGGCACGCGAGTTGCCAGCCATGATGCAGTGTTTAATGATGCTGTAGAGTGCTTGACCGGCCGAGGAGAGAAACTTTTTCTGCTGCTCACAAAAAAGGCTAAAGTAACCAAACCCTGTCTGTGTGGAACAGTGGGGAAAGTAGTAGAAAACAGACATCAGTTTCAAATGTAACAATCTGGCCACCCCCGTTGTGTTCTCCCTCCAGCAGCTCCCGTAGCCAGGGGATAAGAACTTGCTACTGCTAGCAGTTCATGGAGTTACTCCTTTAGTTCAAAGGGTAGAAATCTGCTCTTTGGGTAGAGGATCTGGTCCAGTCCCTGCTGATGGCCCCCACGGGGTCCTTTCACAAGCATCCAGGAAATGGTTGTGGTCCTCACTGTGTGTAATTGTTTTAATAATGGTGAAGTGTAGAGCGACTACAAATTATAAAGACAACACACATCTGAGAGACCTCACTGAGTTTCTGTTCTGTGCACAGATGGAAAGTGCAGCATCTCTGACATAGCCGGGTGGTAACTCTTGGCACATGATGGTTTTTCAATGGTAACCATTTTATGTCGTGCCCTGTTTGAAGGCCCCATCCTGCTCTCTTAGTAGACATTGGCTTCAACATAAGCATGACTGAGCTCTGTGTTAGCAGGGTCCTGTCACGGGGCAGGTCAGCCTGCTGGCTTGTAGGACCCGTCCTGGCCCTCTCAACCTAATGCAAACCTGGAAGGAATCACCTTAAAAAATGATGGGCCCAGCTGCTACTGGGCAAGGCCATGGTTGGCATCTAGTGTAGGATTTTTGCTATTAAGGAGATTAAAATGCTAATGCTCACTGATACGGGTTAAAGCTTTATTAAGTGATAAAACGTGGTGTAATCCAGCTGCAGCGTAAGCACATTGGGGCTGGAATTCTGGCCTTGTTTTCAGCACAATGGTGGCCCTTTCTCAGGAATTGTTATTTGTGGCACTCACTAAAGCAAAGGCCTGGAATCAATCCTGTCGAGCCTGTTTTTCAGAGAGACCCATGCCAACGTCAGCCGCATCGCCAGTGCTGTTGGCAGCCCAGGGAAGAGAAGGGAAGGCAGCCATCCGGACGAGTGGTGTTATAGTTGTAGCCTACCACCAGACAAAGGAAATAAGGCAGCTAAAGCCAATTCTAAGGGGAGAAAGAAAATAGAAGAGCCTGCCATGGACAACAGAGATGAGCAGAACAGGCATGAGATGCTACTTGAAATCCGGGGGTTTAGGCACCAGTTGGGTTTGGGTTGCAAGGCCATTGGCTGTTTTTCCTGCAGAAGAGTTTTATGGTAATGCTGATTTCATACACAGCCAGGATCCCATGTCTCTCAGATGGCTGGTAGCATAGCAGCAGCTCCCTCTGTCTAGTTAAGGTTTTGATCTTGGAGGGGGAGCTGCTGATGCTGAGAACACAGCTGATCTATGCATTCTCCCTATGTCATTTCAAAGTGGGAGGGGAGGGGGGAGACCATCCTGTCTATCAGCATCATTCCTTTGCTACAAGGAGTGAGAGGGTTTCTGAAGGAGGGAGAGGCAAGTTAGAATAGCCCAGGTCATTTGTGGATAGTACATGGCCTACTGTAGGCTGGTCAGAGGCCATGCATGTGAAAGAGACACTTGTGGTTGGTGAGGGCCCAAAGTTGATCATCCCCACTCCCCCCGGTAGTGCACCTATGTAAAATGGGGCTTGCTCCAGTGCAATTTACCCTGGTAAGTTGCTGAGGTAAGTTGCAGTGTGCCTTCACTAGAAGTTTGTGCCTATGCAGATCCATGGATGTTTAGACAAGGCCTGACTCTTATCTCTGCTGCTGAAGTGAAACCCTCAAGCTTTTCTGTTTCTCAGTGAAAATTCCTGCTCCGAGCACTCCCATCCCAGACAGCCATGCAGTCCACTCTAAAGCTGGCAAGCACCCTTCAAGGGAAATGGTCCCTACACATCACAGTGTCCACTACACAGATACCTTCCCACAAGCAAACACAGACCCAGCCAGCCAAAGAAACAGCTTGGAGGGCATCTCTCAGAACTGTGGATCCAAATGCCTGGGCCTTTTAGGATATGTCTACACTACAGTTAAACACCGTGGCTGGCCCGCATCAGCAGGCTTGGACTGAGGGGCTATAAAACTGCGCTGTAGACATCTGGGCTAGAGATGGAGCCTGGATTCCACAAGGAGAGAAGGTCCCAGAGCGACTCCAGCCTGAGCCTGGACGTCTAGACTGCAGTTTTACAGCCCCGGGGGTATTTAATTGCAGTGTAGACGTACCCTTAGTCTTCATGAGCCTTAACCCTCCATCGGCAAAATCAGTGCAGACAGGATTATTGAAATTGCCCTGCAATGCAGCAACCTCCCTGGCACAGTCCACACCAAACGGGTGGGGAGAAGGGTAGGGCGAGCCTGGGATGGTCCATCTCATTGCAAGGCATCCTAGGGGATGTTGGGCATGCATAAATCCTGGTTAAGTGGGGTTATATGGATTTTCAAAGGCGGGCAGGAGGGGTGGAATTCTGCTGACTGCGAGCATGGTGGCAAGGAGCAGTAGGACAGGAAAAGGAGAGCACTGGAAAGCGAGTCCCCTTTAAGAAGATGTGTTTGCAGACTGACTGCAGCTAATCAAGGGGGAGCTTGCCATCAGCATGGAGCAAGGCCAGTGGCAGGAGTGAGTTGATTAGGGGGAGGAGGAGGTCATTGCAAGCTGGATGGAGGAGGAGAAGCAGCAGCAGTGACAAAAGCAGCCAGGGTAAGTGGCGGTTTCCTTTCTTTGCTGAGGTTTCTGTGTGCATGGTTGAAGGCAGAATGGAGGAGGCTCCTACTGGCCTGTGCAGTGGGCTGAATTCACAGCAGGCTTTTCTGCCTAAGCAGAGGGAGGTATTTTAACAGTATCTTAGAAATTCTGGGATCTGGAGTGGGGTAGCTTGATGGCAGTGTCTGAAAACCCCTGGGAGTCTCCTAGTGTAATGGCAGATGCTGTGAGGGAGTAGCGAGCGAGTCTCAGTTTTAAGGATATTGTACCAATACTAAAGCATATGAGCTGCTCCATCAGCAGGCCATGGGACAAAACCCTCTCCAATCACAAGGAAGGTTCAACTGTAAACACTCAACACCGGGCCCTCTCCCGCCCTGTTGTCCTTGTATTTATAATGAATTAGCCCAACAAGAGGAGCTGTTGTTTCTCCCCCCTCCTCAGTCGGAGCCCGGCTCGTTGCACATTGCACAGTATTGTTTGGGATGGAATGAATGGGGAGTTTGTGTTCCTAGCAGGAAGATGGGAAGGCCTTGGTGCTGGCTAGCACAGGGGCTGCTGGTGGAATGAAGGGGGAAGCAATGGCTAGAGAAAGGTCAGGCGACCCAGATATGAATGTGGGGGGAGGGAAGGGGTGATGTGTGCTGCTGCTCTCGGTGCTCCTGTTAATGCAACCATCCTGTTCCGAAATCTTCCATAGCCTGGACTAACGTCCCCCTTGCGTAGGCGGCTTCCCAGACTATAACCATAACTGGAGCGGCGCTCTGGGTAGAAACCCATGTGTTCTAGGCCTCCCTGGCTTGTCCTCCTCCCCCTGCTGCTTTGACCTGTAATGGACATAACTCTCCTTATTACAGTCACAGAGGTCTTCAGTACCTCCCTCCTCCCCGCAGCTCGCAGGGTGCCTTGAAACGACGTGTGTGGCTAACTTTACTCACCTGAGTGGCCTTGTAGAAGTCAAGGGACGGTTCAGGCCCCTCCGATGCACGTGTGCAGGATTGGGCTAGGTTGTGAAACCTGCTTTTGTCTGCCCCTCTGGTAGCTCTTGCTCTGAAGGCAACAGTGGTGCACAGAGAGATGAGGAGTGTCTTCCAATCACACTCCTCTTTAACAAGCAGTTTACTCTTTTTTTCCCTGCTGATTTAACGAGGGTCTAAGCAATGCCTTTAATTTTTAAAGGGGAAAAAAGGGACTAAAATGTAGCAGTTAGTCGTAACACAGGGCGGTACTTGAAACTTCCGGTGCCTCCCTTGCCCTCTGGGTCTGTGTCCTTTTTCTGACTCTCTGCTGATCTCTTACACCTGGGACAGGACAGGCGTACGTGCAGGGGGGCTCTCTCCCTGAGGGGAGGGTGAAAAGCCTTGTGTCATTCATTTAAATCTCTCAATCACTCCATTCCACTCTTTCTCAGTGGGGAGTAAAGTAGCTGGCAGTACAGAGCAGCTTTCTGGATTTAGGGTGTCTAGGAGAGAGGGCTTTTTTCCTGTATTCTGGCAATTGTGGAGAGTTCAGTGATCCCAGCTCATCATAGAGGATTTTAGGGTATGACAGGCCCCATCCCAGCTAATGGTCCTGAATGAAGTTGTTATACAAGTAGGACTTAATTGCAATTCTCCGCTGCACCTGGCTCCAGGACCCATGTTCAGTGTGCTAAAGGGTGGGAAGTCTGGGAAATAGATATCGCATGTTCCAGGATTACTAAGTCATGTTAGTTTTTCTCCTGGAAACACCCTTTGTGAGGTGGGAAAGGGGAATAGGCTAAATGACACCACCTCTTGTTTTCTGACGGCTCCAGAAATGTTGGCTGGCTGCCCCTTTGTCTGTCACTTGAGCTGTTCTCTCCTGTGGTTGGAGAAACCAGAGCATGTGGTTCCTGTCCTCACTGAGAGGGCTAGTGTACAGGTTTGAAAGAGATTGAGTCTTGGTGGCAGATGCATAGCAGGAGGTAGAGGAGCAAGACCTAAATGTCCTATTGGAAGGTGGCACCTGAGTCTTCTGACTCTTTCCTTCTCAAAGGGCCTGAGATTCAATGTTTCCCAAAGTGCAGAGTGCAACCAACTGGCTGGAGGAGCACAGACAGACCTCTCCAGAATCTCTGCGCTAATTATTGTAAAAGACTGGATACTTTTATGGTTGTCAAGAAAGCATTCAGCACGTGAAGCAAGGGTAACTGAGACAGAGACATCTGCCTGAGTTTGCAGAGAGCCTGAAACAGTAGTTTTCCAGTGTGAATGGCCCCGTTCATTTTAGTGGGTGCCAACTGAGACCCCAACGGTGATACTTTGATTGCAAACAGAAATGGCACAGGAGTACTGGCTGAGATTCTCTAGCTTGTGGTTAGCAGTAGGTCAGACTGTGCGATCAGAGTGGTACCTTCTAGCCTTTAAAAGAGGAAATCATGAACACAGTTAACTATTTCTCTGCTCATCAAAGCATGGAAGAAAGGAGAGGAAGGGTTAGATTCTGAACTACACCAGGGTTTCCCAAAGTGTGGTTGGTGGGAAATGGGGCATGTTTAAATTCAAATGCGTGGGCCTGTAACACATAGCAGGATTGCAGGGGACCTGCGATTAGCTTCATTTTCCTGCAGCGGGGCTCACTTTCCAAAGTTTGGGTAACAGTGGGCTGCTGGCATCCTCCACTCCGCCTCCAGGCCTGGCATTTCTTGTAGGTGGGTTGAAGGAATTGATAGTAGTTCTGGTTGGATCCCAGCTTCCTGGAAGGAATTAGTGACTCCTCTCATCCCTTGTGCTGCCATGACAGATGTGTTTTCTTTCCATGTGTGTGTTCATTTTGTCTTTCAGTCTTTCCCTTCAGGCTTTCTTTAGTCCTGTATATTTTTTTCCTGTTTTTTCCTCCTATTTTGCTCAGTCTTTTAGGTCTGTCTCTCATGCAAGGGCCAAGCTCCTCCTTGCCACGTGCACTGCTGGTAGATCCTCCCTTTTATCCCAGAGACAGAGGACAGCCCTGCCCGAGTCACAGGGGCACTGCGGAGCGCAGCTGGTGCCCCGCGGTTTGGAGTTCCCTGGCTGAAGAAGGCTGTCTCTGTAGCCAGCTGGAAGAGTGCACAGCAGTGGCTGGGAGCGGGGTGAGTTCCTGTCATGGGAAGTGCCCTATATTAAGATGTGATGGTGTAGCATTGAAGGGGTTAAACTCTTGCTGCTGTTCCAGAACCTCCCTCTGAGCGGAAGCAACAGGAGGAGAATAGGAATTGTAAAGCAGTTTGCGAATCTTCTGCTTCTCTTGCAAATGAAGGAGTGAAAGATGAGCCTCAAACGGCCACTTCCTGGCAAGGAAATGGTCAGGAGTTGGAGCCATTTAACCTCAACTTCTCCCCAACTCAGTAACCGAATGTAAGAGTGTGTCTACACTGCAATTAAACACCCATGGCTGGCCTGGCTCAAAATTGCGGTGTAGACATTTGGGCTCAAGCTGGAGCCTGGGCTATGAGACCCTCCCGCCTCACGGGTTTCCCAGGCCTCGGGGCTCCAGCCGGAGTCTGACCATCTACACCGCAAGCCTGAGTCAGCTGAGCCGGGCCAGCCATGAGTGTTTAACTGCAGTGTAGTCGTATCCGGAAGGACCAGAGGGCCCCATCATGTCTTTGTTCGATTTCAGTTCCCATGCACTTTCGGAGTGCCCCGTGTTTATTGACAGGCTGGCCTTCCCCCCGTAGCAACATCGGCATCACCAGTGTGCCTCCCCACCTGGGAAGGAGAGAGAGGCCCATCCACATGGTCACTTCTGGCCTGGCTTCTCTGAAGAAGCTACCAGCACAGGCACCTCTTTGTGATGGGAGATGCCCGTCACTAGGATCTGGACAGAAACCATCACCTGTAACGTATGTACAGTAGCTGCCAGGTCATCTCATCGATAGAAGGCAGAGATGAGATCCTTCTCCCGTGTCCAGCTTATGGCTGTTGTGGTGGGAACAAGAACCTTCAAAACGTGCAGCTTCTCATGCCACCTCTGGTAGATGTCTCTGCAGAGAGTCAGAAATGGGAGCTTTGAGGCATGAACTGCCCTGTTCACTCTACTTCCCAGTCCTCTTCCACCGCCACCTCAGCTGGTCTAAAACCAGAGCACTGAAGCGTATTTCTTACCTAGCTTTCAACTTCATTGTGTTGCCTTTGGCTTCAAAGTTTCCTCAGCCAAGACTACGAAGGCTTGTAATGCAGGAGCGGCTGTTTTCGCTGCCATCCCTCTTTGACCATGTCCAACAGGTCATGCTTAGCATCGTCCACATGCCTTCTCTGGTGGCAGCGGCAAGCCCTGTTGCATTCGTATACTGTGTATTTCAGTTTATGGTGGGTGCCTGTGAAGAGGAAAGGGAAGAAATGCTACGGAGGGGACAAGGTCCCTGAAATAATTGTCTGTCTGGGGTTAAAGCAGTATGTGATGATCAAACAGCTCTTCTAGTCCTCATAAATTTGCACTATAGTACTACTGAACACAAATTCTCTCTTGATTTTTCAAAGTATCTGAAGAAAACATGGGGCCCAAATCCTATTGAAAGTCAGTGGGATGTAGGAACCTCCCTCCTTTGAAAACTCCTGGCCTCTCTTCTCAGGAAATGCCTGGGGCTGCAACAGCGGGCTTGTGTCAGGACAGGATTGAGCTGCGGGTTGAAGGTAGGGGACCCAGCACCTGTGCGCGCTGTGCATGGTCCAGGCTGCTTAGTGTGCAGCCTCTAACCAGTTGAGTGCTCTAAAAGCACGCTCGGGTTCTAGAACCCGTCACCGTTGCACCCACCGGTGATGGCTTCATGGGATTGTGGCTCCCAGCAGGTCAGAGGTTAGTTGGTAGTGGCCTGTGTGGCTCTCGTCAACATGTATGGGTACCTGACAGCCTGAGAAGCTGTTTTTCACACCCTCAGCTGACTGATCCTGTTGGGTCAGCGCTGTGCATCCCACATGTGATATGGCAAACCCACTCAACGGACCTGGAAGTCTGTGGCATTTACCTGTCACGCCCTAGCATAAAACACCAAGTACAGGGAAAGATGCATGTATAGCAGCTGGTAGCAACTCCCCCTTCCTCTTGTGTGGTCTGTAGCTTCTTCCCTTTGCTCAAGTGCCTGTAGCTGAGAGGAATCACCAGGAGGTAATCAGATGCTAAGTGCAAACAGACGATTGAAGGCCAGTAATGGAAGGAATCTGTTGAGAAGATAAATGAACTCTGTGGAGGAGAAATCCTGCCTGTGCAGATCTCCACGGAGAAGAGGGGAGAATGCAGTCCCACGTGAACGAGGGCAAGCCTTTAAAGCCTGTTTCATTAAGGTTCGCAAAGGGCTCCATCCAGAGCGTGCTCAAGAGTCATTTGCCCTTCTGCTCTGCGCAGTTGTCTTTCTGCAGCGGTTTTATACCCCCTTCCACCCGTACAAACCTTGGTGCTAATCTGAGTGAACACTGGGACCCAGCCTAAAGGGGAAGGGACGGTAGCCTGGGGCAGGAGTGATTAACTGGGCTGCATAGTTGCTGCAGAGCAGGAGCCTCGTAAATGTCCCAGTAGAAGCTGCTGTTGCCCTCTAGATGCACATGGTAATGCTACAGGCAGTTCAGCTGCAGCAGTTCTCCTGGCTCCTTTGGAAGCAATAGTTTGTTGTGGGCATTCGTCTGCCTCCAGCCCCAGTTACGCGGGCAGTGGTGGCATTTTGTAGCCAGAGAAGTGCGTAGTCTGTGAAGGGTTAACTGGCAATGTACCGGGATGATGCTGAATCTGGTTGGACGCTGCACTCTGACATAGCTGCAGTGATGCAGGTAGGATTTGAAGCCAGTTTCTCTGTTAGGGATTTAAGCGACATCGGCAGCTTGGCTTCGATCTCTAAGGGTCTGTCTACACTGCCATTAGACACCCGCTGCTGGACCATGCCAGCTGATTCGGGATCGAGGGTCTCCGGCTCCAGGGCTGTTAACTGCGGTGGGGTGTTGGGGCTTGGCCTGGAGGCTGGGCTCTACAACCCTGTGAGGTGGGAGGGTCCCAGAGCTCAGACTGCCCCAAATGTCTACACTGAAATTAAATAGCCCCTTAGCCTAGCCCAGGTCAGCTGGCCCGGGCTAGTCGTGGGTTTTTAATGGCAGTATAGACATACCCTAACTCTGCCTTTCTTGATGAACACTTTCCATGCATAGGGAGCCTCTAAGGCTTGTAATAAACAGGGGCAGCATGATTTAGAGGGTGGAGTAGGGACCTGGGTTCTGTTCCCAGTTTAAAGCTATTTAACTTCTCTGCTTCCGTTTACCTGGCTGCAGAATGGGGATAATTGTGTTTACCCCCCTCGTAAGGCTCTGAAGAAAGTCGCCAGCAAAGTGGCAGGAAGCCTGCAAACCATGAGTGAGCCCACTGTACTATCCAGATGCTAAAGGAGCACTCAAGGAAAATAAGGCTGTTGCAGAGAAGCTAAATTAATTCTTTGCATTGGTCTTCACTGCAGAGGATGTGAGGGAGATTCCCACAGCTGAGCCATTGTTTTTAGGTGATAAATCTGAGGCACTGTCCCAGACTGATGTGTCAGTAGAGGAGGCTTTGGAACAAATTGATAAATTAACCAGGACGAGATGGTTGTCACCCAAGAGTTCTGAAGGAACTCCAGTATGAAACTGCAGATCCAAGGCTCCAGAGGCGATCTTGGAAATTACAGGCCAGTAAGCCTAACTTCGGTACCAGGCAAATTGGTTGAAACTACAGTAAAGAAGAGAATTATCAGACACGTAGATGAACACAGTATGTTGGGGAAGAGTCAGCATAGTTTTTGTAAAGGGAAATCATGCCTCACCAATCTATTAGAATTTTTGAGTGGGGCCAACAAGCAAAGGGACAAGACTGATCCAGTAGATATAGTGAACTTGGACTTTCAGAAAGCTTTTGACAAGGTTCCACACCAAAGGCTCTTAAGTAAAATAAGCAGTCATGGGATAAGAGGGAAGGTCCTCTCACCTTTCACTGCCTGCTTAAAAGGAAACAAATAATAAGAATAAATGGTTGGTTTTCATGGTGAAAAATGGTAAATAGATGGGTTCCCTGAGAATCTGTACTGTGACAAATGCTGTTCAACATATTCGTAATGCTGGAGTGAACAGGGAAGTGGCAAAATTTGCAGACGATACAAAATTACTCAAGATAGTTAAGTCCAAAGCTCACCGTGAGAAGTTACACTGAACGGGGTGGACAAGAAAACGATAAATGAAATTCAGTGTTGATAAATGCAAAGCAATGCACATTAGGAAGCATAATCTCAACTCTACATTCGTAATGAAATTAGCTGTTGCCATTCAAGAAAGAGATCTTGGAGTCATTGGGATAGTTCTCTGAAAACAGCTGCTCAATATGCAGCCGCAGTCAAAAAAGCTAACAATGTTAGGAACTATTAAGAAAAGGAGAGCTAATAAGTTAGTAAATATCATCCTGCTGCTATATAAATCCATGGTGTGTCTACACGGTGAATACTGCATGTCGTTCTGGTTGCCCATCTCCAAAAAGATACATTCAGATTGGAAAAAGTACAGAGAAGGGCAACAAAATGATGAGGGTTATGGAACAGCTGCTGTGTGAGGAGAGATTAAAAAGACTGGGACTGTTTATCTTAGAAAAGAGACGATTAAGGGGGGGATATGAGGGAGGTCTATAAAATCATGTATGGTATGGTGAAAGTAAGGAAGTGTTATTTACCCCTTCCTGTAACACAGGAACCAGGGGTCACCCAATGAAATTAAGAGGCAGCCGGTTTAAAACAAACAAAAGGAGGTGGTACTCACTCACCCGGTAGAACTCTGTTGCCAGGGGATGTTGTGAAGGCCAAAAGTATAAGTGGGTTTAAAAAGTAATTCGCTAAATTCATGGAGGATAAATCCATCAATGGCTATTAGCCAAGATGATCAGGGCCGCAGCCCCATGCTGAGGCTGTCCCTAAATTTCTGACTGCCAGAAGCTGTGACTGTACAACAATTATCACTCGATAATTGCCCTGTTTTGTTCATTCCCTCTGAAGCACCTGGCCACTGTTGGAAGACAGGACACTGGGCTAGATGGATTATTGCTCTGACCCAGTGTGGCTGTTCCTACCTTCTTCTGATCGCTATAAAACCCAAAGTACTGGACGCTCTCTGACTCTAATGAGAATCCGTTCAGTATGCACAGTCTACAGTTGCTCTCTTCCTGGCCTCCTAAACACTCCAGGTTGTCTCTCACGCTGTAAATGGTGCCTCGTCTGGCCAGTTTTTCTCGGCCCTCATTTTCCCTCAACTATTTGCTGGCCCCCTTGGGTTTCTATATCTTTAAATGAATTCACTCTGCTAACTAGCTGCAGCTGCCTGTGCAGAAAGACCTGCTCAGACCCCCGTGGGTAGCAGGGGTGCTGCTCTCCGTGCCTGCAGTGAGCTTTTCTGGTTGATGTACAGATGCTGAGTTTGGCTTCAGTCCAACGTGTCGGAGTGTGAGAGTTGTTCTCAACCGTCCCAGCGTCTCTGGCAAGCTCAGTTCCTGCACAGCTGTACTGGATCTTGTTGCTGCCCGTAGCAAAGCACTTGGTTTATTTTGTTCTTGCTAGTGCAGTGAGAGGCTGATGAGCCCATCGCCATGTATCTCTGGAGAGAGCAAACCCCATGCAAAGTAACGTGCTACTTCGTGAGATAGGTATCGCCAAAAAACCGATGGGAGGGGTGCAGCTCGTTATCCTCAACTAGGGGAAACGAGGCATCTGTAATGAGCAGGATACTACCGATCGGCTACCCTCTCCAGGATGCAGTTGGAACTGCGTGGCTCTATGTCAAAGGCCTTAGATTGAAATTTTCCTTTAGCTCAAAGGCGTAAGGGCCTGTGCCTTTGGGGAGCAGAGGTATCTGAGGTCTGTCTCAGCTGAGTTCTAGGTGGGCAGCACATTGACAGCCATGAATTTCCTAGGCAGCTCCAGATTTGCTACAGTATTATGTATCTTAACACATGCCCGCTTATAGCATTCAGAGCTTCTGGTTACTGGTGTTGATATGAGTATCATGGAAAGTTCTGCAGCCCTGGCACTGTTACCATGACCAAGAAGATAAGTTCTAAATACTGACAGGAAATCCTGGCAGCGTGTGCGTACAGTCAGCCGCTGCGTCTGCAGATACAGTTCTGAGACTGTTCTATACATGTTTGGTGGGAACACTCCCCCTGCCATAACGGAAAGATCTGCCTGAAGGAAAGGGTAGCCTAGTGTTCCAAGAGCTGCAGCAGGCGAATTACTCATGCTTCGGGATGTCTGAGGAATCCTGGATACAGATTGGCTGGTGGAAATAAGGCCAGGACACGACCAACCATGCCAAAATGAGATGCTCAAGTGCACTTACTGAGGATGACTTTGCTAATTGCTAATGATTAAAGGAATGCTCTCAATTTAGAGCCACGTGTCTTGAAAATTGTTCACCTATATTTGCTGCAAGTAACATCTGTGGTTACTTACAGCACTGGGAGGTCAAGGGAAAAATATTGATTTCCTTGTTACAAAATCTCTCCTGTGCATTTGAGAGCGCTGCGTGTGAAGTTGGTGTCACCTCTCTGCTCTGTAGGGTCAGTAGCTTTCCCATAGTCGTGTTAATCTTTCAGACAGCAGATGGAGGAGAAACATTTCAAAGAAAGTCTTTTGGATTCCATTTTCCTATAGCTTGGACCAAGCAGTCATGGAAAGTGTTGCTACCAAACTGCATTGCCATACACTAGCTGGCTGCAAGTCATTACCGTTTGCACTGACAGGATGTTGCCTGTGTTAACTCTGACATCGTATGGCTTTTATCTTGTCTTCTGGGGCTGCTGAAACATGAGCACCTTGTCGGAGTCAGATATGAACTTGTGTGAATTGGGTTGGAACATGCTGGCTCGACATCTCCATTCCCCGCACCACATGGGCATTTGGCTCTCGCTACCTAGGTCTGTGCTTGGCAATGGATGTTGCATTGTCTCATAGCACTGCAAGCACTGTTAGAAGCAGGGTGGGTTGGAGACTAAGGGGCAGGTACGGTAGGTGTGTTTCCTTTACCACAAATGGAGAATAACTCTCTTCTCCAGATATTTTATTTCCCGGCTCTGAACCTGAAAGTGCAAATGATGCAGATACTGACGAGAATGCTCCGATTTCTTTGCTGCCAGCATTCTGCTGCAGTGCTCCCTTGTTCCACCCATTCCACCCTAATCCTATGCGCTCCCGTCTGTCTCCCTATACGTACAAGAGCAATCCCCATAAACCACCCCAGAATCATACAGGTTTAGGATTCAGTCCTGCTGAACTTTCTTACCGAAGACAGGCCTGGAAGGGTGTTTTGTGTTACTCTGTTTGTGAGACTGCAGTAGTGAAACTGTTACATAACTTGACTTTTCTCCTGGCAGTCACTTAGTTTCCAAGTGGATTTGTTTTCTCAAGTGGTATGCAGGATTTTTTTTTCCTACTCTTGGCCTTGCCATTTTGAAAATGGCCCTCATTCAGGATCCATGCAAAGACCTCTGGCTTGCTGGGTCTATCGTTTTGCAAGGAGCAATGTTGGGGCCAGCAGCCTTATTGCAGGCGTCCATCGGCAGAGATTTTTGTGGCTCTGCTACAAACCTATGCTTTGAAGGAACGTGCTGCTATTGTGTACCTAAAGAATGGTGTGTGTTCTCTACTGGGTCTGTGTGTAACTCTGTTCTGGAGAGCCCAGGATTGTGTGTTGTGTTTTAGAACTTCTTTTTTTTTTCCGAGTGATCTACCTGCGTTCGTGCTGTCAATTTGTAACCTGCAGTGTGCGTGAGGTGGGGCTGAGTGTGTGAAATTGCATGGGTGCTACTTGGGGGAAGTGAATGCTTCCTAGTGTCAGTCAAGACTCTAGCTTGCATGGACCTGTCTGGCTTACAAGAGGTAACGAGCTCTTGCGGGTCTCTGGCAGAGAGGGCGGGGGCAGATGTAAAGGTGGCTGTTTGGATGTCAGCTTCTTCAGTTCAGCTAAACTTATGCACATACGTAAGTTTTTGGACTTCAGGAGGGAGAAAAGGCCCCTAGCACATCACAAAATAGCAGTGGAGTGAGGCAAACAAACCAGGAGATGGTGTGATGTCATCCTTGGTAGGCCCAGCAGCAGTGAGGGAACAATGTGTCCACAGCCTACCAGACTTCCCAAAAGGCATTGATCACTGCCCCAGAACAGGATGAAGTGCTGGCCCTAGGCTGCCACTCCCAGGAGCCAGGCTGGTGGTGGGAGTTGAACATCCTATAAGCTGGCAGCTTTTTGCCTTTTATTGGCATGTTTCTCTAAAAATTCAACTTCTTTGACTGCCACTGCAGGCCCTGGTTCCTTCTGGAAAGGGAGAATTTCTGAGCTATTTTAGTTTGAGAGCCCCAGAAATATCACACTGGCCCATAGAGCACAGCTGTCAAGTATGGGCTGGCCATGCAGTTTAGATGTGCCCCACATTGTCAGCAGTTTGGGAGTGGCTAGATCAGGGGAACCCTGTACATTAAAAGGGCACAATCAAGGTTTAGACTTGTGCCTTTTTGATTTGCCCTTTGGCAGCTTAAAGTGGCAGTTTTTTCTTACAGGAAGTTGGAACCTGCAGCTCTTAACATGTGAGCGTGGGAGTGGCTGGTTACTAGCTACTTTTTTTTCTTTCCAAACCGAATAATTGAAGCTTTTAACACCCACACTCCATTTCCTCCCCTCCTCCCCCAGCCTCCACAAACAGTCTTAATAGCGACAATGCAGCAGAACTTTACTAATTCTTCATCTGATAATCCACAAACCCCACAACTGGCGGTCCTGTCCCATTTATGAACGAAGAGTAAGGGTTTGTCTACACAGCAAAATTTGCCAGCAGAACTAAACCAGTGTAATTATCTCTGCAACTGTGCCAGTGCCACCCCCCATGTGGATGCTCTTTCAGGATTTAGAGTGGCCTCTTTTCAGTTTAGCTTTTGTCTCTTTGGAAGCCGTTGGAGCTAAACTGTAAGTGCAGTACTGTACTACCAGTGCGGCTAAGTCGGTAAATTTCCCCATGTAGACAAGCCCTTGAGTAGCAGGGTTCTGTGCCGAGAGAGGTCTCATCTCGGTAAGCCTTTCATCGGTCTTACTAAATATTCTGAGTAGGACACTTACAGGAAGGTCCCTTGGCTCTGGAATTCGCCTCCCTCCTTGCTGTGATTGATTTACATCATAGGCGGGATATGAGCCAAGTGCAGCCTGTTTTCATAGGTAGCTCTTGTGAATGTGGGGGGCATTGATGGGGCTTGGGAAGATATTGGGGGGCATTGATGGGGGCTTGGGAAGATATTGCAGGAGAGGTCTTTGGTATGAGCCTGGTTGGACAACCTAATATTTAAATTGCTTTAAATAAGCTTTGTAATGGGCCTGGAGCCAGAGCTGGGTGCGGTGGATGCGCTCGTATTAGGAATGGTAAATCAAGCTAACCGCAATCCAAGGAAGCGCGGTCTGCGATGCATTATCCATTTTTAATCTGTGTCCCCTTAATGTGCGGTCACTGACTAGAATGGCTTTGCCATTCATAAAGCTTTATTCTGTGTGGGCTCTCCAAGCAGAGACGCTGCCCAAGGCATCTCTTCACTTCCGAGCTGAAGGGCAAGAGGGCATTTTGTGGCCATCCCCTCCCGTTGCTCTGCACGCAGCAGTTACTTCCCAGAGTTCCTCACTGCTCTTCCTTCACCTCCACAGGTCCGGAGGCAGTTCCCAGTTACACCCCCAGCATGACGGACGCCCCCAGAGATGCCGGCCTCAAGCAGGCGGCACCGACGCGGCCCGAAAAGCCAGCCCTTGACTTCAGCTACGTAGGGATCGACGCCATCCTGGAGCAGATGAGAAGGAAAGCCATGAAACAAGGATTTGAGTTCAACATCATGGTGGTTGGTGAGTTCCCGTGACGGTGCACTCCTGGGAGATGCTGGCTGAGCTGTGCTTGGTGGAGGACAAGCTGTTTATTTTATAGCTCCTTGACAGGACTGTTCTCCTTGGAGCTTCCACAGTACAGCTTCGAAGATTTAATGCTGGCATTCTTGCATGAGGAGTCAGCAAACGTTTGTCCACCCGAAGGGGCCTGGTTTGCTGCAGGTTGTTAAAGCTCAGAGTCAGCTGGGAAGAGCTGTCCCAAGTCAGTGTTACCATGTGCATCTTTTAGCATTGGAGGATTTCTGTGCCCTAAGGGAGACGTCTGTAGGGTCAGGGCTCTCTGTTCTAAATCTAGTGGCCGATCCCCACTACCAGATCTCATTGCTCAAGTGCCCCCACTTGTGCTGGGGAGCAGGGGGTCTTTCTCCTCTCTATTCCTGTTCTGTCCCCAGTGCAGTGGTTCAGTGGTATAAGTGGGAGGCCAGGAGTAACTGCATGATGAGTATGTACAGGTCCTAGCGCAGTGAGATCCAGTTTTAGATCGGGGCCTCTAGGTTTCACTGTTTATACAGACAAACAAGAAGCAAGCAGTGACTTTTGCCCAAGGTCTATGGAGAATTTCCTCAGATGTGCTGTGTTTAACTGGGGATACCAGGCGCTGTGTGTGAGATTGTGCTGCTTGTGAAACCAGGCCTCGGAGCAAGGCTCTGTTGGGCTCTTTCCCTGAAAGGCCTGGGGGCAGAGGAGGAGGAATGAAGCTTACAGTTGGGGCGTGCAAGGCCGGAGAATGGGAGGAATGTTTGGGGTGGGAAACTGACAATGTTACCAGGGCAGTTGTAGCATAAGCAGGGCCTGTGCAGCATGACACAGGATGGCTTAGAGTCTCTGCTCTGCTGCAGCTGAATTCTTCATGCTCTGATGAAGAGGAGGGGATGTGGCTTTCCTGTGGCCTGGGGAAGCCCACCTTTCCGATTGCCTTCCCGTTTCCATTGCTGCTTGGGTGCGGCACAAACCGCTTGGCCTATAGAGCTGGACGGGGGGGTGAAGTGGCTTTATAAGCAGTGGAGAAGATGCACCAAAGATTCACTGATGCAAGTAAGACACTATAAGGGGACTGGCCTGATTTCAGGGCTCCTCTGGCTGGACCATTTGCCAGCCTGAGTGGCGTGCAGCATATAAACGCTTCCCCTGGGACCCCGATTCACAAGGTACACTAGGATTCTAGTATCCCTGGTGCTTGTGGTATGTGGGGAAGAAGGGGTGCTTCAGTTTTCCTTCTGGCCTGGTAAATTAAGCCGGGTGCCAAAATCAGCTGTCAATAAGCCAATGTTCCTGAGCCCTGGTTATGCTGCAGTGAATAAAGGACAAGCAACCTGGCATCTTCCTTCAGTCCTCCCCACCCCAACCACTCCAACCACCTGCCCTCACTTGGGGGCCACAGGTTTCCTTACTGCTGCTCTAGCTGCAGTTTTACTTCTGTGGTTAACAAAGTTTCCGTTTCATAAGCCTCTAATTACAGCTTGGCTCTAATGAAACTTGCTTCAGGTTAAAAGTGGCTGCATCAGCAGATAGCATTTGAAATGGGAACATGGATGCCAGAGGCTTGGTTATTAAGGGAGAGGCTTTACATAGGAGCAGGCTAGAAACGGCGTCTGTAAAAGAAAGGCGCTCGTCCAGTGCTCTTCGTGCGCCTCGTGCCGTCAGTGTGTCTCTGTAGACCCGTCAGTGATGATCCAGGTTTCCTGCACTCCGGTGCTGTCCAGATCCAAGCTGCTCAGCTTGCAACGTTGAAGGTGGTTTGCCTGGGACCCAGCAGTTAGAACCCCCTTGACTCATGCATAATCCCCAGTAAAAAGGATCTGCACAGCAGCTCGTCCCCACTTCCTTCGGAGCAACTGTAAGCAGGACTGGGCCTGGCAGTGGAACGCAAGAGTCTCAAAGGTGACCTGGGGCAGGGGCAAGGGGAAGAGAACTCGAGACTGGGTCTGCTTGGTACTGCTTTGGGGGAGGGAGTGTCTGTGTCCGTCTGAATCTGGGAGTCTTTCCGTGTTCCTGAAACTGTCTGGAAGCCCCCTCAGGTCTCCGGTTTGGGCAGGCATAGGGGAGCAATTTCAGTCCTTCGCCCTGGCAGGCTTAATCGAAAGTGTGTGGTTGGTGGAGTCCATTCGAACGCGGCTGAGTGGGATTCCTGAGGTTAGCCCTAGGCTTGTGGTAGTGCAGAGGCCCCCACACCTCTATGGGAGGGCAACTGGCTTACAGGAGCTGGAGAGAAGCACGCCTTTCCTGGAAATGTTCCTTCCAATGAGCTCCGTCTTCTGCCTTTCTTCATTTGTGCTCATCTGGACAGCCCTACAAAGAGGCAGGCAGCACTCCACTGTATTGCCCAGACCTTTATCTAGTTATTATTTGGCCCTCTGGTCTAGCATCTGAGCTCTTGCAAAGACAGGTGCTAGAGTCATCCCTATTTTACAGATGGGGAAGTGAGAGATAGTGAAGTTAAGTGACTTACTCAAAATTACATAGGAAACCTGTAGCAGAGCTGGGAATTGAACCCAGGCGTCCTGAGACTCAGTCTGGTGTCTAAACACAGGACCATGCTTGAAACTACGGTACAGCAAATCTCGCCGAGGAGCTTTGCCCCCACGCACACACTTGCTAGTGTCCTCAACGTACCGATCAGATTCACGGACGTGTCTAACTCGTGGGTCTGTCTGGATTTACCAGAACTAATCTAATCCCCTAATTTCTCCTACTATGGTGTGGGTATGGTCAGGAAAAGGATTATGCAAAAAATGGCTCTTTACTCTGTTTTGGTTATAGAGAAGTTGCAAAGTAACTACTTTCCTAAACAAAATCAGCATAATACGTATTGACTAGAGATGTCCAAAAAGCTTAGCGTTCCAATTTCTGTCTCTGCTACCAGTTCCCAGGAGCTGCTCTTCTCTAGCATTTTTTTTCTCCAGACAAAGCCAGCCTCCAGCTAATGAAACAGTCACAGATGCAAGGACCCACTAGCATGAATTGCAACAATGTATCACCTCTTAATTAGAAGGATTTGAGGAAAAACTAAGCAAATCACAACTAGAATTCCCAGATTAGCCAATTTTTGTTTACAGTTTGTTTAACCCTTCTGTGGCTTGATGAAACACTCTGCAAAGGACAGAACACTTGATCTGTGTTTGCTCCCTGTGTTTCTTTTGCACCCACAGCTGCTCTGCCTCCTTACAAAACAAGACTTCCTTCCGTTGGCACTTCTAAAAGCAGGTGGGAAGAAATATGGGAGAGCAGACCAGTGCAAAATTATTGGCGGCCTGGGAGCTTCTATTCTGATAGTCAGACACTGATTCTTGGATGCTTGGAGATGGATTTATTGAAAACATGGTTGTCCTTTTTAGTATCAGCTGAGATAAAGGGAGGGGGAGCCGTGCAAGGAATGGAATTCATGTGGGGCAGACAGTGGAGGTAGCATGGGGCTGCCAGAAGGTCGAGCTTGGAGAGGAAGCCGGTAGATCAGCCCTCCTATGGGCTGTAAGACCCTTGAAGAGAATCTTTATGGAAGGGGTCGTGGCAGAGGGAGATCTTGTCTGCTTCCCATGCGTAGGAATGAAACAGTTACTGCAGCCTCATAGAGGGCAAATAAATAACTCAAGATGACTGTGTGGCCTCCGTCTTGGCTCAGTTAAGGTTAATGAAGGGGTTCTGTAAACGTTAGCCCTTCAGTGCTGTGTGTAGCTGTTCCCTTGTGTGTCACGTCAGCCACTGCTCTTTAACGTACTGACAAACTGGTTATTCGCACGCTCCCGAGAACATTTGTGTAGTTGGGCCCCAAAGGACAGTGGTTTCTGTCCAGCACAGTGAGCTTTGCTATTTTTCAAGCAGGGACCACTCTGGCAAAAACCTTCAATGTGAGAGCCACATCAGCTACCACCCACGCTGCCGGGGGGGGGGGGGGGGGGGGCCCCCCCCCCGCCGGGGGCGGCGGCGGGGGGGGGGGACACACAGCTGGGAGGGGTGACACTGCTTGCAGGGAGGCGTGCTGCTTGACGGGGAGAATGGACGGGGGCGCACTGCTTGAGGGGAGGCATACACGGATAGGAGGGATGTGCTACTTGAGGGGGGGGGCAGATGGCTAGGGGGTCCCGCTGCTGGGGGGGAACCAACAGCTGGGGGGGAACAGACATAGCTGGGGCAAGAGCTGCTGGGGGGGCATCCGATGAGCAGACAGCAGGGCGTGGCGCTGCGGGGGGCTGGGACTAACCCGGTCTTGTGTCCACCTGAGTTGGGCTCACTCCCAGCACTGGCAGGCCAGGCCCTCACCTCCCCACGGGTCCAGCCCATGGTCCCCAGCCCCAAGCAGCACGGGGGCCACCCCAGCCCTGCCTCTTCCCTTTGCTCCTCTCCCATGTGGGTCCAGCGCCCTGGCCAGGAGCTACTTCTGCCCCAAGGAGCGCAGTGGCTGCCCCCTCTCCTCTCTCATGTGGGTCCAGCCCCCCTCCCCCTCCAGCTCCCTTTGTATGCCACTGTCACCCCAGCTCCCACTTGGCCCCCTCCCCCAATGTCCCCCCCCATGGCTTGCTTTTCGCTCAGCACCCTGCTCGGCTCCCCTGCCCCACGTGGCGCTGACCTGCTGGGGAGTGACTTGCAGGCTCTCAGGAGCACGGAGGGGGTGGCTCTTCCCCCTCTCCCCAGTAGGGTGGCTGCACTGCCCACATGGAGAGCCTCTCTTTGCCCCGCACAGCTCCCTCCCCTTGTCCAGGTGTGCGTGTGGGGAGTTAATTAGGCTGGGAACCAAGTTAGGGTCCCCGGGATCCGCCACTGGCTCGCGGGCCTTGGGGTGAAGATCACTCGTCTAGCACATCTTCAGCCAAGTGGGATCTTGGTCTGTATTGGAGTCACCTGTCTCTTTGCGGGGTGCCGGATCCCTGCACTTCCCTCCCACCTCTCCAGGCAACGTCTTCAAACACACAGCTTCCGTGTTCCACTTTTAACAGGAACAGGGAGCAGAGAAATGTACTGATCGCTGCAGGGAGCTGTTTTCATTGATGCCCCATTGAAAGCGAAAGCCTCCTTAGTAAATCCGCACCCATGCGCGGAGGTCACTTGACTAACGTGCCACAAGAGCAGGAGACTCATCCCCTCTTACAACAGACTCCTGCTGAGTGAGGGACAGCAACTGCTCCGCTGTGTCAGCCAGCCGAGGGTACAAAACATGAGCCGCTCTGCAATGCTCGCCTCAGTGGCGGGTTCCAGCACACGTGCGCCCAAGCCAATAGCGGCCATCTCCTTGTGTGAAGGAATGACCCAGAGGGTGTGGGAAATGCTGTTAATTTCTGCAAAGAAACTATAGGCTACGTGCAAAGCCCCCGCCTGCGCAGGTGGCCCCGCCCTAGCCAGCAGAAGGTGTTTTTGATGCGTGGCAGGGACAAGGAATCCCAGGAAAGGTGAAATGGAAGCAATTCTGGCTCTGATTCCGATTCTCTCCTCCAGGTCAGAGTGGCTTGGGCAAGTCCACATTAATCAACACCCTCTTCAAATCCAAAGTCAGCCGGAAATCTGGTCAGCCAACTTCTGAAGAGCGGATCCCCAAAACCATCGAAATAAAGTCGATCACTCATGGTGAGTCTTAGTCACGTGCTCCGGTTAGGCGTGGGGGGAGTGTGATAGCTGGGCCTAAGCATAATTTTTTCGGGCCCAGTACGAACTTGTAACACGGGCCTCCTCCCACACACAGACCATAATCCCTCATCCCATGCATGCAACCTCATGAGCCATGGAACTTTTTTTCCTCATGGTAATGGGAGCTGCAGCGTGGGCCGGGCCCCCCAGGGCCTCTGGGCCTCAGCAAAGTGTACCCTTCCCCCTCCATGTGAGGGGCCCTGCGTGACAGAGATCTAGAGGCTCTTCTAGGCCGAGAGAAGCCAGCGCACCTTCTCTATCCCCCAGACGAGGCTTCATTATGCTGGAACGCAATAAACTGAGATTGCGGGTGGGCTGTCACGTTTCAGAAGAGGAGGAATTCTATGGACCGTTCAAAGAGCCGAGCTGCTAAGTGTCTTGTATGTAATGGAGTTGAAATGCCGCTGATGTAGTAGGACGCTGTCTTTTGAGGGGTGCAGGTACCAAGCCTCTCTGGTGGCAGGGCCAGCTGCCTGTGGGGCCTGACCCTGCTTGCCGTGCATGCCACCCCCGGACGTTGGTCTGTTTCAGATATCGAGGAGAAAGGCGTCCGAATGAAGCTGACTGTCATCGACACCCCAGGGTTTGGAGACCACATCAACAATGAGAACTGGTGAGGCACCAGGCCGGGGGAGAGCTGTGCTGCTGCTTGGCTGGCAGGCCGAGCGCAGGGGCCTTGCTTTGCCTTTTTCCCCCCTCTCCCCCTCTTCTTTCTAGCCGTGCAGCGTGGTGCGGACCAGCTCTGCTGCCCTTGTTGTGCCCAGCTTGGCGGCAGAGTCCGTCTCAGCTGCCGGCGAGGGGGATGGAGGCGCTGAACAGCTGGGCTGGCCAGCTGCAAAGGGAAGCCGGCTAATCCTGCCAGCTTCCTCCGCTAGCCGTCCCCTGTGCGAAGGGCTTGGGTTAGTCAGCTTTCTCTCTGCCGGAGGCTGGAGCCCAACCATCCTCAAGTGTCACTTCGTGGGCAGGGCGGGTGCTAAAAGAAGCTGAGGACTCCTAATCAGTTCCTCCTCACTTTGAGCAAAGAATCTGGCCAAATGGTGTGGGAATGGCCTGGGGAGAGCTGTGCCCCACGGTGGTGATTTATAACATCCCGCCCCCACCCACCCACGCATCAGGCCCTGGGGCCAGAGCAGGGAGTTGCGCTGATCTCAGCAGGCTGAAGGCCAGACTCTGTCGTAGATTTCCCAGGGAGTGGCCAGGCAATTCTGTCAGCAGTGGTTAGTGAGCACCCTCCTGGCCCCCGCATCCCGGTCATGCTGACACGACTGATCCCTGGGCCCTTCCTGCGTCCGTTCAAGGGTTAGCGGCTGTGGGAAAAATCCTGGGGGCAGCCACCATCTCTGGACGTCCGTGTGCCCCACTTGTGGGGGGTGGGTGTGTCAATCCTCAATTGTACATATCTGAACATCCCCCTCACTTCCCCCGTGAAGTGAGAAGGCTAACATTGGAAGCATGCAGACAAATGTGAATGTGACCAATGTCCGGGGGGGGGAGACACACAAGCACCCTCTTTTTTTTTTTTTTTTAAAGTCCACTCAACCTCCCTTCCCTCTAAATATGTCTTCTAGAAAAGCACTAAAAGCTCTGTTAAACTTTCTGGGACCCTGGCAGGTTTGCTGCACTCTCAGTCTGGGCAGTCAGTGGTTAACTGCTCTGCTGTATTTCCCCCAAGGCAGAAAAGGGCCACCCCTGGTGAAGGGTTAGGGCTGGGACCTGGGGTGGATGGGGGAGAGCAGGAAGATGGCAGGGCTGAGCCGACAGGCTTTCCATGGCTTATCTGACCCCTCTGGTGCTGTTCGTTAACATTTCTGTTCTGAAATGAGCCAGAACCCCATTGTTCGCAGGATGCCCTTTACGACTGCAGTAGGGGTGGCAGTAAAGGGCCCGGGAGCTCACCCTTACTAAGCCTGTTTACCGTTGTGAGAGGCTTGCATTTGGGTGGCAGCCAGCTTTCCATGGGAAGTGGTTGCAGGATCTGCACTGCCTCCTAGTGCTAGAGGCAAAGCTCACAGCCAAGCAGCTGAGATCTGCTGCCGTACGTCCTAGTCATTCGCCTTGCTGTGAGCGCCAGGACTGGGAGGGTTCCTAGACAATTTGCTCCTTTCAGAAAGGCGAGAAAACAAGACTGGCCATTCCCAGGCTTGTAGGTGCTGCTGTGTCCTGTTCACACAGGGCTTGTGGGATCTCTCCCAAGCCACCTGCAGCTGCCGTGTTAAATGTTCCTTGTGCTTTGACTTGGGGGCCCAATCCTACAGGGTGCCGAGCATGCTCCACTCCCACTGATCTCCCCCCTTGTAGGATCCAGCCCAGAGGGCAGCCTGTGGGTGAGTTTAGAGTCCCTGCGTGAGTCCTGCCTCACCTGTGTGTGTGTGTGTCTTTCTGCGTAGCTGGCAGCCCATCATGAAGTTCATCAATGACCAGTATGAAAAGTACTTGCAGGAGGAGCTCAACGTCAACCGGAAGAAGCGGATTCCAGACACAAGGGTGCACTGCTGTATATATTTCATCCCAGCCACCGGCCACGCGTATGTAACCTCATCCTCGGGAGCATGATCTTTCCTACGGAGGGTGGTGAAGGGGGTTATCCCAGATTTAACCTACTTGCCTCTCTGGTGCTAGCGGTCTCTCTGGCTTCAATCTTCCCCCAAATTGCTAAGAAATTCAGAATCACTCTGGTTTGTGTGATCTTACAGTAACTTTTTCCAGCCAATCATCCTTGGTACAAATACTACATCCTGTTTAGCCACATTCTGGTCACTTCTTGCATGTACACTTGGACTTCTCTGCATATGAGCCTAACCAAATAATACCACACAAGCAATACATGAATTCAGTCATTCTTAATGTTTATAGCCAGCTCCCTTCCCCATCTATAGCTGCTACTATTAATACAAAGCAAACCTAGCCAGGCATAGGTAAAACAGATATGCAGGCATCAGCTCCTCTTTTTCCAAGGGCCAACTAAGCAGTTGGCCAAAGTCCAGTGGGTCTGTAGCAGCCCAATAGTCCATGTGAGTAGCAGGTAGAAGCTGATGGTAATGCTGTGTTCGCCAACATTTAAAGTGCCTCCCTACCACGATACCCATTTTTGTTAAGTAACGATCCAGGTGTCCTAACAGGATAGAGCAGATCAAGCCTGAAAGGGGTATTTATAGATAGCAGAACTTTTGCCATGGAAGTGATCATGGCCTCTTTAATGTGTAGCCTTGTTTCTGTCCTTGGCAGCTCTCAAAAGCAAGCGTCAAAGTGTTGCGACCTACAGTTTTCATTTGGTTTATGGTGGTTCCTCTGCTTGAGTTGTGGCTTCATCTACCTGGGAAGTTTCTTCTGTATGAGCAAAGTCTGAATTTAAACCTCTAGTTCTGCTAGTATAGCCCCCTTTGTGGACACTTTTATCTGGATATGAGTCATTTATTTTGGTTTAGTTTCTATCACCTTGGGAAGGGACTTTATACTAAACCAAAAAAAAGACATTCTTATACTGGAAGAATTGTCCCTGCATGGAAGGTTAGACTGGTGTAACTATACCTGTGTAACTGGCCAAACTTTCCCATGTAGACAAAACCTTAAAAGTCTCCTCCTCCATGGGCTTTAGGGAGCAGAGTTCTTGTCAATGTGAACAGCCCTGCACGCCTATTTGCACAGAACAGACATGGTTACATACCTGGTGTCCTTGGATTGTCTGACTGGGTTGCCAGCCTGGGGTCTTTATCTGTGGTAGCCTTCTGTTAGGGGCAGGGGGAGCTGATGGAGCTGTCTGATGCGGGATGATCAGTTAAAATAAAAGGTCTTTCCAAGAAGGGGCTCTGTAGGCCTGGTGACCTTGCAAATCTCACTCATCAACAGAGGAGGAAGGGAGGCTCCGAGACCTCCCCTTCTGTGCCAGGAGCACTGGAGCTTTCGAAGGGGTGACCTGGCCTTGAGTGACAATGTGCAGGCACGTCCTAATGCTAACCAGTGATGCGCATATCCTGCGGAGCGGCGCTTGAACCCTTAGCGCTGCAGCTGTGCCACTCCCCCAGCCATTCATCCAGCAGCAGCAATCTGCAGATGGGACTCTTGAGGTGGAGCAAATGGCCCCTTCCACAGGCGCCCCCCTCCCTGGGAAAGCACGGGACGCGCCGCTGGCCTGTGTGCGGGGGAGGGCACGGACACATTAGGCTCATCCCTCTGCCTGAACCTCCCTAATGGCATGTTCTGGTTTCTCTCATCTGGCTGCTCTCAGGGTAACAGTGATTGCAGAGAAGCCCGACTCTCGCTTCCTTCCTCTCTCCCTCTTTCCACAAAACATGTGTTTCCAATATAAGAAAATGGCCCTGCAGTTTGAGAGGCTTCATTAGCGAGTTGCATGCACATTCCCCTTTCCCCCGCAATCGCCTTTGGCTGCGTAGCCTGATACCCCAGCGGGGGGTTAGAACCCGCTCCCTTGGCTGCAGTCTCAGTTGCTTCTCCCAGGGTTGCGGTTTCCTGCCCAGGTGTCAGAGTGGACATCTGGCTCCTGACTTTTGCCTGGCGACAGAGGATGCAGAGAACCCAGGGAACAGCAGGATGCTCTGAAGCCATAGACTATAGCTTGGGGAAGGGTAGCGGGAGTGGACGGGAATGCTGGCTTTGTTGTGACATGCGACATTTGAGTTCCTGATGCCCCTCTGGTTAGTTTCATGTATAATTTCGTATTCCCATTGGCACCCTTCAGAAACGGTGCTAGAGGGGATAATCCCGACGTCTTTCTCAAGCTCCCAGCGCTATTTGGATCGTCGTTTACAGGGGAGATCCGCCCCTTCACTGACAGTAGAGAACGGTGCAGTGGCTATGCTGCTTTCTAGACCTGAAGACTCAAGGGCAGAGTGTTACTCTTCTCCTCCCTCCCCAAACTGCACAGCACAGGAGTCCTAGCACCCTCTGCAGCATGTGGCTGTATCCTCAACCAGCACTGTGGGGCGGTGGGAGGATAGTTTAACCTGCTGCGTTTTCTGGAGATGGGGCCTGGCTTGGAATTAATTCTGCTTTCTGCACCAGTTGCATGTGGATTAAAATCTGCTCCCTTGGAGCCGTTCTTGTTGTCGTTGTCATAAAAATGGAACCTACGTTCAGGACCAGCCGAGGACGGTGCATCCCTGAGAGGCTTTGATGATGCTATTGAATACAGCACTCCAGTCTGTGAGCCAGAGATGTCCTTTCCCATTATAACCCTGCTCCAACAGATTGCTCGGTTCCATTTCAGACTCCTCGGGAGACGTTGATTAAAAGATTTTCATCTTTTCCTCCCCTAGAGTGGAACCCAAGGGTGTCAGCTGATGACTTTTGCATCTCCTGATGACACATCCTCACCTCTGTCTCCCATCAGTCAGGCATCCAGGGCAGGCAGTGAAACTAATCTAGCACAAGCCCTGCCCTTCTCGTAAGGCTCCAGTAAAATGAGGTTTGCAAAGACTAAGTAATGTGCTGGCAGGGGCTTTTGGCCGTGGAAATAAAGCCCCGGCTACTCACCACCCAATAAATTCCACAGCCAGCTCTGCGCTGGTGTCTGGAAAGCTCTGCTGTGAAATACATCACCTTCTCGCTCACCCGCCATGCAGCCTGTTTGTGTGGGAGCTGCTGCTTCTGACTGTACTGACACAGCCCGTTCCCTCTCCTGCTAGTGTCCCCTTTGGCCCCACAGCACTGCTAGGGGAGAGGGAGTTAGATGTCTTTCTGGCTTGTGCCTCAGCAGATTCCTCTTGCGGATTTAGGTACGTCTGCATGGCAGCTGGGAGCCTGCTTCCCAGCACGGGCAGACAGATGCACACTAGCTTTGTTCGAGCTAGCTGCCTGCCCGGTTGTATACCCGGGGCGGTGGTGGGGAGGTCGGATTGTGCTCAGGCAGCTAGCCCAAGCCACTGCCCACACTGCAGCAGCCGTGCTGCTATCTGTTGCACGCTGGTTCGAGCAGAGCGAGCGTGCATCTGTCTGCCTGTGCCAGGCAGCACCGTCCTGGCGTCTGTGCAGACGTCCCCCTACTGGCAGTGGTGGTGGAGCCGTATGTGACTTCCCGGGGTGTTTGCTCAGTGTACAAGTCAGAAGAGTTTATTTCAGATTTGGGATGCCACTGGTGGTATTCTGTGCCTGGCACGCACAGCAGCTTTTGGTCCTTCCCTGCACTTTAAGGGAACAAACAAGAACCAAGGCTGCCTGACCCCATCTATGCTAGTCAGCCCAGTTGTAGATACCTAAAGGGGCCATACGCAACCCGAGCAGTCATATGCCATTCCTCCCCCAGCCCCAAATCTCGGGGGCTGAGTAGTAGTCACTTAACAAGAAGGAAGGAGAAGGTTTCATTGCCTCGCGGTGTAAACATTTCAGCTAGGTGGAATGTTCCCCTTGACAGTTCCCTTCCGCTGTGGCCTGTCCGCTTTCCCTAGAGGTCCCCTTGCCTGTCGTGAAAAGGCCGTATCTCTTGTGCATGTTCAGTCACAGCTCTGGGGTACCAGAGATCTGATGGGGAAGGAGGAAAAAAAATAAGCAGCTGCCTCTTGTGAACTGCACCCACCGCCCTGGCGGCGCCTGCTCGTGCCTCTGGAAGGCAGCTCTGCTCCCAGGAGCTCGTGCGCGTTGTGCTGGGATCAGCCATCTTCTCTTGCATGCCCTGATCAGTGAAATAGTTAATGTCAGCACTAAAAAGGTCTTTCTTAGGTTCCGGAATCAGCCCCCCCCCAGTGACAAACACAAAGTCCCATGCCAGGAATGCGTGTGCCATGCAGACTGAAGCAGACAGCACCAGTTAATCTGCGTATTCTTCCCACCACTACTCCAGTGACCGTATCTGTAGTGCACACAATGTCTGTGAAAGGGTTAATTAGCGTGTAATCCAGCTCTCTGCGCTAGTGAGTTCTCAGGTGCATTCAGCCAATGGGTTTGCTCTGCTTTAATGTTCGTAACTTAATAACCATGCTAGAGCTTTCCTGGCTAGACTTCCAGTTAAAGGGCCCCCTGTTGGGGGAAGTCCTATAGAACTTAATCGAAAATGGCATTTTTCTATAGGGTTTTTAAACCATCCAATAGCAGTTAGTACCAAATTGCATAGGATGGGCCAAAAAGCTTTTAGAAAAATGATTTGCTGTCTGTGAAACTCGTTACTTCTCCAGAGCTCTTCTTTGTTGAATCCCCGTTTCTTTTGTTTGATAGAGTAATAGCATTTTCAAAGCACTTTATAAATGCAGGCAGTCATGCTTCTTCACGCCCCATGTGGGAGGGCAGCGGCATCCCCACTTTAAAGGCGAGAGGACTGGGGCGGAGGTTGTACCGTCTCTAAGACCACACGCCTTTAAATTGAGTCACTGGCAGAGCTGGAGTTTGGCTTCAAAAGAACTGGATTGTACAGCTGACCGCTGCACCCTGCTGCTGCCTCTAGGGTCAGAGCCAGTACTGTGCGCTCTGCTATAGACAAGGAGCCGTGACAAAGTGTAAATCCCCAGCTGCCAGCCCAGCTGTCCCGTGCCCCGGGTGGTGTCCAGCCCTCAAAGCTTGAATGCTGCTCACTGAGGTGGTGGAGGAAGATTGGCTGGTTGGGAAAGTAGCAGCCAGAGGAAATTACTTAGCAGGAAGCTCTGTCTTGGGGATGCTGGGAAAGCGCCAGCCCCACAGTGCACAGAGCTTACATTATTTGGTCTCTTCTGACAGTGTCTTGCTATGGGAGGCAGGGGAATTGCTGCTTCGTGGAGGGCCTAGGCCTTCTGCGGTCAGATGGGGACCTGGCTCTGGTTACAATGCTACAGAAGACCTTTCATCCCCAGGGCCTGTGACTGACCCCTGAGTCGTGAGCCTTCTCACAGACTTAGATTCACGCTCCAGCGTGTGAGAGCAGAAGCCGCAGCCCGGGGATCCACTTAACTTGGGTTTAGAATAGTCTCTATGGCCCATATCCCTTGCTCAGTGGAGCTGCAGATAATTAGGCCCATAGATGCCTTTCCTCCCAACTCACGTTACAGTCTGCATGAGAATTGTTATACCCACCACTGAAAGAGAGGTGAGAATCCTTTGCTGCAGTGCTGCACCTGTGCAGGCAGGAAGTGGAGACGAATACCTTATTTAATGGAAACTGCAGGGGCAGGGGAATTGACTAAGGGCCTTCTTTTCAAAGAGCACAATAGGTGAACGCTGGGAGCAGTGCAGCCTGTCTCATGGACTCGTGTGTCTGATCCTTCAGCCTCTCCTCTGATCATTTGCACCGTCTCGCTATTGTTGGTGCACGAGCCACCCTCTGGGCAACTCGGGAGCAGCTTTTCTGTATCTCTTTCCACATCCCACGTCTGCCTGCACATCTCTCTTGTGAGAGGCTGGTGTGGTGTCTGTAGAGTTAGCGCATTGAGGGGAAGCCAGTCATCTGAAAGACGTGACAGATTGAAAGGTGTCTGGATCTCTGAATGCTGTTGGACCCTTAAGGTTGCAAAGGATTGGGACCTCTGTTTTAGGGCTTGTATGAAAGGGAGCAGTGTTCCCCATTGCAGTGCTGGAGCATTGCTGAGCGCTGAGTTAGAGGGAAGAGCCCCAGCTACTGAGCCAGAGTTACGGGGACGGAGATGCTCATCAACTTGCAGCTGCTTATGCCCAGTCAAGAGCGACTTCTGCCTCCTCACCCCAATATTAAGTGTGCACAACCTTATATTCGTACACAGAAGACTTCCTGACTGTCCTCGGCTGTTAAGAATGCAGCTGCGCCGAGAGGAGATGCATTGCTGTTGCTCAATCACGAAACCCTGCTGAGATGGTGTGTAGATGCCAGCACATCTGAAGCTCCATAGCTGGCTGATGTCCTGAGTGCAGACGAGGAGGTGGGCTAGGTGTGGTTTTGCACACTGCTGTTAGAGTAACAAAGGTTGCCTCCAGCCTCGTCCGGCTCTCAGTGGAGCAAGGCAGGCTTGGTAACCGGTGCTGACTTTGAGATCAGAGCTGCAATTCCAAAGCGTTTCTGATCGTGACTCAGTCTGCCTTGGACACAGACACCGCCACATCCTCCATCCAAAACAAAAGCTGATGAGAAAGGCAGGAACATGCTGTTGGTGGTGGAGTGGCTTTTAAAGGGGAAAAACTATTTGAAAAATAGCAAGAAGAAAGGGAGGGAAAGAAATCCTTGGGGAAGGAAACATGAGTGATGGTTCCTAGGAGGTTTGGGGAATACATGGTGCAGTTCCAAAAAGTGCTCGCCAGCCCGCGTCTGCTCAGCTGTATCCTTGGGGACTTCCTTTCCAAAGCCAAGCTGATCTCCTGCTTTCCTGGAGCTCAGGCAATCTGTGACTGCAGAGTTTGTATTGGGACCGTGTTCTTTCTCGTGCTAAAGATGTGATAGCTAGGCTTTGTGGTGTGTGTGCTGTCAGTGCTCAGGGAAGGGAAGGCTTCGGTGCAGTCCTAGCTGTGAAAGGCAGGAGTCAGCTAACCTGACTTGTGAGAGGGGAGCGGATTTGCCAGCCTGGGAAGCAGAAGGCTTTGAGTTGCCAACATGGTCTCATTCAGACGTCTCGTGGCCACTGCAAGCCTAGAATTCCTCTTCTACGTTCAGCTGGCCACAGTGCAGCCGTGGTCACAATTCAGGATGCCTGAGCGCTCGTCCCAGCTCTGCCAAGGGGAGATTCAACAAAAGGGAGGCCATGGTGGGGTCTCTCTACTGCGTGTGCACAGCTCTTCTAGGGCACCTGCCATTGACTCCACCAGCTAGTCCAGTCAGACTGTCTGCAGGCACTGGAACAGTTGGCCAGTGACTGTGGGGGGGAGGAGGGTGGTCAGGATGAGCCCCTCAAACTTGCTTTCATTTGACTCTAGCCAGACCTTCAGCAGGGAGGCCCGTCCAGTACCCTCCTGTAAACTCTCCACAGCGTGCTCAATCCACCAGGATCAACATGTCAGTTGTGGCCAACACTGCCCAGCTGCAGTCTCCCTGCTGTGTTCCCTCCTTTCTGCCTACGGTGCACTTTGTCCTGCCTGTAGTTCACAGCTCATCGGGCTGCCTCTTTCCAGATTCCCTGTGGCAAAACTTCAGCACCAACCTGTTGAGTTGTGCCAGAATATGCCTGCACATTTAGCTGCCCTTGCCACAGTTTAACTCCTTGCCCAATTAGAGGTACCAGTCTCCTAGCTTAGAGAACAGGACTGGGATTCGGGAGACCTGGTGTGTAGACCCAGCTCTGCCGCTACCTCACTGAATGGCCTTTGGCAAGGCATGTTTGCTGCTCTGGGCCTCAGTTTTCCCTGATGTACAATGGGGATAAATGACTTTCAGATGGGAGTGCAAGGATTGATTAATGTGAAGTAGCGTTAACTTAGTGTTATCCCTTCGACTCCAGCACCAGCCTGGCTACAGCCTTTCCTTGTGCTCCCTGCTTCCACTACAACCCTGGCGTGCTCTGATCAGTTTCAAACGGGCGGCTTCCTTGAGATTTCCCCCACTCTGGGGACTTGTAAAGTATAACTGTATCCCAGAACCATACATGGCAGCGCGCTCGGCTCTTTACAGTAGCTACCGATGGCTTGTTCTTCTCACCACCCCGCTTCCCAAGCCAGCTGGGTCTCCTCCGCCCCATGGCAACAGCTTGCTCTCCCTGCCAGCATGTCTGGCTGCCTGATGAGGCAGTTGGAGGCTGGGGGATTGTGCCTCGCTCCAGCCAACAAAAATAGCTGCAAATCCAAATACCCAAATTGTTTTTGTTCTTCATGAGGGGCAGGAGCATCCGGGCCAAAAGAAACAGCCACAACCTGGTGTTCCAGCAATCTGCTTGGGTAGATGGCGTTAGCTCCCTTCTGCTGCCGGCCAGCTGTTGGGGCCACGCTTGGTTCTAGACTGCCTTCTAGCTGGGTTCCTAAGGCTGACAGCCATTCGGGTTGTGAGTTCTTTGTAGCTTTGGGCGTCTGTTTTTCCCTTTATGCGTCATGTCCTCTCTATCCCTATTTTGGAAGTGGAAAAATCTGTTCCGCAGCCACTGGTCAGTGTGGGGATTAACAAATCCCTACGTTTTATCTGCACTGAGCGCCTGTCCCGTTGGGTGAAATTCACCTCTGTGCAGAGGTGTCAATACAAAGCTTGTGCTTCATAGGCCAGTTACTTTGCAGGGGCGTGGATGATCCCACTTCGTTCTGATCTGGTGCCTGCCTAGACTGAGTGTGGCTTGGGAAGGTTGGGCAAAATTTTATATCATGGTATTAAAGTGTCCAGTGTCACTGCACAAGGAAGACGGGATGTCCTAGCAAACAGAGCGCAGCCAGGAATGCCTGAGGGCTAATGAGGATTTGTGTAGCCCTGGGCAAGTTCCATAAAATCCCCCGGGGCTGAGAATCCCCCTGAAGATAAAAGTCCTCTCGTATTTCCCAGAGTGTTGAGGGTTAATAAGTGATTGCAGGGCACTTGGAAAATGGAACCTGACACATTTCAATATTTGTGTCTGCAAAGCACATGTCTGTCTGTCTCTCCCTCTCTCCTGCTTTTATGAAAGTGTTTGCTGGAGGGATGATCTCCAGTGATACAAAATTACTCCCGATCACTCTAGGCACTAAATACCCTTTCTGTGCTAGGGAATCTCCCCCTTCAACAGCCCCTATGTTGGTAAGGTCGAAGTCTGATTCCTTTTCTTCTCTGCTGGGGTTTTAGCCTCCGACCGCTAGACATCGAATTCATGAGACGCCTGAGCAAAGTGGTTAACATTGTGCCAGTCATCGCCAAAGCCGACACGTTAACGCTGGAGGAGAGAGACTACTTCAAACAAAAGGTAAGGGGATGGCAGCTGCTCTCCAGCCTGTACGACTTCTCTCCCCCTTCCCCACCACCCCCTGCAGGTCTGTAAAGCCGGCTGGCCTGGAGCCCAGAGCATTCCTCAGGCCGCAGCTCTGAGTGATCCCATGTGGCAGAAGGAAGGGCCTTCGCCTCCAAACAGTTCCTTGTGTTTCTTTTGGATTTCTGTCAGCTCACAATGAATTTCAAGCTCTTGGTTTCCTTCTGCATGGCTGTTTTCATTTTTTTCCTCCCCCAGGCTGCTTTTATTGTTTTAGGAGGCCAGTCCTGCTTCGTGTAGAGCCTCTCAAACTTTTGGGGGAGCCTGCGTTACTGCACAGCATCTTGCAGTGATACAGCATCCAGGGCAAAATCTGTGTGTGCTGAGCGCAGCTCCAAGATTGACAGGGGAAGCAAATGATGAAATTCCCTTGATTGCGTCAGTTGGAAGTTGTGGGGGAGGGAGCCCGTAAGAAGCTGTCTCAGTCTACAGCAAGATGTGCTGTTTCCTTGTGATGCTGGTGAGGAAGGGAACACTGCTTTGCTTTGGCTTTCCAAGGGTTATAAATTCACTATAATATGATCGCCCATGTGGCTGCAGACGTGATGGGCTCAGCATTTGCTGCAAAAATGAGCAAGCCACCTCTCTGCTTGCTGCTTCTCAAGTCTGAATGGCCAGTCTGAGCACGAATAGCCTGGGGTTCACCAATCCCAGTGGCTCAGGCAGCGTTGCATAAATACCCACGCGGAGTGCAGCAGGGCAAGGCTGCCGAAGCAGGGAAACAGGACGGGGCAGGGTGGGGGGAGTCACGTGAATGGCAGGGAAAGGGTCTCGGTGGGGTGTCCTTCTGACTTCAGAGCGTCATGGTCCTCTAATCCAGTCTTAACTGTTAAGAGCCCAGCAGGGAGGGGAGCTTTGCACATAGCAGCAGATAACTCGAGGTAAAAGGATTCATCGTAAAACCGAGGCTCTGCTGCCTCACCGTGCTCAAGGCAGTGAATTAAAATATGCTGGGCAACTAAATCTACATGCTCAAATGTCTCCATAAGCATCTAACTTGGCCCACGGAAGCAAAGAGATTCCCAAGCCCATCCTTACCTGGGGCAATAGAGCAAGGCTGCTAACATTCTGCACGGGAAGGGAATCTCGGGGCAGCTGTGGTGGGGGGCGCTCACCAGGGGAGGCTATGGGTTGTGGAGGGAGGCTGCAGAGTTCTGAAGCCTGCCTGTCTGGGGTCTTACCCCCAGGATCGCTGTGGCAGGGGAGGAGCTGCCCTTCTCTCTGAACGTCATCTGCCTGCTGGAATTCAGAGCTGGTTTGAGCATCTCCCTGCCCCGTCCCTGGGGCATGAGGGTTGTGAATTGAAACCACAGATCTGACCTGGGGGTTTAATCCTAATTTCACAGCTGGGTCCACCTCTGCTGTGGGCCGAGCAAAGTTCTGGAAATGGAGCCAAATCTCGCTTAATCGGTCTCTTAGTCAGCCCGTGCTCTCGGACATGTGAAGAGCTGTGGCAGTCAGAGGAGAGGTGGTAACAATGACAGTCTGGGCTGTCGTACTCTGCTCTTGCCCGATGACTTTTCCAGACCCCGTTTGCTCAGTTCAGAAGTTACAAGGCGTGTGCATGTGCGTGTCTCACTCCCTCTCTGTCAGCGTAGCTGCTGGAGCTAGGGTCGGTCTGGAATCTGAAACCAGCATGGCTGGCTGTGCCTCCAGTATCCTTCGTGGGCAATAAAAGATTGTGCATTCAGAACTGAGGAGCTAACAGTGGTGTGGACACGTTGGGCACAGTAGAATCCAGCTGGCTCTCCCGGTGCCATATTGGCTTTGCAGTTAACGGACTAAACTTGGCTTTGTCAAGGAAACAGGAACAGAGAGAATTTGAAGACTCCGCAAATCCTGCCCTCAGCTATTTCAGTCTTGTATGACCCCATTGACTCTCGCTGGATGGCAAAGGTGTATGTAAGCAACATTGGACCCTGGGAACAGGAAGGGAGAGTCAGAGAAGTTGCGTCTTTTTATTTAGTTACATTTTTTATCATAACCAGACTCCTAAACCTTCCCGAAGGGAGGCGAAAAATGGTATCGTGCCCTGTAAGGCTGGACACCTTGTGCCCCTGCCATGAGGGGCTCAAACGGACGCCAAAACCTCAGCCGGTGCAGATTGGGAGACAGTGGAGCTGTGCTGTGTTTCCATCAGCTGAGGATCTGCTCCCCAGCGGTTGTGTGTGTGTGAGACAGAGAGATGTGTACGCACGTGCACAATTCTAATATGCAGTGGCCCCATCTGCATTAGATGGCCAGAGTGTATTGAAGGTGATTTAGCTGGAAATGCCTTTAAACTGCTTTCTGGCCCATTGCCATTTGGTGGTGATGAAGCAGTAACCCCCAGTCTCAGAGGCTGTGTCATCCCTAGTCAGATCTCTGCAGGGCTGGCTTGTGTTCTCGCTTGGACAAAGGTAATTCCCATGGGTTGGGTGGGATTCCTGATTTATGGCAGGGTTCTGTTAACTTACACCAAAGTGGAGTCCAAAGACCTGCACAGTTGCTGCTTCCCACATTAAAGCCAAGTGTGCCCCTGAAACCGCAGCCTCCCTTTCCTGGCGTTATGTGACTCTCTCCCCCTCCTGCCTCCCTCCCCCCAACAGAGCACGCTCTCGGGTGGGAAGGGTTCTTGGAGTGGGTGTTTATGGGGCGGTGGCTATTAGTTCCCCACCCCTGAAGTGCAGGGCTGGTCTGGAACCAGTGCCAGCCCCAGGCCACTAGCACCGTTCACACTTGGATTCAAACGTGGGTTTTCTTCAAGGCAAACGGCAGCCCCCTGTGTTCTGGTGCTGGTGGGATCCAAATCTCCCTCCAAGCACCCGGTTTCAATGTGCGTCTCGCACGTGCACAAAAGCGAGAAGTTGTCGGGTTGCTAATCTCGCTTGAAAATCCCTGACCCTAAGGCCTGGTTGGATTCAGGAGCTGAAGATCTGCCCTTCTCCCTGGATGAGTTGGGCAATGCCAGTGCTTGATTTAAACCCGACAGATCTGGGCTAACAGACCGCGCTCCTGTCTGAGTAGGATGTTCGGCCCTTTTGGCCTGGTGTTGGAGGCGGGAACGACCTCCCTGTAGAAGGAGCCGCGGGCTGTCATCTGCTCACGGCAGTGACATCTCTGCCTCTGGATCTGGGATGGGTGGCTGAGGAGCTTGGGGCAGGGCAGAACAAGTGGCTTCCCCAACTTCAGTGCGTCTCAGACACAGCATGTCCCAGGCACCGAAGTGAAGCTCCTTCAGAGCAAGTCTTTTGTGAGGTGGTTTGTTGTCCACTGAAATGTGTTTCTGAGACCTTGTTCTGGACCGGTCCCTGCAGGGTGGGTGTCGCCGCTCCACTGTGCTTCTCGGCGCGGCCTGCCTCTGTCCTGTGAGTGTTCACCTGGGCAGCGCCCATCGGTGCAACCTACTGATCGGTGTATGTAGGTCCTGCTCTGGGCTTGAGCCCCAGCGGGTGTGAGTCCGTTACGTTGCCCAGCTACTGAGCGACCCTCAAGTGTCTACAGTTTCAGCTCTGGAGGCTCCTGGCTCAGCCACCAAACCTACCAGCCAGGATGGCGGCTGTTGCCGGAGCCAGTCCCATTTAGCAGCTTGGTTTTCTCCTCAGCTGGACAGAGGCGTGCTGTTCCTGTCCCTCCTCCATCTTCTCTTCCCATTTCTTGCCAGCTGCAGCGCCTACTTGAAGGGATATTAGAAGGGGTCTCAGATAGAAGAGCAAGTTTGTGCATCTACAGTTCACAGAGCTGTGTGTGTTCCTGCCCCCACTTGACCTCTCTTAGTATATGCGGCACCAGATCTCTGGCTCCTCTTCCATGGACAAGACAAAAATACCAGAAAGTGACTTGCTAACTTACTCTGGGGCACCCAAACTTTGCCCACCTGCAGGTCTCATCGGCACATGCCTGGAAGCCTCACGGTCCCCATGACTTGCTGCCCAGGGTGCAAGCTGTCACTGCCCTTTGTCTTTGTAATACGAAGGCAGGCCCAGCGTGCAGGGCTTCATCTAGATCCGTGTGGCCTTCTGCTCAGCTCAAGAGTGGATGCTAATTTGGGGGGTGTGGAGTGGAGTGAGGGGCTTCTAGAACTTCATGGGCTGCACTTCAGGCGTATGCTGGGTGAGTATTTAGCACTGAAACGTGCGTCGTGAACTTTGGGTGAGCAGTGCGGAGGGAGGGAAGGCAACGTTGCCTGGCTTCTTCCACGCTGGGAAGGGCTTTGAGCTGCACTAAGGCCATTCAATATTGCTCAGGAGGCAGCTTTTGTGAAGCTTGCTGGGTAAGTTGAAGGCAGTAGCTGTGCTCATGGTGTTTCCTCTGCTGTCCTTTCTGGTGTCTAATGTGGTTTCCTTTCCATGTCCATCTTCCGCAGATCACAGCCGACCTGCTCTCCAATGGCATCGACGTGTATCCCCAGAAGGAGTTTGATGAAGACTCTGAGGACCGGCTTGTGAATGAGAAATTCAGAGTAAGTAGACGGCCATTTCGTCCTGTAGCGCTGTGGTCCAGAGGTCCTCGGCCTGGGCCCTACAGCTCCAAAGGCCTGGAAAGATTTTGTGGAGTGGTTTAGCCAAAGTGCCTGTATTTCCTTTCCAAAGCCGCTGCACTGTGCCCTTTTTATGCACAGAGACCGTGCCGAGGCCTGCAGACAATATAGAAAGAGGGTGGGAGATTTGCTCCCAAGGGCATGAGAATTGTCTGATTTCAGCCAGGCCGGCTACATAGACTCTTCCTCAAGGCTGCAAGCTGGCTGGGTGTTCGCTGCACTTGCTCTGAGTAGGGTAGCCTTCCCTCCTGTGATGTGTCCCTGACACGGTTGGTCGGGTCCTCCGGGAATGATGGCCATTGCTCTTCTCAGAGGATCAAGTGAGGAGTTCCTGCTGCTGGCTTACAGGGGCTGGGGCAGTGACTTGCTTCCGGATAGCTCATTAAGAATTGGTCTGGCTGTTAGAGACCAGATCCCTAAATGTGACGCGCTGGACTGTGGTATTTGCCCAATAAGGGCCGTGGGTGCTGGGGCAGCAATGAGGTGCCTGGGCAAAGCCAGGCAGGGCAGCTAGGGTAGGAAGAGGAGAGCTCTGAATGAGATGGTTTTCCAGCCCTTTGGCTTTGTCATGGGCACGCCCGGTATTGTCCGCCTCTGTGGTGTGATTGCTGGCAGCAGGGCAGGAAATCAGCCGTTAGCGATGGGCCAACATCCTTTTCTGTGACTCTTCCAAGCTCTGCTTCCAAGCCCTCTTGTCCTTTAAGGTGTTGCTGCCACTTGTTCCTAGGTTACGATTCTCCAAATGGTCCCTTGATGGCCTTTAGCAAGCGGGCAGGGCAGAACCTCTGTGTTGTGCGCTCTCACCGTGCTGCGTGCAGAGGATTCTGGTTTCCAGTTGCCGTCTGGCAGCGCTCGGGGTGGAAGAGAATTTCCCACTGGCAGCTCTGCTCACGGTGTTGATTGGAGGCTTTAACTAGTAAGAGATAGCAGGGAGGGGCAAGGCTGGGAGAGAGCAGCCGGGATAGATGTGCGTTGGCGGATCTGTAGCGGTGTCTGTAGTTGGAGCAGCCAGGCGGTGCTGTGACCAACAGGATAGCATAACAGCATTCGCTGGGCTGTGTGAGAGGCCCTGACCAGCCCCGGAGGAGGTCATCTGTCCCCCTTGCTGTGGTTTTCAAAAGCCCCCCGTTTTTAGTCCTAGCCCCCTGCCACGTTTCACAGAGCTACCACTGGTCTCCCAAAGTGAAGCCGGGCCCTCCTTAGGAGAGCGGCTGCTGTTGGGTTCGCCCCACACTCGGCCGGGATGTTGTCGCTGGGTTTCTAGCCTACGTTGCTCTGCTGAAGATGCATCAGCCCCACTGAAGTGCAGTGGAAACGGACAAATCCCACCTCTGGAGACATTCCGTGGAAGCTCTTCAGCAAAAAAAAAAAAAAAAAAATCCCCTCCATGGATTACTTTGGAGGATGGACCCACAGACCCAAGGGTCTGGCAGGCCATCAGAGCTCTTAAACCTTTGAGCCACTTCCTTAATGGCTTTGTCTGCGGATTATCCCACCTAAGGCTACTCCGCCCAGTTTGGGTCACCTGCTGGTTTCCAGAGTGAAGCCATTCCCCTGTGTGCTGTGCTCTGTCCCTCCAGGAAATGATCCCCTTCGCAGTGGTGGGCAGTGACCAAGAATACCAAGTCAATGGGAGAAGAATTCTGGGAAGGAAAACGAAGTGGGGCACCATTGAAGGTAGGAGCTGTCTCTGTTTGCTTTCCACCCCTATGTCTCTTTCGCGGTGCGAGAAACGTGAACTCCAAGGGTGGTAATTTGAAGCATGTGAGATATGCTGGCTAGAGCATGCACCACTGCCCTCTGCAGAACAGAAGTGGACCCTGCTCTCCTGTCTGATGGGAGTGGCTCTCGAAAGCCTGATGACACTGAAGTGCTCAGGCCACGCATCCCAGAGCTGGTCTCTCATGGCTGATAGGCAGCCTGTGTGAAACAGCTCTGGCAGCTCTCCGTCCGCAGAGAAGCAGACATGGGTCAGGTTCCTTCCAGAAGGGCACTGAGGCCCTATAGAGGAGATCACAGGGCTGCTATTGAAGGGGAAGCAGTGGTGTTTGATAAATGATTGCAAGGGAGGCAGCATGGTCTATTGGTTAGGGCACCAGGCTGGCACCCACGAGGCCTGCGTTCTATTTCTATCGCTGCCACTGAGCTGCTGTGATCTTGGGCAAGTCACTGCCACTTGTTGAACCTCTGTTTCCCTGTCTGTTTGCTCTTCGGGCCAGGCACTGTCCCCCTGCACACACGCCTAGCGCAATGGAGCCTGGTCGCCACTGGGGCCAGGGAAGTGCTGCTGTAACTCACCCAAGTGCGCTCCCCCTGCTACACTTCCCTGCATGGCTTTGAAATATTTCAGACTGTGCACGATCCAAGCTCCCTCACCCCCTTGCCCGTCCCTCCGTGCCCCGCAGTCCTTTTCCACCGCTGCCCGGCAGTGTCGGAGGGCGTCAGAGCAGGGTCATTCCTGAGTTCTTTCCACGTTCTCACAACCACCTGTGAGGAGGGGAGGAACCTCCTCTGCTCCCGCTGTTTCCCTTCCTGTCGTGTCCTTTCTCTCCCCTCTTCTGCTCTGACACCAGCATCTTTGTGTGTCCAACAAATGCCCCCAAAGGAGGGGCCTGACTGCAGGAGTGTGGGGCCAGGCGAGGGAGGAGATTAATTTAACAGGCTCTTAGAAATCTTGGTTTCCCTTGTCTGCAGCCATTGCTGGTGTAGTTGACCCTGGGAATCTGTAGTCCAAGGTGACCCGAAACCGTTTGCTGCTTTCTGACGGGAAGGGAGAGGGATTCCACATGTGTTTTCCGGCCGAAGCCTCTCGTCTGCCCGGGAGGAATGCGTGGTGACCGAGAACTAGGGAGTGAGGATCATCTTGTGAGAGCTGTGGTCAGTCCCTGGTTTAACTGCAAGGGCTGACACAGTGTGGAGAGAGGCAGGCCTTTCATCCCCTCTATCCCTGCACGGTCCTAGAGCTTACCACCCCCAGCTCAGGCCTTCCAGTGGTTCTCCAGGGAAGACCAGACTGGACACACCTGCTATCGCTAAGGAGGACAGTGTGCGTGGTAGGGGGTGTGGGTTATGGGTTCAGCTGCACTAGCAAAAGCCACTGTGCTCAGCTGGCTTAAAAGAGCATCTGGGGCTTTCTCTGCCCCACAGAATACTCCTAACCCACCCTCCCCCAGGCCCTAATCAGCAGAGGCTGGGAATGAGGGACGTTGAGTAGTGACATCTTTGCCTCTCTGAAAATGCTGGAATCAAGTTGAATGGGGGGCGGGGGGCCTTCTTCCCAGCCTGTCTCTCCTGCCATCCCACCCGTGCCTGCTGGGGGCACACAGCCCTTTCTTCATGGTGTCGCTTTCTGAAAGGGCCACAGATGGCCACGCCCAGGCCTCAGGCCCTGCCTATGTTGCACCTGGAATGGCCCCTCCATGCACCAAGGCTGCAGGAGCCTGAAACCAGAGTGCTGGCTGCCTGCGGGGTGTCTGGCTGCAGATGGGTGCCCTCGCAGCACCCACTGGGCCCTTGGATTAGTCCTTCTATCCGGGACACTCGCAGGATCTGTTCCTCCTTTTTCCCCACCACATGCTGCACCTCTTCATCCTCTTCTTTTCTTCCTCCTTTCCTTTCACAGCCAGTCTCAAGCCAGCATTTCACGTGGGAGCGTTCCTCTAATAATGCGACACGTTCTCTGCTCTCCGGCTTTCTTTTCATAGCTTTTTCTGGTTTTTACGAGTCTTTTTATAGAAATCCTGTTCTGAGTAGGTGCTTAACAAAGATTCCAGAGAAACCCATCTTATTTCAAACCCTCTGAGGCCCTCTTGTGGCCTGTTCTTGGTAACTCTCAAGGGCTGGCAGTGATGGTCCTGGGTTGGTGTGTAAGAAATGCTCTTCGTCCTTCAGGTGTGTGGTGTCTGCCTTCAGTAGAGGCACTCTCAAGGTCCCAATATTTGCCATTGCTTAGGGTGCAGAAATAGTGGTGTTAATCTGCTGGCTATTTGAGGATCACGTTCAGCCATGTGGAAAACAAATGGGAAGACGCTTTCCTTGTCCCTGGGAGCTGTCCCTCTGAATTAGACCAACAGCAGAGTTCAGACTCCGTGTATGGAGAGCAGGACGCAGGCTGATCAGACAGCGACGCAGTGCGGTGGTAACAAGATTACACTCCAGCAGCAAGCGAGCACAAGCATAGAAGAGAGACCTGAAAGCTTTTCCGGTCTCTCGCCAACTGTTCGTTAGGCTGGTAACCGCTCATGAGGCCTCTCTGTAAATATCCTGGCTTACAGTGGAAAAGAGGTTTTTAACTCATGACAGGCAAACATAGATTTGAAGCCTGTGGAATCCCGCAGCCTAGGGACCTTTCCCGTGGGCTGAAACCCTTACCCCAAGCTAAGGAGCAAGCCCCCATGTAGTGGTATTAGTTCTGAAAGAAAAGGCAGAGTCCCGCTGGTCCTGACATTGCTGCCTTGCTCAGGAAATGTGGCTGTGTTCTGGGCTGCGTCCTAACAGTTTTCCCCCTCTCCTCCTCTGCAGTTGAGAATACGACACACTGCGAGTTTGCGTATCTGCGGGATCTCCTGATCAGGTCGGTATAAACGCTCTGGGGTGAGAGAGAGGCTCCCTGGTTGTGTCAGTCTCGCTTCTGTCAGCAGGTGGCATCAAAGGAAGGGCAGAGCTCAGCCGTGCTTGGTGTACGAGCTGCTTTATCTTCTCTGCCTTTGCTCCTTGCAGATTGCAGTAGCAACGTGCTCTGGGGGCTACCCGTGTGCTGGCCACCAGCCGAGGTTAGGCAGCAGGGAGTGGGAAGGGAGCCCCGCTGTCAGACTAGCGGTTCCCAGGAACCCAAAATAGAGGAGACGTCCCAAAGATGACTTTGGGCCTTGTGTCTCCTCTGTCACAGTGCCAGTTGGCCATTGCCACAATACACCTCCGTGTCCTCCAGTTGGCTGCTCATACGGGAGTAGAATCCCAGGTGTGGTTCCCTTCCTGGCAGCGGTGATGCATCAACCCCATTTAAAGCCTTCGGAAGAGTAGCCACCCAGGGCCCAAGCACAATTTTTTTGGGCCCCCTCCCACACACATAGCCAGGGGGGATGCAGCCTGGGACTCCGGGCCCCGGCAATGTGTACCTTGCCCCCTCCCCCCCTCCATGCGGGGGCCCGTGTCCACCTCCAGGCCTAACACCTCCTGCACAAATGAGGCTAGTCCCTGCCGTCACACAAGCTAAGGAAGAGCGAAAAGGGGCACTGAACCTCATGTCTTGTGGCTGAAGTTGATTGCCAGCTGAGTTCGGGGGCAAACTTCCCCTCGTGACTTGTGGGTTCTGGGAGTGCCGGGCCTGTCTCGGGAGCCCCTCGCACGGATCACGCTCAGAAAGGGTACGCTGGCGTCCGTGGTCAGCTCCTGGGTGAAAGACTAATGGACACACAGCCTGACTCCGAGACTGGCCCAGCCTGCTTGCCGCAGGCTCTTCGAGTCCGAGTCCCGCAGCTCACAGAAGTGCCTCAGAGACTAACGGGCGGGTGGCAGGCTGAGAGGGGGCTCGTTGGTTGCAGAGTTCTCAATGAGGGCCCCGGGGAGCACCCCTGAGAGAGAGAAACCTGTGGTGTCGCTCTGTCCGTTCCCTGACAACACGGGCTGCTTCCCTGGTTAGGCTGGGTGTACTCCACCGCTCCCCTTAACCCCCTCTTGGCCGTCAACCCTGAGGTACAGGCTTTTCCCCACCCCTGCAAATAGCATGCAGGGCTCAATGCCACTCCTGTGAGCCAAGCTAGATCTGCAGGCCACCTTCCGTCCAGTGGTAATCCCTGGCCCAGCCCTTCCTCCCCATGGATCACCTCAATGGCCTCCAGCAGGGAGTCGAGAGAGGCAAGAGACCAGGTGTCGATGTCGCCACCTGCCTATCCCACTCAATAACTCCTTCCCACCAAACAGCCCTTGTTAACCTCACTCTGGAGGGGGTGAAGAGTATCAAAGACAACGTTCCCCCAAATTCATAGCTCAGGCTGATGTGATTAAGGCCTGTTGCTTTCCTAGCCCACGACGCAGGAACGATGTGTCCAGCATTACATCTGCCTGCCTTTGACTGCCCTAAGCCGATGGGTCAGGTACCCATTTTTGGGTCTTCTGAATTGGAGGTGGCCTTTCCATGAGACTGAGCAAGACTTGAACTCATGATCTGCAGGATTGTAGGTGAATGTCTTAACCACTCAGCCCCTGCACCTCGGGTTATGCAGTGGTTATAGGGTGAAAAAGGCAGTGCTCTTCCAAAACCTGCCTACACGGTGAGCTCTGGCTGTTGGAGATGCTCTGCCTACTTGCAGTAGAGTGTTCAGTGGGTCCAAATGTGATCCTTTGGGCCGGGCTCCCCATAGCGGGGACCACATGCATCTGTGTGCCTCCCCTTGGGGCGGTTTGAATGAACAAGGGCACTTGGCATCTCTCAGGGCTACTGATCAACTGCATCGGCTGCGTGGGGTCAGGGTCCGTCAGTAACCAGAAGGGCTGGAGAATGGGCTCCTTGAAATTGGAGGACCAGAGGTGGCAGCATGGGGGGGGACTCTGCTGCTGTGAACCCCTCCCCCGGGGGGGGTCAAGGAGGGACATGTGTCTGTGTACAGAGATCTAATTTAACTGGCTTCTCCGCTTCCCTCAGGACACACATGCAGAACATCAAGGACATTACCAGCAGCATCCACTTTGAAGCCTACAGAGTGAAGCGGCTGAATGAGGACCGGAGCGCGCTCTCCAACGGCGTGGCCGACAAGGAGCTGGCAGCCAACGAGATGTGACAGCCTCGCTCTGTCGCCAGGACCTAACGCCCTCGCGCGCTCGTTTCTCCCCTCCCACCCCCCGCCCTTTTATTTTGATATCATTCTTCTGCCACTGTCACCATCCCCCACTGCCCCCCATTGCCGCTGTTAACTGACCAAATATCCCGATGCCGTGTCTATTGTGAGGAGTGTGGTGACCGCCAGTCCCCTGGCGCCGCCCGCCTCGTGGTGCAGGGGTTCCGTTCTCAGCTCCCGTTGGGCGTAGCGAGGGGCGGCTGGGCGGGTTGGGCATGACGGCGAGTGGGGAGATGACTGCCCCAAGTAGAAGTCCGTCTCTATTTATTCTCCAACGAGCCCAAAGTGTAACCCCTGGGTAGGTGGAAGAGCCCCCTCCTTGCGAAGGCCTACTCCAACTCCCACCGAAGTCCATGAGAAGACTCCACCTGGCTTCCCCAGGAGCTGGATCGAGCCCTGAGGTTGCTTTGTAGTGAAATCCAAGCCATTAGGTGGGAGGGAGGTGAGTCTCCCCATTTTTGCTCATTCAAGCTGATCGTGAAGTGAATCTGATTTCTCGCTTCTCCATGTGATGAAACGGCACCATGGAGCGGGGCCAGAGGCTGCCTTGCAGACGGGGCGGCCTGCTCTCCTTGCTGCCACGCATCATGTCTGTAAAGATGGTTGGAAACCGGGTGGCTTTGCCAAGTGCCCTGCGTCTCGTGGCTCTTTTCTTTTCGTCTCCGTCCATTGAAGCCCGGGCTTTCTCTAAGTGACTGGCCTTCACGAGTGAGGTGCGGGGATGTGGCTGGATAGGAAAGGTGATCCCAAATTTATCTCTGCTTCTTTTCCACTGTTCCCAGCCCTTCGTGCCTAGCCAATCCATCACCCAACCCCATCACCTGCCTACATGCAATAAGACAGGAATGCTATGAGGTGAGTGACTGATCTCTGTGCCACAGCCTGCTCTGAGAAAAGTGCCTTTGAATTCAGCTACCATGCAATAGCTAGTTTGTCCAGGCAGCCTGGCAAATTCCTATCCAAATACTGACTTCAGAGATTCTTCCTCCCAGCTTTTCCCCATCACTTAGTGCTTGGATCATACCTGTGGCAGGTTTCCTGGGAACACTTGTGTATTTATTTTTAATTCGCTGTTGAAGGCTCAGAGTATGTTTGGTGTGAAAGGGGCTGAGAACAGAACCATCTCTGCAAAGCAAGGGCAGGAGGCCGGAATTCTTTGTACTGTGAGACTTGTATATTTTTTTAAGTTTTAAATAAGCCGGAGGAGGCTGTTGGGTTGAGCTGGTTTATTCCTTCACCTGCGCAATGTATATGTATGTAACCAGTTCCTTAATATGGCTAATGCTCCTTCTAAACCATGTGCACACGATTAGAGTGGGCCCCGCATGCCACACGCATGTGAGAAGCCTTCAGCTCTAAGAAAGGTTAGGCTGGTGTCTCACGCGAGTTTTGTAGTATAGGGTCTTTGATCGCCAACATAGTCCATTGATTTAGATTAGCTACCGTAAATGCCTCGTGTGCTTAAATAAAATTCCATGCCAGGGGCTAATCCAACAGGGACTGAATCACACGCGTGCAACTTGATCTCGGAGCAGAGATCTGCAGCCCTGCCTGCCCCACTCTGCCTTCTCGGTCTGTCTAAAAACCCAGTCCCAAGAGAAATTTTGGTGCCTGCCCAACATGACTTCTCTGACCCCTCTTGAAGGTGTAAGACTATGCCCAGATTGTCTCCTCGTGGTGCTTCCGCAAAATGGCCCAGGCGTCCAACTTCCAGCCTCGTGGAGACATCTGCAGAACCCACTGGAATCCCCTTAGGGTGGCACCAGTGGCATGTTTACAGGCGGTGAGAAGACGTTTGAAGAGGGATGTTTCTCCCCCTGATTCAGAGCCCCGCATGCTCTTCTGCATCAGTGGAGCTTATGCCGACTGCTGCTCCAAAACATCACTCTTCTCAGACCCAGCCAGAGAGGCTGCTCGGGTGCATCCCTCCACGCCATTTCCAACTCTTATTACCCATGCCAGGCCAGTAAAATGAACCCATTGCAGGGGGCATTGCATCTAACAGGGCCCAATCCTGCACGCTAGCAGAGGCAAGTAGCGTCTTGCAAGATCACCCCCTTCATGCCTGCATGGGCAGGTGTTCTCTACTGGTGGGTTATGGGACACTTGAATGTGTGTGAGCAGGTGTGTTTGCATTGCAGGTAAAATCTGTGCTCCCCTTTAACTCTGTTCACTCCCCACCCCCAGGAAAAAATGTAGGAATTTTTACTGAGCTGTGTTAAGTTGAGGAAAATGAATTTACTTGCTGACTTGCTATAATTTAGCAAAAACCAAATAGCGTGTATTAACTGAAAAAAGTATGTATTTCAAGTGTTTAAAAAGACTATTAAAGGGGAGGGTGGAAAGTCTTTTCTGTGTGGTGCACTTCTGCAAATATCACCATCTTAAACTCTTTTCCTAGTCAGTATCTCAAGCTGGGCCAAGCAAGACATGCCGCTTTCTCCTTTGTAATCTAATTTTTGAAAAAATGTTTTAAAAAAATAAAATAAAAAAAAAATCAAATTCATCCAGATCTATTAAATATGGCCTTTGGGGTGTTATATGCATTATGACAAATTTAGTCCTTTTTTTGTATAAATAATAGTGTTTAATATGTATTTCCCAAAATAAATGTTTCAAATGCAAATGGAAAGAGGCTTACTTGGAAATGTTTGGTTTTTTCCAGAGCCACATGACCTCAGGAAGGTTACTCATGTCACATCTTTTACTATATAGGGGCATTTCTTAAAGTCCCCACAAGGGCAAACCTAGGAGCTGCAGGTAGAGGTGTTCTCTGAATTGCTATGGTCCCAGTGCCACAATGCTGTGCTCTTACAGGTGCCACTTTAGGATAAAAGAAAAGAGGTCCTGTTGCTAATAAGAATCCCTCCGTTTTTTTCTCACAAGAGTAAGGATATTGGGCCAGATCTGAAAAAAGTAGAGATGTTGGGTGCTGAGGAGCCTCAAAAATCTGGACAGGCAGCCTCAACTTCCTAGCCAAATTATACTGAGTAGTATAAGTACAGCTGTTCCCTGAACTTCTTCTGCTTCTTGGGTTGGCGGTTGGGGGCATGGGCATTAATGGATGTTCCCCAAAGGCTGCAGCGCCAGCAGAGGAATGGGGGCTGGCCTCAGTGAAGGACCCTGAACTCCCTTGGTGGCCAAGCTGTAGCTTGGCACTGGAGTTGGGTGGGTGGGAAAGCAGCTGGCTGGAACCTCGGTGTAGGGCATAGGATGAACAAGCCATTGGCTGTGGTCTTCAGGGGCTGGGTGGGATGGGAATGAAGCAGCTGCTGGTGGAGGAGAAAGGGCGTACGGCCCTGCCAGCAGGAAGGTGTGCTAAGGTGGTACTGAGCTGTGCTTTTCAAATGCAGTTTCTCAAGCCCCTGTGAGAGGTGCTATTATCATGAGCGTGGCCATCCTGAGTCAGACCAGTGGTCCAGCTAGCCCACTAGCTTGTCGCTAACAGTGGCCAATACCAGCCCTTCAGGGAGAGTGCACAAAACAGGGCAATTGGAGGAATCCACACTGTGTCTTCTCCTTCCAGCGTCTGATAGTCAGAGGTTTGGGTCATCCCGAGCAATGTCAGTGATGGCCGTATCCTCCATGAACTTACCTAGTTCTTGTTTTAACCCAGTTATACCTTTGCTCATCACAACACCCCATGGCAATGAGTGCCACAAGTTGATTGTGCTTTGTGTGGAAAAAGAACTTCCTTGTGTTTGTATTAAACCTGCTACCTGTTAATTTCAGCAGGTGACACCTGGTTTTTGTATTGTGGGAAAGGATCGATAATACTTATGTCCCACACCAATCATGATTTTATAGATGCTATCATATTGCCCCTTAAGTCCGCTCTTTTGTAAGCTGAACAGCCCTAAGCTTTTTAGTCTCTCCTCATATGGAAGTCATTCTATAGCCTTTTATCATCTTTGTTGTTCGGCTCTGAACTGTTCCCAGTTCCACTAGATCTTTTTTGAGCTGGAGCAACCAGAACGTGACACAGGATTTGAGGTCTGAGCACACCATGGATTTTATATAGTGGCAGTATAATATTTCCCACACATCCCCTGCAGTGAAGACAGCTACAAAGAAGCCCTTTTGCTTTTCACCAATAGCCTCGTCTTCCTTGAGTGCTCTAACAACACCGCAGTTGTTCAGGGGTCCCTTTGCCTATTTAGCAGGTCTGGTGTACTTACGAAAACTAATAGTAAGAATTTTTTTTATCTTTTTGCCATTCAAATTTTTTCTTGGCCTACCTTCTTAGCCTTTTATGCTGAACTGGCCAGAGTTCGTGCACCTTCCTATTAGCCTTACTAGGATTTGACTTGCAAATTTTAAAGGATGCCTTTTTGTCCCTAACAGCCTCCATTACTCTCCTGTTTAGCGATGGTGGCATTCTTTTGATCCTCTTAATGTCATTTCAGATTTGGGTGTTCATTTAGGCTGAGGTGCTATTATGGTATTTAACTCTTGGGACAGCGCCTTTTAATATCCAGCTAACAAACAGCCTCATTTTTGTGTAGCTCCCCTTTCTGAAGTCAGAAGTTATTGGGGTTGTTATTTTCTTTGTTTTAATATTATCCCCACTATGAAGAGGTCACATTTAAATACATTAATTAATTAATTAAGGTCACATTTAATTACATTAGGGTCACTATTATCTAGTGGTTCAGCTATAGTTACCTTCTGGAACAGAGCCTGTGCTCCACTTGGGACTAAATCAAGAATTACCTCTCTTTCCTCATGGGTTCCAGGCTTAGCTGCTCCAAGAAGCAGTCATTTATGATGTCTAGAAATTTTATCTCTGCATCAGGCTCTGAGGTGGTATGTGCCCAGTCAATCTGGGGGTAGCTGAAATCTCCTACCATTGTTGTGCTGTCTGCTTTTGTAGCTGCTCTAACCGCCCGGAGCAATCCAACATCACCACCCTGGTCAGGTTTGACAGTAGTACCTGCTGTATTCAAACATATTCAATATATGGAATTTCTATCCATAGAGATTCTATGGTACAGTTAGTTTCATTCGAAGATTTGGCACACATAAGCCTTTGTTTAACACTACCCCACCAGCATGGACCTACTCTGTCATTCCTAGATATTTTGTAACCTGGTATTACAGTGTCCCACTGATTAGCCTCATTCCACCAAATTTTCATGAAGCCTATTACATCACTATCCTCGTTTAATGTCAGGCACTTTAGTTCACCCATCTTAGTATTTATATGTCTATCATCCTCCTCCCCTTCCCCCCAATGTACGGAAAGAATCTGAAGCAGTGTGCTAAGAAGGGGATTTTAGGTAAACAAAGCCCAGATGTTTCTGCCTTCCTGAGGCTGGTATTTTCAGAAGAGTCCATTCAATTTACCCGGGGGCACACAGTGAGTCAACAGGAGAGCGGCACAAGAGGGGAGGAAGTGGGTGGTGGGTCGAACATTACCTTGGGATTTGGAAGACCTGGGTTTTAATCCCTGTTCCTGCCACGGATTTCCTGTGTGACCTGGGGCAAATCCTTTAGCTTCTCTCCAGCAATAAAAAGGGAATGATAGGGTGGTACTATCTCACAGATGTTGTGAGGATAAATATATGACCGACACGGATGTGCTCAGATACTACAGTATAAGTACTATAAATAGAAAACCTAAACCACCTGACCCCCCCAGCCACAACAAATACGTACTTGCCAGTAACTAGCATGTAGAGAGTATTAACTCATTCGTGTCTGTAAAGTGTTTTGAGATTTAAATAGTGGAGTAGTTATGTCCTTTGCTGTATACTTTGCATTAACATGCCTCCCATTTCGCCAAAATCCAGTTAGTCTAGATAAGTTCTTGGGTCCCCCATTCTTGTCCGCCAAACGAGATTCCACAGTTGTGAACCTGTCTGCACAGCGTGTCTCATTGTTTTAGTGAATTGCACTGGGCAGATGGCTGTTTGAGCTGACGCTCTTATGAGAAAGGACGGCCGTAGATGATGTAGCACTTACGAACGCGCTGGAGAGCTTCACTTACAGCTCTTTGCAGTAGCACTCCCCTGTGGTACCCTATGCTGCGAGCTTTCCCTAGGCTTCTAGTTCAGCCTGTAAGTAATTTACTCATGCACAAAGCAAAAGACATGGGAACAAAGGGGGGGTCAACACATCGCCAGATCCGGCCCACTGTTTCTGCTGTAGCAACAAACAGTCCCAACTACCATGGTGAGGGCTGCTGGGTGACGAATTGGGAAACAGCTACTTCCTGCATTGGGCTGGGCAAAATTCCTCTTCTCAGGGAAAGGGGGCAAGTCCATTCAAGTCAGTTGAAGACCCATTCTTCTGGATCAAAGGTCATTTCATGGACTGGCACAGTGAATGGCTTCCAGATGTTAAGCTGCTATGGAAAGGCGGTTTTTATAAAAGCGACAGCAGTAAAGCCAGCTGCTCCAAGGAAGGTCAGTAATGTTATGTACAGTCTGCTTTGCTGGCTGCAGCAGGCGTGTTAATAAACTATTGTTCCTCCAAGACTTAAAAACCTCTCTACTTTTATTTATGAAAAACATGGAGCTGCCAATGCGTTCTGAGACATCTGCAGTCCCACCCCGCCCCCTTGCGAGTTCAGACCAAATCAGGGCTAGGAAGTGGAGGGCTCTTTGTGAAATCATTCAGTCAGTCATTCGTGAGGCTTCAGCCTCCAGGAGCAGGAATTGGTTAGTGGGTCCCTTCAGCGTTGGAATTGAAATGTAGCCCCCTGTTAATCTACAGCAGCGCGAGCAGGGGAGAGGGATGGCTAATCTGGATACAGAAGGCCTCAAACGGTGAAGGGATTTGGATTTGCTTTACCTGCCTGGGTCGATGCATGCGGTGTATGGACATCATGAACCTTAAGGGTCAAGAAGGAGTTAATGCAGGCCCGGGGAGAAAGGGGTGGTGGATCCAGCTGGGTTCAATTACAGATCCATGGTAACCAGGGCTAGGCCCTCAGCACTGGGGCTGAGTGTAGGCAAGTTTTCAGAGAGTCGAAGGAAGACATTTGTGTTGAAGGCTCCTACCAGAGGCTCAGCCAGAAATACGAGGTACTGACTGTGCAGAAAAGATATCTGTGGCAAACAGTGCCCGAGGGCTGGCTGAAATCACTTACCCTCTCTTTCTTTGCAGGTGACAGTAAATCCTAAAGGATCCCCCCTCCCCCAGCTCTTGGGATTGAAGGGGACAAGTCTATACAATGCTAAAAGTAAACAGGAATTGGGGGTAGGGTAGCAGAGCAGGAGAAGGACGAGTCTCTCCTCTGCTAAAAACAGAAGGGAAGATTCCCTTCCTTTTCTGGCTTGGGAGCACAGCAATCCCCCTTTTAAACTGGTACCATGAGACCTCCCCCTTTGGTTTCAATTGACTTCACTGCTGCTTATGGCTGAAGGAGCTAGTTACAAACAGACAAGAGAATGAAATAAAAAGGTCCCACTCTGGGCTCCAAATTAAGGTGGCATTTCTGACAGGGCTCAATAGAGGGAGGCATTCCCCAGTGTATTTTCCAAAGGGTCGAACTCACAATAATTATTGCAGGCTTTGCTCTAGTAAGAAAGATCGCAGTATAACAGTCTTTTAAATCAGCCCAAGAGTTTCCTCTTCCAGAGGGAGGCTGGTCCAGTGGTGAGGGTGATAGCGTGAGACTCAGGAGCCCTGGGTTTAATTCTCAACTCTCCCCAGGTCACACAGGAAGCTGTGGTGAAGCCACCTTAGCAGCCCCTTGTATTAATTCCTCAGCTGTGAAATAGGGATAATAGCATTTGCCCTCCTCGGGGCTGGAGGGGTGTTGTGAGAATGAATACATGAAAGATCATGAGGCATTCAGACACTCTGGTGATGGGGCGCTATAGGTACTTATAATAAATAGATACTATCATTGTTTAACAATTGATTCTTGTGCTGGACTCTGGGAGGTGCTTCTATAGCTAACGTGCTCTGAATTTAAGCACACATACCTCAGAATCCTCATTTAGGAAGCTAAAAGTCTCAGGTTGCAATCTGCTCTATTTTTTGTTTTCCCTCTAAGGGTGTCCCAGTTTCTACCAGGTTATCCTATACGTCTTGCTTGCAGGCCATTAAATGTGGCTGTGTGAATTTTGTAGGCATATGTAATATCAGTAGGCTTGATAGCATTTGATTTTTCTTAAAATTTGAATGTAATTTTGACAGATATTGATGTTTTCAAATTTTTTAAAAATCTATAACTTTTTGGTCACAGTTGAGTGAAATTATGGGTTAAGTATTTAAAAGGTTTTTTTTAATGGATTTAAATTTTTATCTTTGTAGGAAATTGGGGGGTAGTGTCAGAAACTGGGGGAGGGTTCGACGATTATTTAATGCCAGTAGATAGCGAGATTAAAAAAGTTAAAGGTTTATAACTGTTAAAACACAAATAGTCAACATCACAATACACAAAGTAGATAGCCTTAAATCAGCCTCTAATAAATTCTCATGCACCATTTTCTTTCTTTGCCTATCTGTAAATTTCTATTATCATCAATGGAAATATTTTTTCATTCATTTGTGTGTAAGGTGAAATTGAAGTTTTCTGACATTTATTGATTAAAAAAATTAATCTTTCCAAGTTCAAATATCAGGGAGTGGTGTTTGGGTAGGAACATCACAATGATTGCATATTGACGGGCGGGACTAAAGAGTTTAAGGGTGGATGTCACTTAAGTGAAAGCATGTTGAAAAATGCTCTGTGTGCCCTGTGGTGATCTGGAGACTGTATCTATGTAAAATTTATTCTGGTGTTGCTATGAAGTTATACTGAAAAGTGTTGTATCATGGAATGCATCAGTGTGGACATGGAGTCAGCCATCTGCTGTCAGAGCTGTAGCATGTTTCTCCCAGACCAAGTATAGTGGTGGGTCATTAGACTGTTAATGGTCATCTATTTGGGTGGAAGCACCTTGGGACACCTTGGAAGCCTAGGGAAAGCAGCTTGACCAAGCTTATCTGCAAAGGTCTGAAGAAGTAGAGTGTGGAGGATTCCCAGTAGCAAAACAAAGAAATCGGGTGAGGACACAGAATATAAATATTTGAGGGACTAGACCAGCGGTTCTCAACCTGTGGGTCGCGACCCCGGCGGGGGTCGAACGACCAAAACACAGGGGTCGCCTAAAGCCATCGGAAAATACATATTTCCGATGGCTTTAGCCGCTGAGAAGTCGCGCTACCATCTGTAGCAGCGCTATTCAGCTGGAACGCACACCGTTATGGATGCGCGTTCCAAACTGAATGCTTGCGCGCATGCGCAGACGTGATTGCATCATCCGTCCGGGGCCTAAGGGGCGGGGGAAGCGGGGGGAACACTCCACAGTCCATAGCAGCGCATTACGTGTGTCCGGCGCTTGCTGACGTCATCAGTGGGTGGACGCAGCAAGCGCCGGAGGACAGAAGCCTAGGAGGCGGAGAGCCAAGAGGCGGAGAGCCAAGAGAGCCTGCGAGACAGCCTGCTGGTGTAAAAAAGGTTAATAATGTAAAAACAGTACACACACCATACACACAATACTGTGTAAGTGTAAGGTGCTTTGTGTGTAATCATTATACAATGAGAATACATAATGCATATCAGGTATTTACATTCCGAATCATAACTGTAGCAAAATTACAGTTTTGAAGTAGCCACCAAAATTATTTTTTGGTTTGGGGTCACCGCAATATGAGGAACTGTATTGCGGGGTCACGGCATTAGGAAGGTTGAGAACCACTGGACTAGACAGATGAAGGTTGGGCAGGAGAGCTGAAGAGCATTGACTGCAGAGGTCAGAGAGACCCCATGATTCATAAGAAAAGCCAGGAGCTGCAGGAGAGGAATTCTGAACCCCTCAGAGGCTCCAGCCTGAAGCCCCCAAACTCTCCAGAATGGTGAGGACCCTGAGGCAGGGAGATGTGCACATGTGTATTTTATTTTGTCTAGAGCTGTTTTTTTTCTCACGTTAAGTAAAGAGTAATAATGGGTGTTAGAATCCTGTGCATGTGTTGGAAAAGGGGAAGTGCTTTCTGAGGAGATGAAAAAGAGTTTCTGAGCAGTATTTGGACATGAAAAAAAGCCCTGGTACTTCCTTTCAAAAGCAAATGTCTGAGCCCTAATGTGCTGGCCAATTTCCTAAGCATCTAATTACATTTTTGCCTTTTTACATTGCTCCTGCTGTTTAAAATGGTTGCAATATTTTTTAGAGAAACTAAAGATGGAAAGGCCACATTGAGTCATCCTTCTCCCTGCCAATGCAAGAAGCATCCACTTCCTGTCCTAAAATCTGATTTAGTGTTGCTGTGGACCATTAAATAGCTGCTATGCATGCCTCAGAGGTCACTGCATTTCAGTATTGAGTAAAGCCAATCTTGTTGACACACAAGCCAAACCATGCTCTTTCTGGCCTAAATTCTGGAGCTGAGTCACAGTTTAACAGGAAACTCCATTACTAAGAAAGTAACTGACAGATCATCAGAAGCTGGGATGAGGTTTACATGCCTGCCAAGCAGATAAGGAGCATGCGTCTCCTGGATGTACTGAGATCCCCTTTGCCCCTTTAGCTGCTGCATGCCACTGTAATAAGATGCTTTTCACCTACACAGCACCTTTCAGCCCAGGCTCTCAAAGAGCTTTACAAATATGGGTTAATCCCTAGTTTACAGGTAAGCAATAAAAGTCAGTGAGACACAGGGCGGTTAAGTGACTTGGCCAAAATCATTTCATAAGTCACTGGTAGAGCTGTGCATAGAACACAGGAGTCCTGATTCCTTGCACTAATCACTGGACCACACTCCAGTAAACCTCTTGCTCGGACCTCCCTTCTGTTTGTCAGCTGCTCGAAGGTTAACAAAGACGCAAGATCAGTTACCTAGCCACCTCTAATACTGACTGCATTCTTCTGCGCAAAGAGTAAAGTGAAAATGAGTCTCCCTTGTTTTCAGGAAAGATTGTCCAATGGCGTAAGAGTTCCCTGAAAAGCTCAGCACTGTTTTAGGGAAATTGGCCTAACAACGCTGCACTGGGACAGCAGAGCACAATTGTTGAGTGGCCTCGCTTTAATAAATGAAGATGAGCGAGAGTTTAATTCCTGAACAGAGCAGGGCTTTCCATAGCTAGCGACTTGGGTGGAAATTTTCACTTCCATTTGTCTTGCCACCAGAAAAACCAGCATAAGTGAAACTTGGCTTTGGGGTTTTTTTTGTTTTCCTTCCGGTGGCTGTTAAAAGTACTGGCTCTTAAGGCGATGTGTGCTCAGCGAGGCCAGGCTGGAAATCGGTTTCTGTTCAGGCTGAGGGCCCCCCCACCCCCACCCAAAGTGTCTCCCTTTCCAAAGAGGATGACTATAAATAATAAGAATAAAAGGGAGTATAAATAATTAAAGTCGCTCATAGTGAGTAGTTCCTGAAATGTCTGCCTGGTTTAAAAACTAATTACTTTGAGGGTAATCATCACTAGCAGCAGCATATGTTTACCCACAATGCTGCACTTCCTTCTCCTCCCCCCCCTCCATTATCCCAGGAATCAGGATTCAGACTTATGATTCATCCACACCACACACTAAACTTTGTTGTGCTCTTCCATCTTCTCTCTGATTAATAACTTCTTTGAAAACCTATTTCAGAATTAAATAAATCCTCTCGAGATAATACAGGTGCCAACAACAGGGGAAACCTCAGATACGAGACACCAATGGGTAGCACTTTCACCTCTGCAACGGAGAAGAGTGGAGCCCACGCTGAGTGACAGTTCAGTGCTAAGAGCAGGCTTTGCTATCAAAGCGTTCCCCTGTGGTGTTCAAGGGGCAGTCCCTTTGAAGTTTCCTTCCTCCTTAGCTCATGAGGGCTATGGGGCTATAACTCTGCTGTTCTGGACAACAACCACCATATTCTGTGATCCAAGAGTGAGCTATAAAGTCTTAGCTACACGGAGGTTCTGGTGAAATTCACTATGGCAGACTAACTGCCAGTGTTTTTTAACCCTCTCATCTAGACCTGCATGGATAGGGTGAGACGCGATGGGGTAAAAATGTCAGTGGCCGATCTATACTAGCTCTCCCAGCAGTGATGCTACACCAGGGCCAGGGCACCAGTGGGAGAGTCACAAAAACTTCCCAATTGAGGCAGCTGATGTGTGTCTAGAAGTCTGATAGCAATGAAATCTTCTAGGGGATTCCAAAGATTTGGTAGAAGGAGGGTCACTGTAAACTCTGCTCATCTCTCCTCAAATTAGAGGACAAAACAAGTCACTTCGGGTTCAATCATTTGGTGCGGTTTTTGTTTTTTTGTTTTTTTTCCCCCCTAAGCTTGTGGGATTCTACACATTTGGCTCCAGCTGACAGCTGTGAGCTTGTAACTCCTCCGACCCCAGCAAAACAGCATTCCTGTCCCCCAGGTAGGCTGCATTTTAAAACGCCACATGACCAATGGCAGGCTCTGTAATATTTTTGAAAGTGGCTACTGCTTTAAAATCCTCAGGTTAGGGTTCCCAGTTTGTAAGCTTGGCCCTGATTTTTTTCAGAAGGGCAGAGCGCAAACAACTCCTGACAGCATCCGTTGGAGCTGTATGTAGGTGCTCGACACCACTGCAAAGCACACCGTGGGTGTTAGGTGGGGCAGCTTAAATCAGTGCTGTCTTTTGAATATATTGCCCTGTATATACGCATTCTGGAGGCTAATACCACCACTCCCTAATTAACTGGCCAGAGTTTCAACACCAAGCTCCTTCTTCTCTTCTCGCCGTGGCCCTCATGGGCTGAGAACTCACTCTTTGCTTTTCACCTCAACTTCCTTTGGGAGTGAGCAGCTCAGACCATGAGCGGAACCCCAGGCTCCAATTCACAGTTACATCATAACCTCTGGTTTGAAAGCAGCAAGTGGATTCCATGGTCTTGGACTGGTCCTCATGGGAAACTGCTCCTCCTCCTGTGAAGGATGACAAGTGAACCACGATAGCACATTGCAGAGTTCCGTCTATTGTGACTTTGCATTACTGTATGATAGGGTACGTTGCTACAGCATGGTTGAGTTCTGATCTCACTTACCCCAGTGTTACTCCCCTGACTTCAATGCAGAGTAGAATCCGGCCCTTGGTCTTTTGCCTAAGCAGCTCTCTAATTGTGCAAAGTTCTCTGAACACTGCGACTGAGCTGCTAGATGCATTGCTCCTCTTCAAATCTGCAGCAGAGGCTTTCTCCCCACCCCTGCTAAGTGAATGTTTGTAGCTCTTTGCTCTGTTTTAATTTGGTTTTAATCTTGCAAACCTTGTGACTAGTGCTATACCAATTAATAAATAAGAATCTCCGTTGAACTGATTTAGAAGCGGTATTGTGCCGTATTGCTTCGTTTAGGAGAACGACATAATTTATTTCAAACTTCTGGGATTCAGGAGAACTGCAGTCACAGACCACAATATTTTCTCATTAACATTACCCATCTAGGCTAAAAACTGCAATTTCATAAGTCAGGCTTCCTTCAAAGGCACCTCACGAGCTTCCCAGGGACTCAACAAATGTATTGAAGCTTAAAAGGATATCATAGCATGCAGCCGCAATGTACTGAATTCCCTTATCTGATTAAAGCCATCTTCCCGTTGCCCCAGCCCTCCCTAATGGGATCTGGAGCCATTCTCTCACACTGGCCCCACCTGCTATCCCAAACTAATGGGCATAGGGCAGTTCCTCACAGGCAACGCTATAAAAACAGCCTAGAATGCACAGGCCAGCACTTGTCACGAGTAGTCTTTGGATAGCAAATAAGAGTCTACAACCCCCCTCCACAGAACAGCCATATGACAACAAAGTGGTAAGTAAAGCCCGGCATTCGTTAGAACCAGCTCTGGAACGCCAAACGAATCTGTAGGGAGCCCAGACCCTTGCAAGCCACCCTCCAGGTGTGCAAAACCCCTGTTTCATTACAACCAGCCCTCAAATGACAAACCAGTGCTCGCTGCCCGGTGCGCTTGATCATCCCGTCAGTAACAAACCTGTGCTCAAAGGCCACTCTCCTTTTCTTCAGCAACCCTCTGGTGACAAATAAAAGTGCAACGCTCCTCACAGGCAGCCCTGTAACAACAGAACAGAGGGCCCCTGCTATCTGTGAAGCAAAATGGAATATTCCACTAAAAAACCAAACTTCAGGCCCAGTTTTCCAGGGGCTTTTTATAAATAATCAACAATTAAAACTGCTTTGAAAATACCTCAGCCTCGTCCCTTTGACTTTAAAAGCTGCTGGTCTGCGGCTCTGCCTCTGTCTTATCAGGGCTACCTCCGCGGTTAGTTTGGCTCTGGGATCAGCTGCAGGAATCTTCCTCTCAAAGTAATTCCAAAGCAAGACGTAACAAAGGACGCTTTGCACTTCTAATGCTGTTGCAGCAGAAGCATGGGAGGGCTGCTATCCCCGTGAGCCCCACAGCTAAAAGCCAGGAGGCACAAGAGTAAATGGGGGGAGCAGTAGAAAATGTAGAGAGAAGCTAAGTGACAGTGGGAGAACAAGGGTGGTGCCTGTCAGCAAAAGTGTGGGAAAGGGCAAATGAGGGCTGGGGAATGGAAGGAGCCATCAGCAAGCAGTAGGTACATGGGGTGTTGCAGGCAGCTGGCTGAAAATGAATAGCCTGGAAACAGAATGGCTTACAACTCGTTTCTGGGTGCAGTCCAAGCTGCTGACATAACCCACAGCCACACTAGAGAGAGCTTCATCAGAACAGCTGACTCTTGCTCTTTGTGATATGGAGAAGGGCAGGGCCCCTCTGTTAATAGGTGCTGGTGGATGGCAGGGTGGACATAATCAGGGGAGGGGGGAGTTGGCTGTGAAGCCCTGTTGGTCTACCAGAGACTGAAGCTGTTGACCTTTAGGGCACAGGGCAAAGCTTGTCTGTTTTCTCAGGCCTCTGTCTGTGTTCAGGACTGGCTGAGCACCCACAACTCCAGTGGGAGTCAGGAGGGTCATCTCTGATAATCAGGCCCTGGGGTTATTCCAGGGGTGGGGGGAGGAGAGACTACGTGAGCAGACTTCAGTCGACTTGTTGTAGCCTTTAATGCTGTGCATATGCCGTGGTCTGGGCCTTTCTCACCTCAAGGACAGCCGATTGTAGTGGACCATACATAGGCAGCAGCTCATCCCAGTTTTAGTAACGGCTTTTCATGACATTTCTTGTGACATGGACTAAGGCTAACAACTTACGGCATGGAGGCAGGTCACAGGCAACAGAAAAACTGACACCTTTTGACCCCTATTATCCTAGGTGTGATTCAAACCTATGAAAACCTCATAACCCAACAGCATTTCCCTCAGCGATCCAGCCCCCTTTAGTCAAGCTGCTCCTTAAGAAAACCTTTCTCAAAAACTCCCTCTAACAGGCTCTACAAACCTGGTGCTAACAATAAAACCTGCACAAAAATGTAGCCCTTTAAAACCCACACCCTAAAATGTCCTCCCTGGTTACAAAGATATGAAAGTAGGAAGAACTAGCTAGTTCCCTTTTATGTTGCTGCCACGTTTTATAGACTATTAGCTGTAGGTTTATGTAGGGGAGTGATTTCTTGGAGATGGTTTCAGTGACTTTCTCTCTTTCTCCTGCCATCCGAAGAAGAAAGGCAAGATTATATATCCTATTCCTAAAGTAAAATTACACATTGGAGACTCTGAGCTCCCCTAGGGAGGATCAGGGCATTCCTGTATAAATATCTGTCTCGGTATATGTAATTTGCAGATGAAATTAAGTCTGTGAAGAAAGAGAAGTCTGTCTTTTTATGTGTGGGCTGTCCAGCTTTGCCTTGAATATCAAAGTGAAGTGAGTTACAAAGCATTGACTCTTCAGGATTATCTAAGAAACCTTGTAGATCCCAAGTGACAGTGGTTATGGGATCAAAAGATGCAGTACTTATGCAGAAACCAGAAACAGCTAGTGTGGTTCTTAGATCAGGCCCTAATAGCCAAAGTCTTGGGTCAGTTTACAAAGCTCAGAGTTTTCCAAGGTAACAAGGAGATAAATTAGAAGCCAAGGGAGGTTGAGGTTTCATGTGGATTTTGGATTAAATATTAACTCACTGTATTTGGTCATAAGAATAAACATCACCATCAATAATGTATGCACTCATTATTATTGTGATAGTGGATTGCTAGAGCTAAGGTTGCATAAGCAATTCCATCCTAACCCCCTGTTGTCAGTTGCTTCTGACTTACTGAAACCTTCACCTTTCAGCCTATGCCTCTTTGGAAGGTGATTGATTCTTTTAAACCATTTTTATTTGTTAGTTCTGAAAGCTTGGGCCAAAATGGTTGAGTATGAAGAGAATATACTTTTCCTCAATAAAAAAATAAAGAAATCTTGTGAAGTTTTTTGTGAAAATCCCAAACATCAAGGAAGCAGAAAACTGATTTTTGGTCTGGAGATAGTACCTGTGCCTTGGGTTGTGCCAGTGAAAATTTTTTGATATTCATTTTGATGACCTCTTTAAAATCACAACTTGTCCACGCACAGTACCTTTTGAGTGGGGTTTTCTTGCTCTGTGTGTGAAGTGCACTTATAAGGATGACTTTGGAGGCCTGTGTGAGTGGCCAACTTAGCTGTATAAATGAAAAGAGTTCAAGATCATGTGATGGAGCTTGTATTGTAATTACAGCCAGTTGATATTTGTGGTGGGTAAAGTGTTCTGCTGAATGTCCTTTTTCTTTGTTCAAATTCAAATACTTTTGTGACAATTGTTTTTAGTTTTTTCATATTTTTTTCAGAATGTTTTCACTGACATTTTTCATGTATTGTTTTAGTACTTTTCAGTTTTTCCTTTTATTTTTTCCTCTTTCCTTTTTCATTATTTTTCTCTTATTTGCTTCAGTCATTTTTTTTTAGATGACTGGCATGTGGGAAAGGGACAGGAGGGGACAAAAAGAACTTCATTAAAGATTTTTAAAAATAGGCCTGTAGTAGAAGGGGCCGGTTCTGTCATTAGGTGATAGTAAATATGAAGCAAAAATGGAGTTATGCATGTCTGCAAATTACTTTTCTAAACTCAGACAAAAGATATGCAATTGAGTTCACCTAGCAGACAAGAAACTGTCTGATTCTAAACATTTGAAGGGTTGAACTAGCATCTCTATTGACCAACTTCCCAAGATGGAGAGGATGCAAAGATTTACAGACACCTCTGATGCGTAGCTAGCTACCTTCAAAAGGACTATTTGGGTAGGCGGGTGGGAGAGAGGATGAACTGCTAAGAACTGGAGAAAGGAAGGTAGGAAACCCTTCCAGAGCTAAACAGGGACATTAGCTGAATGAGGAGAAAATTACCATTGTGTGGGAAACAGAGAGTTGTTAATTTCTTTACACAGTCCACCCAATTAAACATGGTTTGCGAAAATGCTGATGCAACCTCACCTGATGTGATAATGGACTTCAGCAACTTGAAGGTGAATTTATTTCATGCATATGTCCTCATATGATAGCAAACCCCATATCCCCTGAGGAAAGAGGGTGAAGGATACAGGTATCTGCAACCTTAACCCTCACTCAAGGCCTGTCTCGGATGGGCATAGACAGGTGAACCTATTCCCATTAAGATGTGTTGAAAAGCAATGCAGTCATGTGCATGCCAGTAAAGGAGCCTACAGATGGTGGAGGAGCTGACATTTGCTTGGGGATTCCTGGGGCAAGGTCCAATTGATTGATTGATGGACTGAATGGCCAGATGGGGCTTGTGATCCCTAATCCCAACTATTCCACAGGCCGCACCTACTTCCTTCACTTTCCCCACTCCCTGATGGACAACTACCAGGTCCCAAGAGGATTTACTGACCATCGCCACTTGACATCACACGACAGGGCTCATTAGTCACAGACTTTGGCTACCTGCACAAGCAGAATAGTTCTGCATCTCTAAGCAGGCTTTGAACATCTGACGCCCTTTCACAGCCCAGGTAGGCAACTGCTCTTTAATTGCCATCTACTCTGTTTAAAATTCCAAATGTCAGTTCCATGCTTCCATGGGGTTGTTATAAACAACCAAGAGTTAAAACTGATTTGCAAATACCTCAACCTCATCCCATTAGGTTTAAAAGCTGCTGTTCTGAGGCTCTGCTTCTTTTTCATCAGTGCACTCCACTGTTAGTTGGCAATTGGGATCAGCTGCAAGGATCTTACCTAAAAGCAATCCCAAAGCCACAGGTCACAAAGGGCAGTCCATGCTTCCAGTGCAATTGCAGCAGTAAAGTGGGAGTGCTGCTACTATTCTGACACTAGCAGCCGTGAGGAACAATGCTAAACGTAGGGGATCCAGAGGTAGCTACATCAAGCCTATGTAGGGGCTTGTATGCCTTTGTTTCCATAGTATTGAGTTTGACAGAGTTGTCATAGAGGAATCTTGATCTTGGTGCAAAATGTACAAGATGCTAAGGATCCATGATTGACTGATGGTTGCAGAAGGCTTGGAAGCACATGTGATGATGGTGGGGAGAAACTAGGGTGTTCTTGCTTTGTTCACCAACTATTTTTGAGGCTGATAGCCGCTGCTGCAGCAGCTTAATATTAAAAGTAATGAAGGTCCATGTGGGGGAAAACTCAAAAGGGACAGAGTCCCCAAAGATGTGCACTGAGAACCTGATCCAAAGCCCATATGTACTGTGGGTATCAGGTTTTGGGTTTTTTTTTTGGTTTTTTTATTTTTTTATTTTTCAAGTCTAGTGCTCCCTTCCTCTTTGCTCACAATCTGACGTCAGGAACCCACCTGGAAAATAGGATAACGAATTAGAATACAACAAAGATCAAATGCGAGAGAATGTAAAATTGTCACTGAAAAGAGGCAGGTCAGAGCTTGTCTACATGATGCGGTAATATGCCTGATGGGGATGTGATTTGTACAGCTCAGGAGTGTGTTGTGCATTAACGGGTCCATGTAGGTGAGCACAGACGGTTCCCTAACATGGTTTAACACAGTGCTGTTTGAAGCCTTTAGTATGCACCAGCAATGTTTACACGGTCCATTTAATGCACAAGATGTTACTCCACATCGCTGCTCCATTTGGACAATCTCTTAAGTGCCCAGTTTTCCAAAGTTTGCAGCACTCCGGTGTAGTGCAGAACTCTGATTTAGACTATAAATTGGATTTACAAGCAGCACGTCACTGATTCCCCCGACTCTGGTTACCACTCAGCACAGTTTGTGCTAACCGCTATTTTCTCACTCATTACAGGGCACGTACATGATAATGCCTTGTTCTCTAGTTTAGGGTCCATTCACTTTCTGAGTCTCTGCTTTGTTCTCTAGATTAAAATCACACTCTGTATGTGCATGCACGTGTGCTCACTGGCGTCTTGTATCAAAAACCTCTGTACAACGTGACACTGTTACAGTGTACGTATGGCATTTCCCTGTCTCTGATGGTATTAATTTTCCTCCTTTGACATTGTGTCCGGGCTCTAAGAAATTGCGACCCACAGTTTCTTAAGCCTGCAGCACCTTGTGCCTGCTTCTACAAAGAAGGGTAGCATTAATATCTGTTTGAAATACAGAGCTACTCTGCTGGCTCTCCTAGGCACACAGAACAGGTAGATCATGTCAGCTCCCATAGAAGTGTGTGGGGTTTTTTGTTTTTTTAATGGGGGGTGGGCAGGAAGATTTAGGGTGGAAGCTTTGGGATGAGCCAACTGAGGAGTTCACTAGGACCATAGTTTACATTGGCCTGTTTTAAGGTGCAGTCCTGCAACAGGCCTTCGTTGATTGAATGTAGTCGCTGGGGAAACCTAACGACACCAAGAATGGTAAGGGATTGCATTATCTAAGGACCTGTCTGCTTTGTTGTTCTGGCCTGGAAACCTCTCTGGATGCCACTAAATCATGCCTGCCAGAGAGTACTGTCATCTCTGACCCAGAAGGACACTTCTGAAGATCACATATTTACCTTTTCAGTGTACCACATTGTACTGTGGGTCTCTTCAGTTCAACATTCATTGCCTCATGTAAATGCAGTAATGTTGGGACCGGAGAAGATGTGAAATCACCACTTAATGGAAAATGTTTGTCACTTATTAGCACCCACAGTATTATCAAAAGTAGCTTCTGGGATAAGATAGCCTTAAGTCACTGTCTTCATTATCTCTACAAGGGTTTTTATCCTTCCCCTGTAAATTGTTCAGAGTCAGCTCATGTTTTAAGGAACCAAGTATCTAGAAGTCTAATAAGTATGTTTAAACTTGTTGGGTGAAGTTATGTTGGGATTGAGCAGGAGATGGGGTTTTGATTCAACAGGAAAGCAAGTGAGTCCATTTCAGCAGTGACTTGCCCTTTTAGGCCTTTCACAGATGACTGTTACCATGCATTAAAGTTGTCCTTCCTGTCAAAATAAAACACTGGCAAGCCTGAAATAAGCACAGTGGAATCCCCAATACTACACTCGCTCACAAAGCCTGAAAGCAAGGTTTCAAACCAAGACAGTGCAAAAAAAGATTCTGGTCACTTATATCTTGGGAGAGGCCTCTTCCTTCAGGTGAGGGCAGGAGCATTGTCCTAAATTGGCTCACTGGGAAGATGAAAATGCACCTGTCTCCTCAAATCCCTTGCGTGTGATGAGTGATCAAAGCACAATCATTTGAATCCATAACCCCATGGATTAGTAAGCACTAAGAAAAAAAAATTCCCTAAAAGACCTCGGGCAGGCTATTTTGAGCCCAGGCGGCATCACATGGGAAATGATCTTGTCTGATTTGGCTTGTTTAAATCATCTTAACACTTCTTAGTGAAATGGAGAGAACAGGGGAAAAAACCCAACCCTCTGCATCCTCAAGGCAAGTATATTTGGGCAAAGCAATAAGACAGACTTTAAGAGGTTTGGAGGTTACAGTGGGAAATAGCAGTTATTCCCAATAAGCAGTGTTTAAATGGAGTGCTGCTGACAGTAGCCTCAGGCAGGATCAAGAGTTCCAAGATTTGCAACTAAAAGATTAACCAAAATAGATGTCTTATTACAGGCAAGTTTGTATCTAAATCATTTAAAGTGCCTTTAGACTCTGTAATGTTTTTCCTCCTAAGTACTCGTAGTATTTCTGCAGATTCCTCTTGGCTTTAGTGAACAAGTAATGAAGGGCCTTGATCTAAGGGAGCCTGAGATCCTTCTGATAATCACAAGAACCCCAGTGTATCTGAGGAGCTGTGACTGAATGGGAGGCTTTGTTTATTTATTGTTCTTTAAGGCCAGAGAAGGGTGGGAGAAATCCTTGGCCAAAACTTTCCCTCCTTCTTGCTGCGGTGTTGTGTGCTGTTTGGCCAGATTATGTACGCCACCCCAGAGGGGATGCATTCCAGTGCTGTTCTACATATACTGAGCCAAATTCTGTCTGCCACAGGCAGAGGGGGAATCTGGGTTTGGAATTTTGTGCCTTGATTCTAGATATCTTCCAAAGCCACCAAAAGCTCACAGCAAAGACCCTGAGATAACAGAGGAGCATTTGGTGGTCAAGAAGATGCTCTGCAGGCTTCTACTCGGTGTCCTCTATCTCAGCAACAGGGATCACAGAGCCCCACTCATGCAGTTTATTGCTGAGGGGTACTGCCAGTAATCTGGGTACATTACAACTCTGCTTTGGCAGTGTAATGTGTGCCTAAACTGGGATCATTTCCATGTTTTGTGCCATGAATTAAAAAGCTCTGTATGATCCTTTGGAGTGGGAGGTGCTCTTTTAAAATGCCAATTTTAATTACCATCCTAAGGCAAAGGTGAATGTTGAGGATCTTCGTTTCCTAGGTATTGCCATATTACTGAGAGAAACAAAGTCTCAGGTTTACCGCTAGGCTGAGAGCATATCCAGATGGTGTTAAATCTTTTATAGTCCCCCAGGATTTGGAAAGTTAAATCTCTTAATAGGAGGCCAACTTGAGCAGGAAAGAAATTGGAAATACAATTTTCCCCCCACAAGCCTGTTTCCAAGTTCTAAAGCTAAGCGACATTTCTGGGTCATTCAGAAAACCTGAGATTACATTTTTTTTCATATGTCCGGGATAATCTCCCGCTTAAAAACAGGCTCCAAATCAGTTCGCAATTGATTTCACTTAAAAATAAAAAGTAATTAGAATTAAGAGTGCCTGTCAAAAAGCAGATCGCTGTCTTGTTACTGGAGCATGTTACCTGCTGTGTTCCGACCTGTCCATGGCCATTTCAAAAGCATCAGCATCATCACCACGATAACTCTCAAAAGGACATTGCTTCCTTGCAGAACAAGAACTACCCAGACTGATCTCCAGTTTGTTCCTTAAGGCCATCAGGCTGGATGTTCAGTCTGTGTCAATCATTGGTGATCTGATCGTGCCACTGAAGCTTCTGGTGCCCACGTGGTCGCCAGCTGGGTAGCAGCATTCCCTTTTAAAGGCGCTTCCTACTTCATTGATCTTCCATCCTACTAATATCTCCATATCAAGAAAGCCACCCAACCTGAACCAGTACTGATGGAAGTGGTTGCCAAGATTGGGACCTTCACCTGAAGGTGTTTATACTGAAGCAACCTGAGACAATCTGGTTAATTGTCTTTGTAGCCAAAATAGCCAAGAATTTCTCTGTCACTGAAGCGAAAATGACCAATGAAAACCTTGCGAAAGCGCCATTCAGGTATCCTGTGCTTTGATGGCAAAAGCATAATTAAATAAGATCTAAATAGACCAAGTGAAATCCCCACCTTCTAGAGCAATACAATGTGACTCATTCACCTAGGTGTGTTTAGAATGAGCATTCAAAGCAGACTCTACACTTACCTTTGCGATTCGGCGGCAGTCGACGGGAGATACGCAAGTGACATAAATCACCTGCGTATCTCCCGTTGACTTTGCTGCATCTCCTCCGCGCGCCGTCCACACTGCGCTGCGTCGAAGGGACCGGCGTTCCCTTCGACACAGCGCTACGCCACTTACCAGAGTGGTTTTCATGCGTCGCTTCCTGGATCGACTGCGCGCGTCTACACAGACCGCTCAGTCAATCCAGAGCAATCGATGTGACGGCGGCGAATTTGCCGCCGTCAGCGTAGACCCAGCCTCAGCTGCTGAAGGTGGGGTTGACCTCCGTGTTAAGTATGGTGGTAATACTTTCACGCCGCAGTGCCAAAACATGCTGAAAATACTTATTAACGCTTACAGCTTTGGAAGGTGGATATGTGTTTGGCCCCCACCACTTTATGCATGGGGGAAACCAAGGCACAGAAAAACATCAAGTGTACTCGAGGCCACACTGCAAGTCAGTAGCTGTCCGTTTTCCCCATTGCTAAAACAGAGAGTTGTCACGTATTGGTGTGTGGGTGCCAATATAAGACAATACGGCCTACCATGAGCCTTCATTAATGTATGTAACGAGTTGTGGGATCCTAAGATGAGAGGTTCAGACTCTTATGACACTGAGCAATATACGTGTATTCTCTAACTATAATGGTCACTACTGTATAATAAGAGATAATGCTGCAATACCTAGCAAGTGCTCTCCTTATACCAGCTGCTAACACACAGGACAATCTGACAAAATTGACAAGACGTACATTTCCGATCCTACTGCACTGAAGGTACAGGCTGTGTTATTGATAACAGATGGAAAATTAGCTTTTCCTGGGTACTCTCAAATATCCCTTTCCCCATCTACACCGATCTCATGTTCTCTGCAGATTGAATCACTTTGCCAGCTACAACTGCTACTTTTTCTGTTCATTACAGGATCCGTGTGCGTGCATCCTCTACAACCGCAAGGAGTCCCATTCAAGTCAGGCATTACTCACATTTTTTTTACAATTGAAGTTTAATGGCTGGATGCCAATTATTTAAAAAATGCAAATGAGGTCATAAATTATTTGCATAACATGTCACATATGGAGCTGCAGAAAACTTGTAAGCTATGTCTCCAGGACCTTCCTCGTCCAACGCTCCCATTCAAAACTCAATGGGGATTGATGTGAGAGGGCTCCATGATTCTAAAATTTACCTAGCTCTTTAATCTTCCCCCTTCCTACCCTCTCCCACCCTCTCTTTCCACTTTTTCTCCCACAAAAGCCAAGAGATGGCCCTGTGATGGCCCTTGTCTCTGTTCTGACTTGTCTTCCCTGTGTTATGTCTTTACTTGAAGAGAAGACCCACCTACACTGCACGAGATGCTGCCATTTTGTGTTCAGGTGCACCCTGTTACAAAGGAGACACATACATGCACACAGTGTGCTCTTTCCAAGAGACTTTAATTTTCTTTTTTTATTCTTCCCATAATAAAAAGTAAAAGGGCATTGAGATTAAGAGAGTATTATTGCTCTTTAGGTACGGAAAAACCTAACAGGCCCAAATCAAAGCCCTAGGTCTGAACCTTCCTTCAATCTGGGGGATTTTCTGAGCCAAATCTAGATTTACATCTTTGTACTGTTTTCCCTCTAAAACATTCTGATTGCTTCCTTTCTGAATGAGCCCTCTTGTCTGTTGTAGTTGGGGAGGGAAGTTAATCTATGCCTCATTGTTGTGTTCTAAGTGGCTATCATGCTGGTGTATGCTGTATACATTTGAAAACAATATTTAAAAAATGAAACCCTGAAAGGCCGAACTCATGTGCCAGCTTGTGCTATTTAATTATAAACAGAACTCTCTGCTGAGCTCAGGTTCTTCCCAGTATTGCCAATCTTGCAATGTTATTGTGAGTCTCTCAGTACTTTCTCTGAAAACACCAGCTCCTGGAGTCAGGTGATTATATAAGAATATATTTGATTTATTTCTTTTAAAGTAAGTTTCTAGCCCTCATGGTTGCAGAGAAAAGCTTGAAAATGCAATTCCCAAAACACTCACAATCCAGGAGTCCAAAAAAAAAGATCCCAAAGTTATTCTTTTAAAAATCTCGTTATTTTAAAGCCAATCTCTTGAATTTTGGAGGCTTGACTCATGGCTTTTGAATCCTTGGAACTGGCAACACTGGCTGCTTTGCTCATTGTGGAAAATGAGACTTAACCTCACTGATACTTAAACCACAACAAGCCTGGGAGAAAAGAACACCAGAAAGAGATTTCTATTTAAAATAGGGACTAGTGAAAACTGTGATATATCTAACAGCAGCTAGAAAGCCCTATATATAGATTACATGACATGTTGATTGGTAGGTCTGAAGCAAAATTGTGGAGGAAACATCCTGAACTTGGGGAAACTCAGGCCTAGATGTGAGTTTTGCACCTTGGGCCCATTCGGATCAGGGCAGTGGCTGTATTTGTCTCCACCCCACATGCACAGCAGAATCTAGTGTTCATGCCCATTATGTTCCAGGCATCCTATTTCTAATCCCTTAGCAAAGCCAGATACTCCAGTGAACACACAGGCAACTGTAACACTTTGTGTTCTTCATGATAACACCTTGGGCATTAGAATATAATTTACTGAGCGGGTAAATATTAGCAGGGAGAGGTGAGCTATACCCGATTCACTTTATATGGTTTCATGGGATCTTTATCTTCCCCTGGATTCTGGAAGAGACTTCAATTTAACACAATATTTTAAAACCAGGAAATCTGTAACAGCTGCTGTGTTTGTAGGCAGGCCAGAAACTGAAGTGGGACCTGTGCTGTAGTGGTGGTTTAACTAGAAAGACACATTGGCAGGCAAGTGACTGATACTTTGGATTGGACTGATCTGGAGGGGAGGTATTTGTACACCCAAATCATTAGCTAGGATAAGTTGATGGGACAGAACTCTTAAACAAGAAGATGCAAAAAGATGCCTTAAGAGTGAGAGTAAAACTCAGGGAAAGCATGTGTATGAATCTGTAAAGCTTTGACAGGGACATGGAGGAGATGAATGGAGAAGGAAAAGATGAGATCCTTAGAACAGTTACAAATTCAATATGATCGTGTGACTGGTTGTTTAAACCCCACACAGTACGTAGAGGTGAAAGGGTTAAGGTCCTTCCTTGGGAAAGGGGAGTGCCATCTCTTACTCCAATAGTATTACCTCAAGTGTGAGGAACAGGATGCCAGTTGCCCCAGGTGAAACTACTTGAGGAAGATTTGCAAGGAGCAGATCTGCTGGGATGGGTGATTAATTTACCCTGCATACCAACAAAGAAGAGTGAGGGAATTTAAAAAAAATTTTTTTTTTCAGGAAAATTTTATGAAGAAAACATTTTATGTGAAAAATGTCAAGGTTTCTTCTTTTAACAAAAAACATGAAACCAAAAAATTGTGGGGGGAGTGGGAGGGAGAGGGTTGGTAAAATTTCTCAGATTCGGAGTTGGTGTTTTTATTTGGGTTTCTTTGTGTTTGTTAGCTTGTTTCAACAACAGTAACAAAAAACAATGGAAAACTCTGACCAAAATGAAAACTTTTCATAATTTATTTGTTAATTAAAAAAAATTATTAATTTTTTTTTTGTTTTTGTTTTGGGGAAAAAACATTTTACTGTTTTTTGTTTTGTTTTTTGTTTTAAAAGGTGACCAGTTCTAATGTAATTCCCTTTAAAGGCTATGACTAAAGATTCCATCTACACTCTGACTCTTAACTGTGCTGAAACAGTGTTTGGGGCCTCTAAGATGCAGCGTTGCTGGTTATCAGCTGAGTCCTTTTATCAGTTCTCTTCTAGAACCAACCCTCTTCCTCTCCTCATGGTGCTGTCCCCTAGCACTACCTCTTGTATGTGGGCAGAGTTGTCATCGAGGAGCTCTTGAGTTTCACCAGCAGTGGACAGTTGTCTGACAGACCCCCCCACAGCAATTCTGGGCCTCCGAGCAGAGCAGTCCATGGCCCCGCTTAAAAGGTATGGCTCAGGTCTGAGTGAGCTTCCCTGGAAGTTTTTACTCATTTATTATGTGCCATGCGGGGTCACGGGCGGTGGTATCTGCTCCTCAGCTTTCCGGATCCCTTGGGCTCCCCAGGGAGATTACTGATGAACCCAGGAAGCTGAGTAACAGGTACCACTGCCTCTGCCACCTGGGAACCTACATGACGTGTAATAAATTAGCTTGCCCAGGGAAGGGGCGGAGATAGTGAGTGGCCGGGGCCTCAGGGGCCGGGGTTGTGTGTGGAGGAGAGGAGGATACGTATCTATCCTCCCCTCTGGCTGGGCCCTTTTAAATCACTGGCCCCTAGGCAATTGCCCCCTTGCCTCCCGCTGCCCCCTGGTCATCAGGCCCGGTCTCTGATGCTCTTGAAAGCTGCAGGATTTCTAGCTAATGGGTGATCCTGTCATTCCAGTCCGGTGAAGGCATGAGACGTCGCTAACTCCGCTGATTCAGCAAGGCACCCAGGGCTTGTGGGACAGAGGGAGGAAGGGCACTTTTGCTGTTTTGGGGCTCAGCGCCCTCCCCGCCAGTTGAAGTGAGTGAGAGTTGAGTACCTCTGAAACCTGGGCGTCTTCGGCATTCACCCCCCCGCCCCCGCCACGAGACTTAAAACTGACCAAACGGGTATAAACCAACACGGGGTTGGTGACAAAATGGGGTGGCCCTTTAAAGGCGGTAACGAGCTGTGCAGGGGCGCCAGGGAGGGGACATTTGCACGGCTCTTGCACTTGCTCCGAGTTCCTGAGGTGATGGAGCTGAGGGGGCGGGGGTGGGGCGTGAGCAGAGCTGCTGTACTAAATTGCCGCGGCTGCTGCTGGAATGGCCCGGAACGGTCTGGAATGGTCCGCAATGTCCCAACTGCCTGCTCGCAACCCCCGTGGACTCTGACCTGGCCACCCCTCCAGACAGATGCTGGGGCCTGGGCCAAGGCTGGTGCCCTGGTGCACGGGGAGTCCCCCGAGAACTGGCTCCTGGCAGCTCCAGCTCATGCGCGGGGTGGGTAAGGGAGAGGGGAGCCTCCCTGGCTGATGGCGACCCGGGTCCCGAGATGGGGGAGTGGGAAACGAGCAGGGACCAGAATGGGGGACTGGAATGACCGGAATTGGCACCATCGCAGCCGAGCTCCCAGCGGCAGCCCCAGAGCAAGGGAACTCTTGGAGAGGTAATTCCCAGAGGGGCTCCCGAAATGGCAGGCCGGGCTGGCGTGCACGCTGGGAACGGGGGCAAGGCGCTGAAAGAGGGGAAGAGCCATGAGATTCTCTGGAAGGGGCCAGGCTGGGGGAGCAAGCCCCGGAGCCTGGGCCGTGGTCTCTAATGGGTCTTGATCCGGTGGTATTTACCCTTCCTCGTGTGACGGTGCCTAACTCTAGCACAACAGCAGCCAGCTTGGGGGCTGGGGGGGGGCGGCTTGGCCATGGTCGGAGCCAGTCTCGCCTTGACACAAGAAGGTCCAGCCTTGCAAGGTGTTCAGCCCTGCCCAGGAAAACCCCCTCAGACTGGTTGCCTTCCCAAGGAAGAGCAGCTAATTGGAGCTGCTGCAGGAAGCAGGCAGAGCTTTCCCCGCAGGATCCGAGGTGTGCGGGGGTGGAGAGGGAACTGCTTATGCCATTTACATCAGGGTGGCAGAATGAGGAAAGGATTGAAATATTGTGGGGGCTCCTGTTCCCCTGTAAGCTCATGCACGCCCAAGGGGCTGGGGGCATAGAAGGGAGGGTAAGGCCCAGAGCGGCTGGAGTGGCCTCCGTCCACAATGGAGCAGGCTTATTGTTTTCCGCTACCACATCCCCTACCCTTACCCATCAAGAACAGCTATGCCACCCTGGCTGGGAGGAGGCCTGAGAGGCAGATGGACAGGAGGGTCAGGAGAAGGAGCGAGGGAGAGGGAAGTTCTTGTGGATTTTGGTAGAGATCCCTGAGGTGGATAGAGCTGTTGGGGGGGAAAGTTTGGCGGTGACGGGTTCTGAGGTACCTCAGGACAGTTGGTGTGAGGCTGAAGAGACAGCAGGAGCCAAGTTTCGGGGCGCTAGTTAAAGGACAAACAGAGAGAAGGGGAAGAGATCACAACGTCAAGGGAGCCAAAAAGGTTTGGGGTGTACATTGAGCGCCACCTTCCTAATTTAGAGCCCGTGGGCAGGGCTTCCAAGAGAGAGTGGAGTAAGGGGGATTGTGGCCCGGGGAGGACAAAGAGCATCTGTGGGAGCCACTGTATGTTTTGGACTCTTGTTTACCCTGGAAGGGTGGAGTTTTCCTCATTTAGCCAGAGGGTTATGTTGAAGCTGCCCCTAGTCCCTGTAGAGAAACAGGCTGCCCCAACAATGGAAATGCCTGAGTTATTGATGCTGTAGAAACAATTTCACAGAATCCCACAAATTGGAGATAGAAAAGGCTTATTAGCGCCATCCACTGACTAATACGGAATTTTTCCTCCTCCTGTAATAGCACAGCATGCTGTCTAGTGCTGTGTCCAGTCCAATTTTAAGATTTAAGCAAGGGGCTTACAAACTTTTTTATACTTCAGCCTTAATTTCCCCCCCACTTTATTTTTTCCGTTTACTTCTCATTACACCACTTTATTACTCCCCAGCCCTCTTCGCCCCCCACCCCCCAACTGCTTCTTTGCTTTCTTGGTGTTTATATAGTGGTGATCATAATTCCTTTAACTGCTGTCATTTAGCCAAGCTGTGCATATTTAATAAAAATCTGTTGCGCATAGACACTTTAATCCAAGAGTCTCCAAGTGCTTTATGCCTCATAATACAGCTGTTAGGTAGGAGCTGAGCTATCTTCATTCTGCTGCCCAAGATACTGAGGGGAGAGAGAGAAAGTGATTTGTCCAAAGGCATAGAATGAATCTGTGATAGAAACAGGAGTAGATCCAAAGGGACCTGGTTCCTACTCTACTCTAACCACTAGACAACACTCCTTTAGTTTTTATCTTTCTTTATAAGTCCTAGCAGCGCAGGGATTTCCATAGAGGATTAGACCAGTGTCCATCAAGTCAAGTATTTTCTTTCTGACAGTTGCCTTTAGAAGATGCTTCAGAAGAAGATGCAAGAAACAAATAACCCGCCCACAGGGGGAAGCTTCTTCCTAACCCCAGACAGTTACTGGTTAAAATAGGGCTGTTTGTATCCCTCACATTAGATAAGTTTTAAAAAGAATTGAACTGTGGATTTCCTCCTTATACATAAATCTAGCTGGTTTTTAGAATCCTCCTAATTTCTTGGCCTCAATAATATCTTGTGACAGTGAGCAGTTTTAATTTGCTGCCTTTTCAGTTTTATCGACTGCCCCATTGTTCTTATATTATGAGAGAGGGGGAATAGAGAAGTAGATCTGGTACTCCGATCCTAGCCATTATTTTGTGTACCTTAATCATATCGCCTTTAATTTTTTGATTCCTCTCTACATTAAAATAACCTCCATCTTTCAATCTTCTATTCTATATAGGCTTTTCTTATACTGTGTTCATCACTTTAATGTCTGAGCATCTTCCTCCCTGAGAGGTGGTAGCTATGTCAGTGGAAGAAACCCTCCCATCAACCAAGAGTTCAGTCAGTATAACTGAGTTGCTCAGGAATGTTGATTTCCCCTCTAGCGACATAGTCAGACTGCCATAAGTTCATAGTGTAGACCAGGGCTTTGAGAAGGCAGGTTGCGGAGGTGTGCCTTGAACTTGGAGGGCAGGGTGAAGTTTCTCTTTTCTGGAAGCCTCCCCATGTTTCTAATAACTTTCTTTGCTCATCTCTGGGTCTCTTCTATTTCTGAACTCTCTCGTTAGAGACATTAACCACAGCTTTTACTCCTTGGAGTGGAAGACTTTTGAAAATAAGAGCTTTTTCAAGGAGTGTTTAGAAGACAAGCCTTTGTTGTTTGCAAAGCAATTTGGCAGTCTTGTTTGTTCTGGATTTAAGTGTCCCAGTATATAATCCAAAGTTAATAGATATTAATGAAAAGGAGGATTGGTGTAATAAATAGAACAGTCACTCTCACAGGATGGCATTTTATTTTTAATGTGAGTACATTTAATAAAAAACTTAAAATGTGTTGAAGAAATAGACATTAAATGATGTTGTTTATATAACACCTGAGTGAGTTTCAGAGAGGAAACTAAGTGTGAAAACTAGCACATCATGAGCAATAGCGACAGACAAAGCCACAACTGCTAGCCTCCAGTGTAACTGCAATGCTTTGCTAGAGAGGGAAAATGAGGGTGGAATTTCAGTGCAACAGAGGAGAAAGAGGTTTGAAGACTTTTTTTTTAAAATTATGCCCTGAAGGAGAAGGATAGCATTCTGGGAAGTGGAGGTTGAAGTGGAGAATCAAAATATTTAGGAACAGCAGTGTAGGAATGAACAGCATTGAAAAGATGATGAGAAGCTGGTACTAGTAAGGTGTGACGAAGCCAAAGACCTCTTTAGGCAAATAGTGCTGAAAATAAAGCCAGGGATGTGCTGCTAATATTTAAAAAGGGATTCCTGCAAAATGTGCTGTCCTCCTTGCCTCTGAGGGTTTGGCTACCCAGAGACTTAGCGCACAGTAAACCAGGTTGTGACTCTACAGTGCACTTGTTGTTTGGACCATGCTACTGCACGCTAAAAGCTCCCTAGTCAGTATGCTCTGACGCACTACTCAAAATGCTTTAGGGGCATTTTTAGTGCACGGGTAGCAGGGTCCACATGGCCCGTTAGTGTGTGACAAGCTAGTGCGCTGTAGATTTGCACCTTGGCTTGCCCCACGCACTAAGCCTCTGCGTACACAAGTCCTGATAAATGTTTATGGGGGTGCTGCAGAAGCCATACATTTCAACCTGCCAAGGGCCAAATGTAGAACACACTGACAGAAACTCAGACTGAGGAGACACAAGTTATTCACTCAGAAAGTCTAAAAAAAGTGAGGGATTCTCTCCTTTGGCATAGATGACTCTCTAGCTGCACTTCCCTTGTTCTTGTATTCTGATGTAAATAATCCACCTCATTAAAAGTGAGGGATGCCAAATTTATGGGGGACCTTGCTAACTTTGGGACTTAAATGAGTGAGGTCCCTCCAAATTGGGGGTACTAATGAGATTTGTGTGGAGGGGAATGGTATGGGAAGGGTTATTTTTAGTTTAAAATGCCAGCACTTCTTCATAACCAAGGGGATCAGAGCACTTGAAGTACAAGGGCCACTGCCTAGAATTGAACCTGAAAAACCTGTAGAGTCTTTTTTGTATAGCACATTGTTTGCAGGTGGTATTATTTGGTTGATGGGGGGAGGAGAGGGGGACCATAAACCATCAGGGTTCAGCTGACTCTGGTAGGAGAAATCCAGGTGTGCAGTGCTCCACTGGAGATAGGGAAATCGCCTTAGCTCTCCTTTCAACTAAATCTCAGTGAGTAGACCCTATTGGACTTCTCTAGCATGCCACAAAGTAGAAGGCTGTGACGAGAGCTGTTGTCAGCCGTGGCTCCACTTTCTAAGGTAATTACACATAGCCCTAGGGTGAGAAACTTAATCTGGGAGAGCAACAGATTGGGATAGGCAGAGTGAGGAGAATATGGGGCAAAATATGTTGGGTGGGAGACAATAGGGGCAGCTCAGGTCAACAGCCCCACATAGAATTGTGGTGGTGTGGGATGAATACACCGAACGTTCGTCACTGGAGATCAAGTTCAAACTCCCTTGAGGTCTAAAGTGAAAACAAATGGAGAGGATGGGGTTAAACTTGTCCTAGCAGGGGTTGCAGTCGGTTCAGCATCGACATGTCTTGGCAGAGCTCAGGAAGGAGTACAGGTACAGTGTTGGCGTAGCAGGCCAAGGATGTAGTTGACTCTCAATATCCAGAGGGTTGTGCTACTGGAATGCCTTTGGGGGTAGCATTTCAGGACTGTGTACGCCCTGGTAGGATTTTGAGAGTCAAGGAACTTTTATAGTACCTGCCCATCTCATGCCTTATGCTGGCTGGAGCAGTTCAGCCCCAGTAATATGTCCACTCGCACATTAGCAACATTTTTTTTTCTCTCCAAGTCCCAGCCACCCATTATGATAGGTCAGCCCTTCTGTTCCTTTGATCAGTGACACCTGAGCAGGAGGGTGGAGAATATACATTTAATGTTATACACTGTGCTTTGATTCTTCTTCTTCTTTAGTAATGGTTTAATATTTTGGCTAACAACACATGTAAACAATCTGCATGTGCAAAGCTAACAACTCTCCCCAGCTGGCTCCTTTGAGCTCATTCCATTAACTTCCTGAGAGCAAAACCCTTTTGAGCAGCCATTTCAGAATGTGTGAAATTGATTTCATATCCATCCTTCTCAGTGAAAGAAAATGGCGGCACAGAGCTCCTCTTCCTCCCCCCTCCTTCTCTCTTTAGTTTTTGAGATATCCTATTCCCACAGCTCATCTCAGTGGTACAAGACAGATGGCTTTAAGTCTCCCTGATGCTGTGCCTGGTACCTGCAGGTTAGCCACTCTGACTTCACACACAGTTTCCACACTGTATATTCTGGTGAGAAAACAATAGGAAACAAATTTATAACTGCCCCTCCTCAGGTCATTTGCATAGTGCAAATTCCCCCACTACCTCTCATCCTCACCCCCCATGAGTGTCTTCATGTAATTAATTAATACAGGATTCATCAGCGCTTAATTCACATTCCTGTGGTACACCATGATGGCAGGGGAAGGCAGGAGTTGCGGGGGGGAGGAGGGAACCTACAGTGGAGGACAGTAATACACTCCAGCTTCGCCGTTCTATCGGTGGAACTTAATTAGTCCCCATGATAATATCTGATCATTTCCTGCAGCCCTTGGATCACATGGTTCAAAAAAATTTTTAGTGCACCCTAGTGTATAGCCTGTTCCAAACAAACACTGCAGCATCTTTCCCTTAAGAGTCAGTGCACGGGTTTTGTTTCTTGGGGGTTGGAGGGAAATGTATGGAAGGAAAGGGCAATCTGTTGTAACAAAGCCCTCTCTCTCTTCTCAACTTTAAACCCACAAACCTGCATTGTTGAGCCTGATGAGAAAAAGAAGCAAAACAGCTTGATGCTGCCTCCTTTGATATAGTCTGTCTCTAGGTTTTGACATTGGAAATGGGCAAGGTGTCTGGTGCACCGGAGCTAAAACTGTGTCAGGCTATAAAGAATCCAATATATTCATTTTAGCTCATAGCTGTTACTACTGGTATTGCAGGCCTGCTATTCCTTTTTCTGTTTTAATCACGACTCGCTTTCACATGCAGTACCTCCTATGTTTCAAATTCTCACTTGCATCCATTGCCTTTGCCCTGAAGGGGACTACAGCTGGAAATCCAGTGAGCAAATGGGGAGGGCGGGAAGGCAATTTTATTTTTTGACTGTGGCAAAATAGCAAACTGAAAAAACAAAACAAAAACCCAAACCAGAAAATTTAACTGATCTGGCATTTTTAGGAAACAAGCATAACTTCATAAGAACCATCTGCAAAGGCATCCAATCTGAGAGGTTATTTCCTGCTGGTTAACTAGCGTTAGTTCACAGACTGCATTGGAATTTAAGACGTGGTTTTTCTATTTTTTTTAAGCTTTAAAAGAAAAAAACCCCAAACACCAACGTACGCTGACAGTCCGTTCCTTGGCAATGTACAGACGAGTTGGAGGGAGAGGTTTGCAAGTATGGATGTGAATGCCAGTCGCTAATGCAAAAGGCTATGTCTGTTTGCACGCTGGTCTTTCAAAAGAGAATCACCACTCTCCTCCCCTGGAAACAAAACAACCCCCCTTTGCTTTAAACATTTTATCTGGTCGGTGACTGCCAAATTCAAATTGTCCAGACACCGCAATTAAAATAAAATAAAATAAATAAATGGGATGGTAGGTGGGAGAGAGACGGTGAGGGGAAATGGAGTGGGGGAAGAAAAACAAAAGCGGAAAATATACTGCCTGGCATGCCGAGATGTTCAGCGGTGGATCAGGCGCCTTGCCAAGTGTGCACACAATAAGCAGTTGTAGGATGCATAGTGCCCTTGTCTTCGCTAATGGCAGCTGCAAAATAGAAAGTCTTGAGCATTGATCACTGATTACGATGGAGGGCAATGCATTGGGGAGGGAGATTAAAACGGGCGGGGGTGTGCGGATGCGGAAATATATACAGTCAGGTTTGCGTGTCTCCCTCTCTCTGCCCCACTGTTTCCCTTAGATCCAAAATGGCTGGCGATGTTCCCTGACACGCACACCCACCTCCATTCCCCACCCCCCCATTTTCTTCTCTCTCTCTCTCTTCCTCCCCCCTCTCCCTTTTCAAGGATCTTGGTGTTAACGCTGTAGGTCTTTAGCTTGAATGCAAAGGCTGTTTTCTGTCAGTTCGGCACACCAGCCTGTGAGATGCCATATCGCTCACATTCTTCCCAACGCTAGACAGAACTGAGGAATCTGAAAGGCATTATTGGTACTCCGGCAGCCTGACGCGCCCTGTGCACTTGACTCGCTCGATTTACATATGCAATGCAGCCATACTTAATGAGTGTGAGTAATTATGCCAATCAAAGGGTTGGTTTGTGTGGGGTGGGGTTTGTTTTTTTTGTCCCCCCCCCTTTATCCCCGGCCTGCGGCACTGAAACTTAGCTACCTCTTTGGTGGTGGATTTAGGAGGGAAGGGGGAGGGAAAAAGGGGGTCAGTTGGCACAGCAACTGTTGTTAAGGAAGAATAGGAGGCTTTCTTAGATACAGTAGCAGCTGCCAGCCAGAATAGCAAATACAGAGACTTGGCACCACTCCAGCTTCCTTGAGGGTTTCAGAGGGATGGTATGTTTGAGGGTAAGACTAGCTAATTAATCTTCCGGCAGGGAACAATGTAATATCAGACAATTACAAAGACAGAATAAAATTATAATAGTGGGAAGGCTGGCATACGAATTTCTCAAAGGGTCCATTCCTCAGCCCACTGCCGTATACTTTATACGTGGGGAAAGCACTAACTGCACTTGTTTTTGTTTGAATTGAATTATATCCTTTTTAAGGGAGAGGTTGGAGGGAGGGTGGGAAACTGGACTTGATTGCATAATAGGTTTTCAGGAGAAAATGGAAGAGTTCTAACTGAAATGGGTTCCCACACAACATGCCATACTGAGGAGGCAAAACATTTGTCAGTGACCCCCCAGGTTTGTGGTTTTTGGATTTGTACCCCACACCTGCGTCCTTCCAGTTGGCATCATCACAGGACGTGGTGTGAAATGGAGATGCCGTTTTGGGGGGAATGACTGGCTCGCTGGGCCACAGCAGTAAATTTTCCCTCAAAGCCTCTCTAGTTGCTGGAAGTTATTGGGGAAACCCACCTATTAGCCCAGCGGCAGTAATTGCCAATAATTAGCTGTAATAAGTGTTACCTTCAGTTGGGCTGCCGTGATGAATAGGGTAGCACAAGCCACATGTCAGAGGCTCCCCGTCTGTTTATTTGCAGTGCGGAAAGTATTAAGAAAGTCTCATTTATCCTGGAGCTTAGGAAAACATCAGCAGGAGTTCATGCTCTCTCCAGTATTTGCATGAGAAACCACTCCCTCTCCCGCCTCTCTTTTTAAGAGCTTTATGGCTAAGCTATTGAATCTCCCTCTTGTCACTGCTACCCCAGGATGAAACGTAATGCAAAGGGGCCTCTGTGTAGGAATGATTAAAAATGAAATAAAAACAAAATCGGTCAGATTCTGTAAATAAAGTATGTGTTTCTGAAGCTCAGGCTGAGCTTTTTCAAGTGATCACTTCATAATGGAGCTGTTAAAATGGGAACCATTTGGCTGTCACCCAGGGTGATGCTTTAGAAAATTGCTTCTTGGCAACTCATCCAATAAAACAGAGAAGAGAAGAGGCTTTTGGATATACTCCTTGGTCACTCTTTCTCCTATTTGAGGGAGCTTTTTGTTCGGTGCCTATGTATGAACATAAGAATGGACATACAGGGTCAGACCAATGGTCCATCTAGCCCCGTATCCTGTCTTCTGTCCATGGCCAATGCCAGGTGCTTCAGAGGGAATGAACAGAAAAGGAAATCATTCAGTGATCCATCCCCTGTCATCCACTCCAGCTTCTGGTGAACAGAGGCTAGGGACACTGAGAGCATGGTGTTGCAAAAGGTCAAATGTCACAGACACAGCTTTTTAAAAACCATTACAAATGTCTGCTCACCTGAGATAAGAAAATGGCTCTTGGGAAGCTTTTCCTGGATGGCTGGGTATATATACAGTAGGATCTGAGACTGACAATTTTCAGTAAAGTTATTGGGTTTCAGATATTGTAAAATAAGGGGAAATTTTAAAAATAAAAAAGTTGCATGATTATTTTTTAAGGTAAACTAGTAATGAAAAATGTCAGACTGACAACCCTAGGGCCCAGTTCTCCAAGCTGCAGGATACCTGTCTCACCTATTGGTGGCATGAGAATAGGGTCTCTAGAAATAGTTCTCTGCATGGTATCAGTCTGTTGATAAAGTAACCTGTAGCAAGCTCCACTCCCTGCCACCCGGCTCTAGAGGGAATACCTCAAGAGTGAAAAGAAAGTTCAGTCTCCACACATTCCTTATGTCACCTGAAGACCACCACCAAGGAAGCTGTAGATGGTTTTTGTAATATGGACGTTTGTCCACCAGCAGCTGGCAGAGACCTTCAAAGTCATTTCATGCAAGTTACTGGACAGTGAAAACAATTGCCTCAGTGGTTTCATCAGGACTTTCTGAACTGTAACTTCACCCAAAGCCTTGTGGGTCAGCTTCTTGTAAGACTGAGTCACTTCTTGTACAACTTCAGTAAAGAAAAGGAAATGTGAAACCAACATTCTCTCTGAGCAGAGGCTCCCTCGTGAGCTGCAGGGAATGCAGTCTAAAAGCTTCTCCAGGCCAGCCCTACTTCCTCTGGGCCAGCGCCAAAGCCTTCAGCTCAGATGCCTGAAACTCATCATTCACCAGAGAACTGTGAAGACCAGATGCAGATTAGTGAAGGGGGCACCTAAGAAGGCTCCATTCACATCATATTTTGTATTTAGACAGATCCTTTTCTCTGAGGATCAGAGTTTTTTTCCACCAGAGGATATTTACCCCCCTTCCATTTTACAGATCAAGAAATGGAAGGATCGAAGGGTTAAATGAACCCCCCTTCTCTTCTCCCCCAAGGCTATGCAGTAAATCAGTGGCAGATCTGGGAAAGAGCTTGATATATCTTTCTTGAGGTTTAATACCATAACCATCACGATGGTAGTTGAGCCCAAGTCTTCTAACTCCCAGTTCTCTACTCTAGCCCACCTCTTAATCCTTATCTGCCCATAGGAAGCTCAACCAAACCTCTTGGAACTGCATATTTGTGGCTGGAACTCTTGAAAGATCAGCCTTTTTGGAAGATGAGCAGACTACCATCGCAGCTTTTGTGCAGATACAAAACACCTGGGCCAGCCTCCCTCTGGAATCTGACACTTTTACTTCAGATCTCTAGCTGGAACATGAAGTGAAGAGAGAGAAGAAAACAAAAGGAATTTGATCATTTTGACACTCAACAAAAGTGTGCATTTGGGTTTGGTTTGAATCTTGGCCAAAGGGTTGTGGTGTCCTGAGTGGTCTGTGCTTTACTCAAACCATTCACCATTCCTGGTACTGGATTTGGTACCCCTGAAGTCCTACAGACTTTCTGACTGTTTTTTGGCTTTGCTCTGATATACTGTCTGTGTATATCAGTCTTGATAGCAGTGGATCGGGACTTGTCTTCTTGAGGGAAGAATTTTTGTAGTTTACAGTAGAGCCGCTTAAAACAAAATATGCATGAAAGGCTGCAGAAATGCCTATAAATTCACAAGTGTGTTTTGTTTAACTCCAAGTTTGTGCCTTCTGAATTTTCTATGGATAATTTTTTAAAACTGAGGGAGGTGCATTTTCTACTTGCCACTGAAATGAAAGAGAACTGGTACTCTGAGTGGGGCATGGTGGCTAGGAAGGGGTTAACAGCACTCTAAATGTGTCCCATCCCCGGGGGAGCGCACCGGGGCATAGCTGAAGATTGCTTTTTTACCACAGGGTGCGTCCCCTTGCATCGTGCTGAGCCTCTTCAAGTCAACCACTTGAGTTAGGAAATTTTAATTTGTAATAAATCTGTGCTACAGTAGCGCATTACTGTACAAGTAAATCTGGCTCAGTGGCTGTAAAAATTAATTCCTTATCCTAAAAATTATTATATAGCTTTTAAAATGAATTGACTGTGGTTGGTATCTTAGTATGTGTCATTATTGGTAATTAGTGTAACAAAATAATGTTGCTGTAATATTTCCTTCCTGCCCCTCCCCCATTAGGAGCCATTTCCTATTAGACCATCAGAATTACAAATATGCTTGCATGCAAACCTCTTGCTTTGATTTTTGTGTTGGAAGACAATCCCATCTGTTCATCTTGGCATGTGCTTTTGCCAGTACGTTTTTGATTGTGAATAAACATCAAAGTCACAGTGCTTCAAGGCCCAGTGCTTCAAGGCGCTGATCATTCTTTTGAACTTGGATTCTGCTCAACCAAAGTGGAGGTTGCTTAGTACCTCCCCAGGACCTGGCCCTTCCTTAGTGTAGCACCTTTCTTACAAAGAGTATCTCAATGGGCTTTGCAGTGGTACATCTTGTCACCTTCAAAATTAAGCTTTAATTAAAAATTTCCATCTCTTCTGATGGTGAAGTTATGCAGTGTATTCTTTTCAGCCTGCTGGCAGACAGCCAGAACAGCTCAGACTGCTGTGATCTGAGAGTAATGGTGTGTTAACTCTGAAACCTAGTGGCACATTGAAGCACTATTTCTAGCTATTTCCCTGATGATTACTTTTGCTGAACCATCCACTTGCTCGGACAGAGCTTAAGTACAGAACTTTTTCTCCTTATAGTCTGACTCCCCAGTGAAACAATGTAAGTGGCAAGCATGGGGTACAAACAGAAACACATGCCGTGTATTATTTTTATAATGCTCAGGGTTTAGCTGATCGCCATATTTGGGGTCGGGAAGGAATTTTCCTCCGGGGCGGATTGGCAGGGGCCACGGAGGTTTTTCGCCTTCCTCTGCAGCATGGGGCATGGGTCGCTTGCTGGTGGATTCCCTGCAGCTTGAGGTCTTCAAATCTCACTTTTGAGGATTTCAATAACTCAGTCATGGGTTCGGGGTTGTTATAAATGTGTATGGGTAGGGTTTTGTGGCCTGCCTTGTGCGGGAGGTCAGACTAGATGATCATATTGGTCCCTTCTGACCTATGAGTCTATGAGTCTATATATTTGAAGACTGTTATCATGTCCCCCTTCAGCCTTCTCTTCTCTAGACTAAATATGCCAGTTCTTTCAACCTTTCCTCAAGAGGTTTAGAAAACCTGACCTATAATCATTTGTGGTGTTCTCCTCTGGATTCTCTTCAATTTGTTCACATCTTTCTTAAAGCGTGATCCTCTAAGTCTTCTCATGGATGGCTACCAAAATGACACACAGTGGGTAGCTTTTTTGGATTAGCCAGAAAATTGGTTACATTTTCTCCTTCATGTTGGTTTCTTAAGTGAAATTTTTCTCTCTCAGCTAAGGAGTTTTTTTGGGGAACGTAGCGCTTTTTAAGCATTTTAATCAAGTCCTCTGAGCCCAAACCACTTGGCTCTTGAGGGAAATTCTAAGTCTTTCAGGACTGCAAATGTCTCATTTTTTTCACCACAATTAGGCATTATATTTTTATTTTGCTATATTCTCTTATAAATAAAGTAGGTCCAGCTCATCTGTGCCTGGACAGGTGCTTCCATTTGGCCAATTAAGAGGATAGGGTGGCAGCACCTGGGGCCTATAAAGGACCAGGGAGAATCAGAGACAGTGAGAGGCCTGGTGAATTGGAGTTGCCTGAGTAGGAGTCAGGGGCAGATAAGAGCTGCCAGAAACTATGTTTTGGACCTGAGAGAAAGCTGAAGGTTTTGTTGGCTAGTGTCCCCATGTTTGAGAGCTACTGGCAGGAGAAGCTGCAGAGGGAAATACCCGCAGGCTTTAAGAGCCAAGGGCTGGGAAGGGCTGAAGGCAGGGGGGCAGCAGAGGACCTTATCTTCTGATGTCTCCAGGGATGGACTCAGAGGAAGCACAAGAGGGTCATGTGGAGTGAGGGATGTTCCCCTGGCAAAGACGATCTCCCAGCAAACAGGCAGTGGGATTTCCACTGGGAAGAGTGGGATTATGTTTCAGTAGGGTTAGTGTGGTTGTGCTGCTTCAAGAACAGTGAAGGACTGTCAGAGTCTGGACGTGGTCCAAGGCACTGGTGTGTGATATGATGAGTGTTATGGGTATCATGAGATGAGACACTGGGTGAATTGAATGACTGCACTAGAATGAGAAGTGAACTGTGTGTGTTTCGGACTTAGTTTTGGACCAGGTACACAATGTTTTATAATAAACCACCCCAGGGAGAGTGGTGTTGTGTCAGGAAAGCTTGTGTGGAATTACTGGGGATGAAAGGTCGTCTAAATCAACGTTTACGGAAAAGTCATCCTTTTGACTCATCAGTAAGGCTGCGAGACTGTCACGGAAGTCACGGATTCTGTGATTTTTACATGACCTCCGTGACTTCTGCAGCGGCGGGTGTGACTGACCTTGGTGGCCCTGGGGGCGCCCCCAGGGACCACTGAGGCAAAAGTGGTGCCAGGGGTGGCCTGAGCAGCAGCAGGAGCAGCAGCAGCCCCAGGGGGCTGTCCTGGAGGCCATTGGAGAGCAGTCCCCTGGGGCCTCAGAGCAGCAGGCGGCCGGAGGCAGTCAGCCCTCGCTGCCGCAGCAGGGGCTAGCTGTTGGCCCCCAGAGCCCCTCAAAGCAGCAGTGCCCCAAGAGCAGCTAAGATTTACTGTGGGGTATTTTTAATAAAAGTCATGGGCAGGTCATGGGCCATAAATTTTTGTTTATTGTCCAGGACTTTTACTAAAAATACTCACAACTACGTCTTAGCCTTACTCATCAGTATTTTCTAATGGAAAAAGTTTCCAACCAGCTCTTCTTATTCTACATGATCTCTCCAATACCATATGGTTCTTTCTTGCTTTTGGACTGTAGTCCAGCTCCAGCAGCAATGCTACCAACTGTGACAAATCTTTTGAACTCTGACGCATGGAATATTTGAGACCTTGAAGTTGCCGTTTGTACACATGGTCACCACAGTTTTTGAAGCTCCATACACCACTGTAGGAGCCTGTGTCTGGAATTCAAATGCAGAAATCCCTCAAATGGTACAATATATAAGCTTTAACAAAGATACACAACTCCTGGGGTTAAAATAGGACTTCACCATTGTCCGCTGTCTGTTTCCAAACTGGTAAAGCCTGAAAGAAGTGAGGAAAAAATTCTAATACAGTGGTGATACATCTGCACTGAAATATAATATTAATAATACCTAGCTTTTTATAAAGCACTTTTTATCCTTTGATATCAAAGTGCTTTCTAAATGAAGTAAGCGTAAGTATAGGATTTTTTAGGTGCTCATGGCATAAGTATGAGTTCTGAGTTTGTCTTCTGTTAAAGTGCAACCCAGATGAAGGTGTCTTGTGTATTATTTTTTTTCCATGTTGTCTTGCAGAACAAGAATTTGCAGTTGATTCTCTCAGTGACAGTGGCCATCGTGGACTGGCTAAGGCAGGGAAAAGATGGTTATTGTAACTTGTTTCCTGCTCTTCTGAGTTAAGGGGTTGTGTCCCAAGTTTGTATGTGTGGGTGGGTTTGTTTGTTTGTTTTTACTGGAATATACTCAGTAACAGATGTTACAAGAAACATTAGATCACATTTAGATAATGAATTTTTAAAGAATCTTTTTATTTTTTGTCTTTGGTTGTGTGAAAGGTCAGACTTTTTACAACCACTGAAAAAAGGACAGAAAAATGTTTACATTTTATACACATTTCTGTGAGAAATGTGTGTGATTGGCTCATTTTGCTTATTTTGACTTTGTAATTATGTCTTTTTACAGAGGCTGAGCTAAAGTTATTTGCGTCTGGGCATAGAAAGTATTTCTGCTTTTAAAGATAGTAGGTGTGTATAAGAGAGAGAGAATGTGTTATGGGTGTGGGTATTTTTTAAAATTTTATATGCCTGTATTCAAACCTTAAAGGTAACATTGTATATGTTTTGGCCATACTGGCTCAGATCAATGGACCATCTAGCCCAAGAGTCAAAGGTTTAGGTTCACCCAGAACAAGGGATTGCATTCCTGACCATCTTGGCTAATAGCCATTTGTGAACCTATCCTCCATGAACTTATCTAGGTCTTTTTTGAACCCAGTTATACATTTTTCCCTTTACAACATTCCCTGGCAACAAGTGCCACAGATTGACTGTGCGTCATGTGAAGAAGTACTTCCTTTAGTTTGCTTTAAACCTCTGGCCTGTTGATTTCATTGGGTGACCTCTGGCTCTTGAGCTGTGTGAAAGAGTAAATAACACTTGCTTATCCAATTTCTTCACAACATTCTTGATTTTATAGACCTCTATCATATCCACTCCTTAGTTGTCTCTTTTCCAAGCTGCACAGTCCCAGTCTTTTTAATCTCTCCTCATATGGAAGCGGTTCCATACCCCCTAATTAGTTTTGTTTCCCTACTCTGTACCTTTTCCAATTCTAATATATCCTTTGAGATGGGGCAACAATAACTGGATGTAATATTCAAGGTGTTAGGAGTATCATGGATTTATATAGTGGCATTATGTTATTTTCTGTCTTATTGTCTATCCCTTTCCTAATGGTTCCAAGCATTCTGTTAGTTTTTTTGACTGCTGCTGCATATCGAGCGTATGTTTACCAGAGAAATAGCTGCAATGACTTCAAGATCTTTCTTGAGTAGTAATAACTAACTTAGATCCCATCATTTTCTATATATAGTCGGGATTGTGTTTTTCAATCTGTGTTACTTTGCGTATATCAGCATTGAATTTCATATGACATTTTGTTGCCCAGTCACCCTGTGTTCTGCCGTCCCTTTGTAACTCTTCAGTTTGCTTTGGGTTCAACTGTCTTGAGTAATTTGGTATCATCTGCAAACTTTGCCACCGCACTGTTTTTATTCCTTTTTTTCTAGATCACTTATGAATACATTGAACAGAACTCATCCCAGTATAGCTCCTTGGGGGACTTCGCTATTTACTTCTCTCCATTCTGAAAACCAAGTACACAATATCAGCTAGATTGCCCTTGTCCATGAGGCATGATTTCCCTTTACCAAAGCCATGCTGACTTTTCCCCAACCTATTGTGTTCATCTATGTGTCTAATAATTCTCTTCTTTACTATAGCTTCAGCCAATTTGCCTGGTACTAAAGTTAGGCTTACGAACCTGTAATTGCCAGGATAGTCTCTGGTGCCTTTTTAAAAAATCCACATAGCGTGAGCTATCCTCTAATCATTTGGTACAGAGGCTGATTTCAACGATAGGTTACATACCACAGTTAGTAGTTCTGCAATTTCATGTTTGAGTTTCTTCAGAACTCTTGGGCGAATACCATATGGTCTGGGTGACTTGTTACTGTTGGTATGGTAATGAATACACTAGTGTTGGTCTACCACTGCTTCTCTCATACACAAATTGCACCACAACAGACAACATGGCATTTTTTTCCAAGTCTCACCGCCTGTATATTTCAGTTAAACAAAACCCATACTTTCTGGAATGGTGCCATCTGGCGACTGCCAATACTCCTGTACTTGCTGTGATCTGTTTTGTGTGTTTTGAATTTAAAATAAGGATTTTCAAATTTTGTTTACTTTCTGGACCATTTCTTAAGATCCTGATTCACCTTGTGGCAAAGCCTCCTGTCCCTAACTCCAAACCTTCCTTGTGACACCTACAAGACTATGAAGAAGTAGTAATAGGTCAATATTCTGAACACAGAATGCAAATAGATCTATCTTTAATGTGATGGGTGTGGCTGCTTGGTTGCATCAGTCTCCGCAGTTTTTGTTTGTTTGTTTTTCGTTTTGTTTGTGGGTTTTTTTGCATCTATGCTCTTTATCTCCTTTCCTTGATCAATCCTGAGTCACGTTCTCTCTGCAACAAGTTCCTACTGCTGTTAGGAACTTTGCAGAGGGAAACCAATCGGGATTAATCATTTTCCACCCAAGACTCTTTGAAAACATAAACTGTTTGCCATCCAGTTGCAAGCTTGATGCAGAGGGGAGCCTGACATCTTTTGCTCATGCTGTGTCTGCTCTCACCTTTTTCTTCTTTTTCAGCCAAAAAATAAATTTTAAAAATATTTCTCACTGTTGCCAAAACCAGTTCAGACTTCACTGGTGGCTAGTAGCAGGGGAGCCTTAATGTAGACAGGATTCCAAGCAGCTTTCAGCATTTTAAATCATTGTGTCATCTAAACTTACTCAAAGAGGATCTACATGACCCAGTGTTAAAAACATCAGACTGCTTCACTAGCATTCTCAACCATTTCTCTGGGACCAGTGGCACTGCACTGGTGTTAGTAACAGTGGACATTTTTCAGGAGAAAAAGCAAACAGTATTGTTTTATCTATCAGGCAAGTTTAATCTGAATTTTCCCTCTCCTCTACTTGCTCATGACTGTACTGCAAAAGGTACACTATTCAGACTTCAAGTTTCAGAATTCACCCCTTGTTTCAGCTATCTGTGGTTGTCAGTTTTCTCCCTTTTCCCCACCCAACTTAGAATCATAAAAATGAAGGGCTGCAATGGACCTCAAGAAGCCATCAAGTCCAGCCCTTTGTGCTGTGGCAAGACCAAGTAAATTTAGACCAGCCCATATGGGTGGTTTTTCCAACTTATTTTGAAAAGCTTCTAATGATAAGAACTCCACAACCTTCCTGGAAAGCCTATTCCAGAGCTTAACTACCCTTAACTAGAAAGTTTTTTCCTAATATCTAACCTAAATCTCCCCAGCTGCTGATTAAGACCATTACGTCTTGTCCTGCTTTCAGTGGACGTGGAGAACAGTTGATCACCAACCTCTTTTTATAGCAGCCCTTAACATAATGGAAGACTGTTTTCATGTCACCACCCCTCAGTCGTCTTTTCTCAAGACTAAACATGTCCAGTTTTTTCAACCTTTCCTCATAGGTCACGTTTTCTAAACCTTTGATCATTTTTGTTGCTGTCCTCTGAAATCTTTCCAATTTGTCCACATCCTTATTGTGGTGCCCAGAATTGGACACAATACTCCAGCTGGGACCTCACTAGTGCCAAGAAGAGCAGGACAATTACCTCTGTGTCTTACATACAACGCTCCTGTTAATGCACCCCAGAATCACATTAGCCTTTTGTGCAGCTGCATCACATTGATGGGCTTGTATTCAGTTTCTGGTCCACTATAACCCCCAGATCCTTTTCAGCACTACTACCAAACCACCTAGCCACTTATTCCCATCTTGCTGAATTCAGACCAATTCTCCTTTTCAACGTGTCCCTTTTCAGCACTACTGCCAAACCTCCTAGCCAGTTATTCTCATCTTGCTGAATTCAGACCAATTCTCCAATTTGTTTAGGCCATTTTGAATTTTAAACCTGTCCTCCAAAGTGCTATTAGACTCCAGTCCCGCTTCAGCTGCACTATTCCACATAAGCCTATTATCCTCCAGGTGATTATAAAAATGATTGTTTAATAATTTGCTCCAGTATCTTTCCAGATATTGAAGTTAGGCTGACTGGTCTATAACATGATGTAAAGGAAGAAAGGCTGACAAATTTTCAGCAGACTTCTAATAATACAAAAGATCACCTTGCAGCTGAGTTGAAAGATGGAAAATTTTAGTCCAATGGGAGGATTTTTTAAAGTGGGGTTGAGTTATCACTGCAACTGTCTGTAATCATAACTGTACTATTCATTATATGTGAAGAAGGGGAAGAATGACCTTGGGGTTGCGGCCCTGGAATGGAACTCAGGAGATCTGGATTCACTTCTTCACTCTCTGTGGCTGCTTTAGTGATCTTGAGCAAGTCACTTCTCTCCATTTTGAATCCCGATCTGCAAATGAGGGTAATAGCACTGCCTTTTTGCATTTTGTCTATGTAGATTGTAAACTCCCTGGGATAGGATTGCCTCTCACACTGTGCTAGGCCCTGTACGTGCACAGTCTTGGTTGGGCCTCTAGGTGCTAGTGGTTTACAAATACCAAGTTATCAAATATAATCTGTTTTGTCCTGGCGCACATAAAGTGGTGTTACCTTGGTCAGTCATGCACTGGCAGCATGTGGTTAAAAGCCCTGTATGAACAAACAATACCAACAATTTACAATCATACTGCACCGATACTACAACAGATCCATGAAAGGCCATGTAAAAATGAGCCTGAGTGGGAGCTGGGGACATGATGAAGAACACAATTCTCTCTTAATTTAATAGAATGGTCCGTTCAGCAGAGAATCTATTGTAAAGTTCTCTCAGGTTGGATGGCCTCCTATTGTGTCTGGCCTTTGAAGTGCTGATTAGCTGGGCTGCGAACACGCTGATAAAAAGTTAATTTCTATTTGCTGTTGCTTTGTAATTGGATGAACACGAAAGCAATTAAATATTAAAACATACAAACAAATAACGAAGTCACTGTAATTAGCCAAAGTTTGATCACTGTCATATTTATTTAGGAGGAGATGATACATCTCAGCAGGTGACATTTTAAATACCCGTGGCCGCTTTGGTGTTTGTCTTCAGAGAATGCTGAATAATATACAGAGGATTTAATTAAACCCCATTGTAAATCAGCTGTGATGACAGGGAAGTGACAGCCACATGTTGAAAAGAGAATTAGGCCTCAGCAAGAGATATTAATTAACTATTTTCTATAGGGTTTAACCTAGACTTGTACTGGGTTTGAGTTTACGTGAAAGGAGAAAACTTGTTTGTTGCTGTGTGTGTGCTCTTATCTTTAAAAAAAGTTGTATTCAATTTCAGATGTAATCCCTAGAATGCTGCCCTTCATCCTAGGATCTCACGCAGCACTTTAAAAAAGTGAGCATGTCTCATCCCTATCTGACAGCTGGGGAAACTGTGACATGGAGCGGTGAGATGACTGGTCAGTGGCAAATCTGGGAATCGAACCCAGTTCTCCTGAGTCCCATTCTAATGTGTAGAAGAGGCTTCTATGAAAGACTGTCCTGAGGGCTCTTGTAAACTGGAGGCACGGGATTTATTTTTCAATACTCATTGACTGATACTTTGAGAGAGGAAGCTCGATCTTGGCATTGAGGTCTGCTGCTCACAGCTGTGTCTGCAGTTCATGGGAGTATGAGATCTTTTGTCATGACAGTGGACACTAGAGCTACATCTATACTGATGGCTGCAAATTCCCTGCTTTCAGATCGATGTCTCTGGATCGACTAAGTGGCCTGTGTAGACCCACTCAGTCAATCCAGAAATCGACGGAGGAAAACCACCTCCGTAAGTGGCACAGCGCGGTGTGGACGGTGCACGGAACAGACGCAGTGAAGTCAACGGGAGATACGCAAGTTTTTTATGTCACTTGAGTATCTCCTGTCGACTGCCGCCAAATCCGGAAGGTAAGTGTAGGCCAGGCCTAGGAAAGAAGCTCATCTGTTTGTATGATGAATGAAGGAATCCTTTGGAAATGCTGGTGTGTTGCTTTGTGCCTTAAAATAAAAAGAAAGGGGAAAGGAACCTCTTAGTACTTTCTACACATTGTTTGCTTAAGCACAAATGAAGGTTTGTTCACCTGTGTGTAGTGTTGCCCAAGCTTCATTGTGCTAGTGATATCCCAAGAATGATCTTTCTCATGGTACGTCAGTCACCAGTCAAATCCATAAAGTACAAAGATGCCCATAGTTCTGCTAAACAAAAGAAGTTAACCACAGTCTTGGGAATACCAAAAGTTCCAATTGGTTTAAGTTTGGGTTAATTTTTTCAGTTAGGCCTTTTCCCAACCAAAAAAGTGTGTACCCTACTTTTTAAGTATATTTTAGCAGACTGTACACTGGTTAAAATTTTCCTACACTCTTGAGATTATAGGGACAAATCATTCAAATATCTAACACGACTGAGCCCGTGGTGCTGTCTTGTAAAAACATCCAATGTTGGTCGAAGGATCCCCAAAACAGGAGTAGAGATTTCAGGGGATGAAAGAGTCAAAGCCTGGGAATGGGAAAGAGGGACAAAGGGGGTCCATATGAAACAACAAATGGTGTGGAGTATGCCAGTCGGGTGCTCCTGTTTTCCTTTACCCATAAAATAAGAACAAGGGGGGCGGGTACAGATTAAATAGAAACAAACACATAAAAGAGAGACATTTTTATGCCTCATACAATTAATTTATGAAATTTTGCTGCCGCAGGGTTTTACTGAGATTATAAAGCCAAATGCCTTTAAAAGAGGTGTTTTTTGTTTGTTTGTTTGTTTTGTTTTTTAAAAGATTAGAAATGCATACAAATAACAGTGTCAGCTGTTGGAAGATACAGTGAGATGGAAAACTATAAGGTCTACCAATTCTCAAGCACCAAGGCATATGCTGATCACTAGATGGGTTTAGGAATCAATTTCACTCTGACAGAGTGTTGCAATTAGGGATATTATTGGGTGGGGGGGCAGGGTTACATTCTCCCCTGAAGCATATGGCATTAGCCATAACCCGAGACAGGATACCAGATTAGAATGGGTTCTCCTATGGAAATCGATACATCCAGTGTTCCTGACTGGCAGTGGGGCATTTTTACAGTGACTCTAGCCATGGGCGTACTTTGCAGAGGGGTTGACAGATCTTCAAGCCTTGGGCAGGCACAGAGTTTGCTCCCCCCATGCAGCCCCACTGGCCTGAATGGAGAAGGCCCTTCCCCCCAATATAGAAGGCAAACTATGCCCCATGACTCTAGCTGAGCTTTATGCAATTGAACATTCATCCACCCAGAGTCCTGCTTAGAGGATAACATACAGTGGAACAACAAAGGACACTTGTGAGTGGTTAAACACCTGAGAGAAGATGAATGGACTCCAGTGCCACGAACCTTATTTCTATTATGACAACATAGAAGGAGGTGGGGACCTAGGGCCTCAATTCAGCAAAATACTGAGGCACGTGCTTAATCTTAAACATATGAACAGTGCCACCGACATCGTTACTAGTCATGTGTTTGCTGTTGAGGATATGGTTAAGAATCTTGTGGAATCAGGGCCCAGGTGAAAAATTGTTCATGGGCAGTGCTAATGAGTAAAAGACAGAGTGACGTGTGGAGAAAGGAGTCCGTGACTGGACAGGCACATGACGTGGCTGTCAGTGCAGTTTGTGAGAATTTTAGCCATATTATTAACAGCTAAAATTTCCCTTCCTGTTAAACCAAATGATCTCCCTCCTTTCTTTCCTCCTAGGGGCACCACTGAACTTCAGGGGCCTTCAGAGAGGATGAGTCTGAATGGCACTGCATGGAAAGATCAGCAGAGAAGAGTCTGTAGTCCTTCTCAGTCAGGTAAGGTGCACCTTATCTCGGTCCCAGGGCTGCCTTTGCTGCTGGATGTTGTGATTTGCACAGATGACTTAGCATTCCAAGGGCCTGATTCTCACTCCCATCAATGTAAATTGGGAGTAAATGTGTGCATTACAGGGAAAAAGCTGTATTATGCCTATACCTCACAGGGCTGTCAGTTTCATGGCATCCACTCACAAATGAGACTTGGATACCATTGTGGACAGCTCGATGGAGACCTCTGCTTAATGTACGGCTGTGGCCTGAAATGCAAATATGTCATGCGTAAGGAGTGGAATGAAGAACAATAAGGAAAAAATTATAATGCTATTACCTAAATCAGCCTTATCTGGAATACTGTGTAAAGTACTGATCACTCCGTCTCAAAAGAGATATTGCAGACTTAGGGGGATTCAGAGAGGATGACAAGAATGATTAGAGGCCTGGGAAATTTTTCCTAGAAAGGAAAATTGAAAAGATTGGGATTAGATTAGAAAAGAGACCTATAAAAGGGGACATGACACAAGTATATAAAATAATGAATGATAAAGAGGAGGTATCCTGGGAGCTTTTGTCTTCTCTGTCTCATCACAAGAACAAGGGAACATTAAATGAAATTAAAAAATGTCAAACTCAAAACTGATAAAAAGAAATAATTTCATGTTGTGTGAAAAAAGCAAACTGTGGAACTCATTGCCATCAGATGCTAAGGCCAAGAATTTAAAAGATTCAAAGAAGGTTTGGACACTTTATATGGATAATAAGAATATCCAGAATTGTTCTAGTTCTTGCTAACAAAAAACAAAAAATCTCCCCAAACCTCCCCCAAACAAACCAGTAATGGAAGGGAGATTAAGTCCTGAAACATGAGGTTTTAACCAGTTTTTAACTATTGGGGTTTAGGATGAGGCCTCCATCAGGTGCACATTCCTCCCCATCAGCTCAGTGTGGGCTTCTTGCATCTTCCTCTGAAGCTCCTGCCATGGTTAAAGACAGGATATTGGTCTAGATGGACCAGTATGGCAATCTCAGTATTTCTATGTTGATTGAAGTCAATGGAGTTAGACCAGTGTAATCCTGGTATGAGAGAGAGAAGAATCGCACGCTATAATAATATCCTAATATATAGATTGTGTGTGTGCGTGTTCATTCCTGTGAGATGCTACGCTCCCATAAATCTCACTGTGGCCATGGGGAGCTCTGGTGGTTTGACATCTCTCTGTGTTGTTCTCAGAACAATGGGGACAGAGTGTCCTGAAACCTTGTCTTCGCTGCCAAAAGGGGGCATTAATTTATTTATTGTTAACCATGAATTAGATAGCATGTGTTCGCTAAACCATTGTAGAATCCTAGTGGAGACAGGACACCTTTATTTTTTGTGGGGAAGTAGTTAGGGCAGTCAGTGCTATAATCCTTCCTGTGGCTGGCCTTGCCTAGTTTACTGAAGGGTATCACTGCAGTGCCTTGTGTCCATTGGGATTGCTAACATGTGTAACACACACCCAGTTCACTAAGTCCCACACTAGACTATGCTTCCTCTTCAATGGCCACCTTCCTTAAGGGCATCTGCTGCATCCCACCCTTGGAGAGACTACAGATGGAGCCAGTTGTGGTTAGAAAGTCAGAAGCTGATTATCGCTGTGCTAGGAGACACTGGTTTTACAGGAATGCTCTGTAAATGAGAGCTGTCCCATTATAGGTAGCACAGGTTGTAATGCCTATAGTTCAGAGTGCCTGACATTTTCCATCATCAGAACCTCTTTTCATTGCTTACACGTTTGCCAAACTGTAACCATGTGGGCTGAAATTTTCAATTTTGGATGTCTGTCTTAGGCTGAATTTTATTTGAAAATTTCAGCAAAAACAGTTCAGCTATTTCTGAGAACAAGGCTAGAGGAGAAATATGTCATTTTTCACATGTTAAAAACTTCTTGCTATCATTTCATTGGGAAGCTGTAGCACCTCCAGGCTTTTGAAATTATTGCAGATGCAACAAAGGGGCTCCAATGAGAGACACCCCACTAATTGATCCTGGCCTGCAAACCTGCAAGTTATTTGGTATTAACAGAAGACTGGACTGGAAAGGACACTTCAACCACTAGGCCTGAAGAGCCTTAGCCTTCAGAAAAGAACGACTATTTCACTTTGAGATATAACTGTTTTAAGCCGCTGGACCTAGAGTATTAGCAACCTTTCCCTTTCGTGCCAGCACTAGTAAAATATCCTTTTGCGTTTGCCACATGTCTGAGTTGTTATTGGGATCCACCAGACCTAGTGCTTACAGGGCCAATGAGCTGAAGTTGTGAGAACTTGCAGGTTTTCAGGACTGGCTCAGTTAGTGGTATCGTGTTGTTGGGGCCCCTCTGTACTGGTTCCATGACCAATACCTGCTGCTTCCCCACAAGTTCCACACAGACCCCTACCCAGCTGTAGTCTCCAACAGTCATACCCGGTTCCACATACAATTATCTGGTTTCTCTTGCAGCCTGCTCTGTATACTGTTCCCTGGCAATTTCTCCTGCATTCAGCTTGTTCCTGGCTTACAATGCTGTTGCTGCCTCTTCATGTCCCCAGTTACTTCCTTAACTGCTTTACCCATGAGACCATCCTTCCTCTTCCTTCAGTTCCCTGCCTCATTCACTACACATCTTACAACTTCTGCATCAGATGAGGCAAGAGACCCATACATAACTGCCTCCTTTGCTTCACAGCCCTGATTCACTGACTGAGCACTGTCCATCCTGTGTCCTGAAAGAGGCAGATCTTGTGGGGAAAATGACGTGTGATAATGTAATTAAAGACTGTATTGTAAGACACGTGCACAAGGAGGCTGAATTTAGATTGCTTAGGCAATCTTATTTCCTCCATTTCTAAAGTTTGAGTGTCTGACTTTACAACCTTAATGGTCTTTTAACATAGTGTTTTAGATCTAATATAGAGATAAAGTGCCAGTAGATGGTGCTCAAGAATATGTAGCATAGTTCCTGGGCATTGTAGGACCAAGAAAATCTTGCTGTGCACTGCAGATGGCTTCATTTATATCCGCTATTAACTTCATTTATATCCGCTGTCCTGTTCTGGTTTGGAAATTCAGTGTAGGGAGTGAGGAAACCAAATATTTGAAGCAGCAGTGATTGTTGGCTGATCCTCATTGCTGTCTGATCATCTCAATTTTGTTTGCACCATGTGGGTTTAAGCAGCTTCACGGTCTAGAAATCCTGAGCCAACTCTCTCCTCTGTTGACCCCTTTTTATGCTTTGCTTTTAGCTTATTTGTAAAATGACGTGAGAACTTAATTTGAAAGCTGAAGTTAATTGACCTAAATAAACCCAAGAGCCTTCTGCTGGCTTAAAAAAAACCCCAACAACTTGTGTAGCCCTAGCTCTCTTGTTTAACTATGTTCCAGAGTAGATCAGATTGCCTAATGCATATTGAAGCATCTGCTGCTTAATGCAAAGAATAATTAACATAGAAACATCTAGACACCCTCCCTGAGATCAGCACCCTCTTGTGCTACACACCGTATACGTACAGAGAGACAGTTCCTGTCCCCAAAGGTCACAGTCTAAATAGCCCACACAGACAAAGGCCAAGAGGGGCAACACAGGCATGTAGAGAAGTGATTTGCTCAAGGCATTGCAGCAGGAGAGCAGCGGAGCTGGGAATAGTCAGTGTCTGTCTACTTCTAGTTTAATGCCCTGTCCACTAGACTACACTGCTTTTACAATACAGTGTAGCCTTTCAGTGATTAGGTTTCCTCAATAAATACAGGTTGCGTTTGATCATTAAAAAGAGGCAATCCTCTCATCTTCAATATGTGGCACCACAGCAGGCACTGTAGTAGCTTCCACACTCCTCCAATGCATCTCCATCCTGCTTTGCCACATTCCAAGATACTGTGCTCCATTCTACCATCCCTCCTCCCCCCGCCAATGCACCTTATCCTTGAAGTGCAGCATCCTCTGCAGTTACAGACTGTGGCAGCCAGAAAATCTTTCCAGGGCACCTCATTCTTGACCTGCAGAACCCTCTGCCAATGCTAAGCCTGATATGCATTTGGAAAACTAGCACCAGTGTAATAAAATCAGCACAATTACTCTTGTATTGGAGGGGACAAAATGTGACCAGTGGATAGAGCATGTGGCTAGGAGTCAGAAGACCTGGGTTTATTTTCTGACTTTGCCCCTGTTCTGCTGGGAGACCTTGGGCAAATCACTTTCCTCCTCTGTGCCTCCGTTTCCTCTCCTTTGTAAGGCATGGAAATCTATGGATGAAATTTTCAGCTCATATTCTATAGAGAAGTGAGCCTAAAGAAAATAATCTTCAACTGGAAGACTGCCCACAAATTTGGATCAAAACCCAAGTGTCCTCACAATAGGGGAAAGTTCAGGTCTGAGATTTTGGTGGCTCCCCCTTCTCTCCTTCAGCTTTATTAACCCTTAGATAATTTGCACCTTATGGAAATGTGCCAGTGAAGAGGGCTTTCCTAGGGTGCACCATTCTTTGGACTGGAAGAAAGTAAGCTGTCTAGTTTAGGTGAAGAAACAGCACACTGGCTCTAGCAGTTTCTTCTAGGGAGCCCTCTTGTGGCTAATACTAAACATGTCTGAGGCTTTCTTAAGATGCTGGCTTGGGGCTTGTAAACAGTAACTAAATAAATAAACCTGCAAAGGAAATGTGTCTAAACAGAGAATATTCCTGTCTCTTGCTCTCCCCCTCCCTCCCCCCGGTACCTCCCCCTGCTGTTTCGAGGGTTCTCCTTGTCCACAAATTAAATAGCAGTAAAAGATACTGACATTCTGTGAAAGTGAGACAACACTCCCCCTTAAACTTGGTGGAAAGAGAGGTTTTGGTGATCTCCTAGGCAATTTAGTTCAGTGCTATTCTATAATCTCCCTAGAATCCACATGGGGATGGTGTCTGTAGTGTATAGAATGTGTGTGTTTTGTACCTCTGCTGTTATGGAATATGATGATAGAGAACATAGATGAATTAATCACTTTCCTTTCATGCACCTGGCCAACTGGCAGGACTTTCAGCCACGTCTTTGTGCTGATAATGTGGATGCATTAAAAATCTCCAGCCTTGTGGGGGAGCAGCAGTGTTGCTGTTGAGAACGCTGTAAGTTGATTTCAGGAAGCAACTTTGGAAACAATCCTAATTGCCTCTGTTTGCTCCAGTTTTGGGTTGGTTGCATGATACATTTGTTCATAGCAAATAGACTGAATGGAAAGGGAATGAGATCTTATGCCATGATAAGTGCCTAGAGACAGTTGGTGCTCCCATTTCAAACCAAAACCGGTCTAGAAGGTGGCTAGTCCTGCATCCCTTGGGATGGGAGACTGGGAAGCATTGTCACATCTCGGTTTAGCATTGTTCCATTTAAGGCTCCATCACTTGTAGCTCTTTGTTGCTGCAGTTTTTTAAAATACTGCTTGGGGGGAGGAGGCTCAATAGGTGGCACAACTTTGCATAGGCAATTACCCAATTGATGAGTACAAATCAGAGTGCAGCCACACAACCTGAGAGTACCACTTCAGGTAGCTGTCTTCATCTGAATGTTTTTTGCCATACAGATATTTTAGAATTGCATTTGTTTTTAGGGAGATGTACATAATTGCACGACCATAAGAAACTGCTAAGAAGAAGAGTAATAAAGATATTTTTGCCCTTTTATGTCAGGCAAGGATTTCCAAGCCTTGCACAAACACAAACGAAAGTTTTGCAGCATTCCTGTGATCTGAACCAGCATTATTCCCATTTTACTGAAGAGGGAGGCTGAGGCACAGAAGAACTTTCCTACCCAAGGCTGCATAGCAAGGGTAGGAAAGAATCAGGAAAAGTTCTCTTGGTTTTTGGTCTAGGCACAAGGACACCCTCTTCCCTCTGGAGTCTCCTGCCCTTCCCTACACCCTCTTAACCCTTTCAGGTGCTGGGTACTTTTATCTGAAAGTTGGGAAGGTGACATCAGAACCTTTTAAACTTCCTCCACTTTCGGTCAAATTTCTTTGACCGAATTCTGTATAGATATTATTTGTGAGTGAAGATGACAGAACCCTGAGGGCAGCCTGTTCTTTCACAAGCAGCCTTCTTTCCCCCTCATGCTCTGTTGTCATTTGGGATAAGACCTCAACTGTGACTTTTTTCGTCTTCCTTCTGATGTCTCTTCCCCACCTCCGATGATGACTGCCGATTTATACAAAGTGGAGCTGACATCTGCACTGGGATTTTTTTTATTTCTTCCACATGTTATTGTAATGAGCAAAATAAAAATGAACAGCAGTAGGTAATGTCATCTGCTCAAGAAGCTGGGCTAGGGCTTGTACCTGTTGCTGCAGGGAGATGGCCCTGCTATGATAATTGAAATAATTAAAGCCCACTGAAATGGTGGGGACATCTCTGGCTTGGGAATGTCGTGTTCGACCGCAGTAGAAAACAGATGTTCCTTACTACATTTATTCTGTAAGTGAAAGTATAGCAGATGCAAAACAACATTAAAATGGTATCAAGGCTGTAAATACTGCTCATAATTACTGCGCCAGCCAGGTAATGTTGTTTGCAGCAAGCCGGCTTTCTCCAAAGCATGCTGCAGGCACATCCCGGATGCATAATGTCTTTTAAATGACAGATTTGTGCATTTTTTCCCCCTTTTAACATATGTATGAATAAGCTTAAGTGCTCACAGGGGAGCTGAGGATAGTTGGATGCAGTGGGTAAGATACTGTCCTCATTGGTAGGAGATGCACTGGGAATGGGGAGTAGGGAACAGCTGCATGTTACTTACAAGAGCTGTCCTGCTGGCACAGAGCAGGAATGGCTCTGGCTAAACAGCCAAAGTCTATGATGTGAAAAGGAGCCGTGTGCACTGCTGCGGGCAGACACAAGCCCATGGGGTCACTACTATGTAAAAAGGAGAGAAGCAACGGAAGCGACCCTGGGTCTAGTGGCAACAATGATACCAGAGTCCGAGAGGGCGAGAAATATGCAGGGGAGACATTAAATGCTAGGGTGTGGAGGAAAAGGAGACTAGGAATTGGAACAGCATGAGCGGGGAAGTGAAGGGAATGGAACAAAGAGGGGGGGAAGGGATATGAAATGAAGGGGCGGGGGGAAGGAGACAGCGATTAACTTGTCCAGGTAAAATTAAGCAATTAAATAAATAAAACTGAAACATTACAGTGTAAAATTTCCAGTGCACTCTTTTAAAACTCAAACCCAACCTCCCCACCCCTCCCAATAGAACTTGAAGAATTGAAATGTGACTGAGAGTGCAGAATGAGCAGAGAGGTATCTGGCATGGCGAACAGGAGGAGAGAAACCCAGGAGTTTTTTTCTCTACTAAGATGTGCTACAGAAAAGTTGGAGCACCCTTCATGCTGGGGCAACAAAAGGATAGCTATGCTAAAGAAAATGTTCCCACTATAGTTAGAAGCCCAGAAGCTGGCAGAAATCTGCCCATCGCATGGTTTTTACTGTAGCCCATCACCTTGGTATCTAAGTGCCTTGCACATAAAATCATTAGCAATAGAGACGCCCCTAATGGACTTCCTGGAGTTGGTGCCACATCTCTATTCTGGGAATAAAACCTCCATATGGGATAGGGTTGATTTTTATTTTAAAATGATTAATTTACCTTTTTAAAGTTAATTTTGTTTCAGGTATTTTGAGGTGCGTTTGCGGGTTTGCAGTAGAAGGGGTGCCAATGCTGTCATTTTTTAGGGAGGAAATGCCTTTTCACAGAGGAAGGTTTTGCAGCATTTCCCAAAGTCAGTCAGACTCTGAATTTGCCTGATCTCCTCTGGAAGCTTGTTCCATAGCCAGATCCCCTTGACTGAGAATACTTTGTCCCCAGCAATCAGGGACTTCATATTGGGCTTTATGATCTGGTTTCCAACAGAGGACAACTGTCACAGAGGTTCATAGATCTAAATTTGGTCTTTATTGTACTTGGGCCTAATCCATTAATTGCTTTGAATATTAGAAGCAAAGGCTTAAACTGGCATTGGACACTGAGTGGGGAGCGAGTGGAAGGACTTGAGCATGGGCCTGATATATTCACAGCAGCTGAAACGATGGAGAAGATGGGCAGCCGCATTCCATGCCAGCTGCAGCCAGTGTGATGACTTCAGCTTCAGCTACCAAGAATTACTGTAGTCCAGCCTGGAGGTGGATAGATGCAGGGATCACTGGGGTTAGTTCCCTGCCCATGAGGGCGAGATGAAGCATCTTAGTGAGCTGGAGGTGAAAGAAGGCATTTTTAGATACTGCTTCTGGGTGGACAAATCTCATTCTCCAGGCGGAATGAGAGCTACAGAACAATCCTTCTCTGAGGTTCCCAGTGACCTTTTCCTTATTAATGCTCTTCCACTGCGCTCTCCTTTCCTTGGCTTTTTTTATACTTTTCAATAACTAGTCTGATAAAATGCAGTTTGAAGACTTGAGTGTGCAGTCTGAGCGCTGGCCCCAGTTGTTTCTGTGTCGCACACAGCACTGTGGGCATTAGGAGCTAATGACTTAAGATGCCTCTCAATCTCTAATACCAGCAGAGGCAGGGTATGTACTAGGAAGGTGATGCTAGCAATTTAGCTTGGATATGTGGCTAATAACCTGCCTGGGGGTGCCCCATTGTGCTGCTATAGGTGAACCGGTCAGCAGTTACTGCTAATCCCTTTCGTAGGGAATGATATGCTTTATAGGAAGATGTAGCCTGCTGCGGGGTGTTGGACATCTGTGGGTTTCAATAGTGTTAAGGGGGGAAATGCTGCATTTTCTTTTATAAAACCTTTGCATTCCTGGAAATGGTATTCCAAAGGCGGTGGGGTCTCCACTTGAAGTGTGTTTTTATCTCTTATGGATGGCTGAAGGAACATTCACTGAAGTGAGATTACTTGGGAAAGTAAAGTACTGCATTACAATGTGAGTATGAAAAATCAATGAAAGATTTTTCTACCCACTTGGAACTTCTTCCCAACTTTATTGTGAATTACCAATATTTCAGCATCCAACACTTCAGCTTTTCATGCTTTAGGGCTTCGTTTCCCACTCTTCAGTCCTTCATGGAGCACAGACAGCCTAAGGAGCAGCAGCTGCATCAGAGAAAGAGTGCCTCACTCTACCAATGTGTCTTGGACTCTGAAATGGAAGGGGTATTTCATTACACCTCAAAAGAATTTCAGCTTGCCCAAGCAATGTCTACATGACATCATGGCATGATGTGCAATTGCAAAACCATCCAATTGCATCACTCAAAACATCATGTTGCTGCATGTCAGTGACTTGTAATATGCACACTGGACTAAATTCACACAGGGGCTGTGCTGGCTTTCACAATTTGCACCTCCCTGTGCCCAAGCATGTGTGAATCTGGCCTCCACTCTGAAGTATGCACACAGACCCCCAATACACACATGCACTAATATGAGTATAGCTGCAATCCAGTTTTAAAAACAGAAAAATCCCCTACTGAATCAAATTATCTAGAGAGATCAACGAAATGTGCATTAACTAATCAGTGTGATTTCAAATTGATTATTGCAAATTGCCAACCATAATAGAGTTCTCATAATGGGGGTAATAAAAAAAAGGTAGAGGCTCTAGCAAGCGCCTTGGCTAACCTGTCCTTGGCTGCTGGCTAGGGATGAATCTGTCACCTGTCCTAATGCAGAGATCTCTTGCTGTGAGCTGATAACCTTGGATTACTGTCCTAATCTGGGCATCCCCGTTCCCAATGCTGGCGCAAATGTTTGACTTGCTGTTTGTTGGGTGCCCCTCCCCCGTTTCCCCTTACGATGCATGCCTCCATTGTCCTGCCAACTGCACGGCGAGGTTGGTGGTACGTGGCAGAGTTCCAGCTGGGCGTGCTGGCCTGATGATTACAGGCATTGCTCACACGTCATAGTGTGGGCAGCAGCCCTGTGCACCTTCATGCTTGTTTCCTTGGCAACCAGATCACTCGGCCAGAGCTCAGCAATGTCAACACATAAAACAAGATGACTCCAGAGCTCCTTTAAAACATCTCTGCCCCCCAAATCCGTCACTCCCTGAAACGCTGTACTAGCTGGGCATGCCTGGCTGTCAGAAAAGGATTGAAAGAAATCACTCCTCCTTGACGGCCATCTGCCCATTTATCCAGACCAGCCCGCTGCTTAAGGACTGTTCTCCTGGAAAATGGCTTCTGAGCAAGCCCGGGCACCCCGTACACTTTCACACTTGTAGGAGATGTCTAAGATGGCTGCACCAGCTGCTCACCCTATATCGCCCCAGGAAAGTTGCTGAGCAAGGTACGAAAGAAGAAGAAGGGTTTAGTAGCGAGGGCAGTGGACTGCCTTTGGGAGACATGAGCTCTAACCCTAGCTCTGCTAGTCACTTGCTGTGTGTGTCGTTGGGCAAGTAATTTATCTCTTTTCCCTCCCACCTTTTGTCTGGCTTGCCTATTTGGATGATTTGTAATTAGGGGTTTGTACAGCACCTCACGCGGTGAGGACCTGATCTTGGTTACAACCTCTAGATGTTCCTGTAATACAGATCATGAATGGAGAGCTACCCTTCAACTTATGACAAACATTTCAACTGTTACATAACAGGATGGGCCTTTTATTTACACCCAGAGCTCTGGGATCATTCTCCTCCTTCGAACCATTCCTAATAGCTTTAACGATATCTCCTTCTCCTGGAGCCTGTGTTGGCATGCAGTAGGGTACATAAAACTAAAGAGCCGAGGCCAAATTAATGACTTTTTTGCAAAGTGCTCTGAGATCCTCTGATGGAGGGCCCTAGAGTTGTGCAGACTATTATCCCCTATTCATGAAGGTACAAACTCTTCTTTCTTTGTGGTGGCAGTTACTGCCAGTTATCTTATCAAACTGTCCTAAAAGATTAGAGTGGCTGACTATCTTTCTGGTTTGTTTGTTCTTCTTTCTTCCAACCAAGGGTTCCAAATTCTTGTCAGGGAGCAATGTTTTCCACTGAAAGCTCTGGTGTCAATCACAGTGTAAACATCCAAAACTCAAATGCTTCCCTGCTACCCTGTATTGTTGGCACCTGTGCTCTTTCAGTGGTGGTTGGTGAAAGCAGCTCTGGAGTTTGGATACCAGCTGGTAGCAGTGATGTATTATTGAAATATAGAATGAAAGTATTTAAAGAGGCTGCTCTTGCTGGTTCAAGACACAGCCAGTTTACTTTTTCCTCTATTCCCCCTTCCCCCCCACACCTATACCCACACTTTTTAAAGACGGTACAAAATAGATGCACAATAGGGATGTGTTTTTTTTTTATCTGCACAACTGGCTTAATAAGAGAAATTTTGCATCGATGTAACTAAATATACAGGGACTGAGGACTCTGGTAAATGGAATGCAGAGTCTTTTAATTGTAAACCATTGATTTCAGTGCCATGCAGAATGGTGGAATGATGAGAAATGGTTCTGATGGCCATTCAATGGGCACCTCATCTAAGGTGAGTTGGTGGTGTCAGTCCATTTGCTACTTTACATGGGCCCCTACCCTTCCTTTCCCACCCCTCACACACATCCACAAAAGAAACCACCATCAGCATTAACTGCCTTGTTGGCAGTTTCTCTCAGTAGAGTCCTAAGGACTGACAGTGTAAGGAGACTGAACTGTGCTTTCACTCCTATGGGTATTCCTTATAGCTCACAACTGGAGAAGTGTTAAGAAGCTTGTTTTGGCACTGGCCATAATGCACCTTTTGTGGATTAATAAAGAAATTTAGTTTTGTAGACTTGTCAGTCTGACCCCTTGCACCACTCCTGAACTTATTTTAAAAGTACAGTTGGACACGTTTGACCAAGGTATATTGCACTCAAGCCCCCCTCACCTGAAAGGCGAAAGAGTGTCAGGACAAAACCATTCTCATGTCACAAGGATGCAATCTTATACTTCCCCCAATGCACACAAGTTTAGATTTAAACTGTTATGAGAATGTCCTTTGAGCAGCTTTGCATCCCAGCCTTCACATGGTACCTCTGAAAGCAATGCTTTCCAAGAGGATCTTTCTTCCATTGGCAGATGGCGGTAAATTTGGGTGTCTTTGTATCATCTGCGTGTAACATACTGATCAAATGTGTATGTCCTACCAGAGGCTGTTCCACAGAGGAATAATACCTGCTCTTGCTGCCAGCCTGTCATTCAATTGGCAAAGGTTTCTCCTGGGGAGCAAAAGATACCCAGTTCAATCCCTGCTGATGCCCCCCTGTTTCTATATAATCTATTATATTGAGATGAGAGTTTACATTCACAAATGGCTGTGTCCATGTTGCCTGATACTCAAGTTTACCTGTCGAGGTTTGAATGTAATCACCTCCACTCTGATTACCATAAACACTTTGATAACCTGCCCTTTACCAGCTGTCAGAGAAGCCTTATCACTCTTTGCTAGGGAATTTGTTCCTGTGACTCTGGAATACCTGTCTAATGCATAGGAGATAATTTCTATGGAGAAGGTCATTCTGTTTGTACAGGAAAGGCCTTGAGACTATAAAATTACTGTGTAGGCACCATTGTTTGCAGCAAATTAGCCTTTGGATGTCTAAACTACTGATTCTATCTTCATCTGATCATGCTGAGCATCTGAAGGGGCAGGGTATTGGGGTGGGTGAGGGAGCTATTTCCTTCCTTCCTGGGGTTCTTTAGTATGAAGATCCACTACTTTTGTGGCCGTACTTCACAAAGGAAGAGGAACAGTTTTCCCCATGTTAAAACGTGAATTGCTTTAGTGTGAGGGGAGAAAGATGATATGTGAGTCCTGCTTTTAATTCTCATCCAAAAAAAGACCAAGAGGGACTGTCCATTCACATCCCATCAAATGTGTCTCCTTACTGGTCAGAGCAAAGTAAAACTGTATTTCTGCCCTTTGCTCAGGTCCTGTGCACACTGCCCCCCACCATCCTCAGTGAATGCCAGTTTAGAGAGCTGGAGGATTGGACTGAAAAGGAAAGGAATTTATTGCATGGCTAATTAGGCTCATTGTCTCCTCCTGTGTGATACCATGGCAAAGTAAACCATTAAATGTGTGGTCACGCACTCAATATAATGGCAATGAATGGACGTCCCTATCACTGCATCAGGGCTCCAATCTAGAAACCAAGCTGGAGATACTGGACTGTGATGAAGATTCCCTGAATTTAAAAGTGGTATTTTCAGCAGTTTGTTTTATGTCAGAAGTGGCCTTTTACATTTTTTTTTTTTTTGGTGAAAAATTGTCTGTTTTCAAAAAGTTTTTCATGAAAATTTGATTCTTTAAAAAAGTTTACATCAGTTTATTTCCTTCCCTTCCCCTTTTCTTTTTGTATTTTCTTTTTTCCTCTTGCTTTTTTTAGTTGTTTTTTTTTTTTTTTTAATTATTGAGAAAAGACAAGAAGGAAAAAGGGAAAGGACAAAAGAAAAACTGCAACAACAAATTAAAAATTTTAAAAAATATCACAGCAAATTGAGGGAGGGGGAACCAAAAATCAGTTTACTTGAACTATTTAAAATAAAAGCAACTTCAAAAATTTCAAATTTTTTTTGTAGTTGCTTGTCCATGTTTCTATCTATTAAAACTCCACTAATCTACAGGAGACTATTAAAGGTATTCAAGGCACAGCCCATCTTGTAGCTAATCAATGAATGGCTGTTTGGTGATGTTTGCTGATGGTCTCAGTCCAGCTCTCGGTGGAAAGATGCCCAAATTGCAAAACCTAAAACTATCACTGGCCCTGATTTAGCACTGGCAGTCTCAGCAGATGAAGTGTGAAATCCTGGTTCCATTGAAGTTAAAGGCAAATCGCCCAGGATTTCATCTACAGGATTGAAGAGTGAATTCTCATCTCTGGGTGGTCCTCCAATTCAAAGGTGGGACAGCGTGGGTGAAGTTTGTATTGCAGATGACAGAGCAAAACACTTGAATTTCTGTCGCTGCCCAGCAGTTTTCATCTGCACTTAATTTATTCAGGGTTTTTCTTCTGTTTAAACCACATATTTCTTCCATGAGCACAAAGGGGAGCGTGATCTCCCCCAAAGTCCTTTATCGCTTGTGTTTCTCTTATTAAAGGATTTAAAGTGCAGAGGTTTCCTTTTTAAAGTTGGGGAATGTGCGCTTGTAAAATGTCCTCCCAGGCTATTGCAGCAGGACTTATTGCTAGACTTTATGAATTCCCACGGATGTTCGTTAGGAACTGATCCAAAGCCCGTATGCCTTTCCATTGACTCCAATAGGCTTTGGATCAGACCCTAAAGTAGGGACTGGATTTGTCCAGCTCTGGGAAGGAAAGGAATAGGTTTAACTCTCAGGAGCTTCTCTGTTGTCATGCAAGATGGAATCCTCCCCCTTGCTCTGCCTATCAAAAGAAGGGTGTAGTCTGGTTTCAACTTCTAAATGATGCCAGCACTATGGGTAACTACAAAACAAACCTGGTCTTTTGCAGTGGAACAATGGAGTGGCTAAAATAAAACATTGCCTGGGATCTGGTGAGTTGTGCCAGCATTTTCATCGTCTATTTCCAAATGGATACAATCTGTGATTGAGGAAACAAAAGAAATGAGTCAGTCCTCTCAGTGAAGGTTATTATAGGAACCTCTTGCCACCTCCAGTTTCTGTCTGAGTGGTTAATTTTCTTTTCAGTGTCCTTTCTGAAAAGGTGGATGTTAGGTTCTAGTTCTAAAACCTCTCACTGAGTCTATTAAATAAAACAATTTCTGACACAGGCTTTAATTGTCTCCCAAAATAATATAAGGCTGCTATAGACCATTATAGGATTAAAAGAGCAAGGACAAAAATTAGTATCTTCCATAATTTAAATGTAAGAGAGAGCCATTCTTTGAATCTGAGGCATCCAAATCTCTCATGTGAGTTCTGCATCCAAATGGAGATTGGCAGAGGGTCAGAAACTGAGGAAGGTCATGTTGCTTTGAGCGTACAGCTTGCGCTAGGACTGGATTTGTATGGCAGTCTGGAGGAAATGTGAAGGCATATTGGATTCAGTTCTCCAGTCCAGTTGGTTGAATTACCCACTAGCACTGGCTGAGACACTCAGGAGAATCATTTGACCTTCAAGGGCTGCAGGGAAATTTTGGTTTTGCAGATGCTTGGGACCTTACTGATGCATTACTTTGAAATTGCTGCCTTAGTGTGGATAACGGGCTCTACTTGTGGTCCTGTTTAAAATTTGCTGCAAGCAGAATTCCCCCTCTAGGAGGTGCTGAGAGGGCAGGAATCCACAAGGGATTTCTCAGTTCTTTGCGCTGCCCAGTAAGCCATCAAGCCTGCCACTTTCCTCCCAGATTGCACTGATGACCTTAAAAAACTCAACTGAACTGTTGACACATGTTGAGAGCAGCTTTGTCAGCAGAATTAGGCCAGCCACGTCAGCCACATCCTGAGTTCTTCCAGACTGTTATAGACTGTCCATATGCTGCAGTTACTGCTCCTGTTGTGGGGGAAGCTGGCTGAGCTTGGTGTAAATGTGCCTGTCGTATGTCGTTTGGCTCTTCTAATTGCCCTATTCCTTTTTTTAAAACTTGGTTTCCTGAACATTTGGAAAATGCTCCTCTGCAAGTTACCAAGAAGTGTGTGTGCATCCGTCCGTCTGTCCTTGGTCCAGAACTACTAAAGTCGGCATCAAGCACAAGCAAGGTGACTGGCTGCTTGGAGCTCATCACTCAGCCTAGTCTACCCTGGCATAACAAGACTAGCAGGGCGGCATGCATTTCATGACCCGATATCTCTTCCACACCAAAACAATCTCAACCTTGAGCACTGTGTGCAGTGAGGCTTACCTTTCAGAGCACACTGGACTCAGGTCCAACTTAAAGTTTGTGCAAAAATTGGGTGTGACATGCCATTATAATACCCATTATTCCCAGCTGCTACATTCGCTATGACTCTTGTTAACACGGTTGTTGTGGGCAATTGATAATCTTCACTGAGATTTCAAGAGGAAACTTGAGTGGCAGCTGGGACAATGAGGATCCTCATTCAGCATCCATTCACAGCCGCATCATAAAGCCTCCCATAAACATTTCTGACAGGAGCTTGCAGTGGATGCTATGTATATTGCCTGGATGCACTGGGAAACTGAAGCAACAAGTGCATGTGTCTGAGACAGCTTGTTATTGCTATAACATGAAGTCACTTAGTCGTAGAGTGAAGGGACGTAAACGGAAGCAATGGTCCCATGGGTTGCTCTGTGAAAGTGACGCCTTGCTTTTCCATGATTGGTCCCAATCAGTGACTCCCAGAGCAGTATGGCTCAGCTTCTCAGTAGAGTGAAATGTCACTAACTAGGAGAACAGCCTGATTAACATAAATGACGAGACACCTTCCTTTTTATCTGCATCTGATGTCATCACCGGCATTAGTGATACCCTGCCCTTCTATAGAGCCCTCCCATCAAGGATCTACATCTTTTAAGAATGTTGATGGATTGAGCCTCTCGGTGTCCCCTGTGATCAGTATTTTTGCTGTTTTATGGTTTTGGGGCTGCGAAGGAGCAGAAGAAAACTGAGGTACCGTCTTGGCAGTTGGAAGCCAGCTGCCACCATTGCTAATGGTGGTCAAGGCAGAACAGACACTTGTCAACATTTATAGGGTGGTGTGTTGTGTGCCATGTTCAGCCCTGAATTCAGTGGAGTTGTGCACACTACAGCAGAGTTAAAAGAGGCCCTATTTTTACAAAGAGCTGCAGGCACACTTACTAATTCCTCCAGCACCTGCCAGCTGCTTGAAATGTAGCCAAGAGAAACCCCATGATCCCGTTTATTCTACAGACGGGGAAATGGGGGGAGAGGGAGAGGCGCCTTGTGCAAGGCCCCATAAGGAGTATTGGGAGAGCTGGGATTGGAACTCCAGAGTTCCTGATTCCCTCTCATGTGCTCTGTCCAGCACAGCAGGACTTCGCAACAGGCAGCCTGTGACCAGAAAGTGGATTATGAAGTGGGATGGCAGGGGTGAGGAGAAATGAAAGTGCTGTGGGTTAGATCCTCTGTTGGTTTAGATCTGTGCAGCACTCCCCATTTGTATGAAGTGTGCCCATTTTTGCCTGTGGCTCTCTTAGCCTGTGGAAGCGCAGGCTCTGCGAACGGGGTGAGGGAGCACAGGAACAGGTCGCACCTTCCTCTTTCCATCACTTTGCTGCTGATGTTCTAATGCACCATGTCTCTCTGCACCTTCCCATGTCCAGCTACTCATGCTGTTCCTTCTCCTGGGCCTGAGAGCATAGAATCGTAGCCCTGGAAGGGAACCTTGCGAGGTCATCTCGTCCCGTCCCCTGCACTTACGGCAGAACCACGTATTCTCTAGACCATTCCTGACAGGTGTTCATCTAATCTGCTCTTAAAAACCTCCAATGGCAGAGATTCCACAACCCCTCTAGGCAATTTATTCCAGGGTTAACTATCCTGACAGTTAGAAAGCTTTTCCTAATGTCCAACCTAAACCGCCCTTGCTGCAATTTAAGTCCATTGCCTCTTGTCCTATCCTCAGAGGTTAAAGAGAACATTTTTTCTCCCCCCTCCTTGTAACAACCTTTTATGTACTTGAAAGCTGTTATGTCCCCCCTCAGTCTTCTCTTCTCCAGACTAAACAAACCCAATTTTTTAATCTTCCCTCATAGATCATGTTTTTAGACCTTTAATCATTTTTTTGCTTTTCTCTGGACTTTCTCCAATTTGTTCACATCTTTCCTGAAACGTGGTGTCCAGAACTGGACGCAACACTTCATCTGAGGCCTGGTCAGCATGGAGTAGAGCGGAACAATCACTTCTTGTGTCTTGCTTACAACACTCCTGCTAATACACCCCAGAATATTTGCTTTTTTTGCAACAGTTATATACTGTTGACACACATTTCGCTTGTGATCCACCGTGACCCCCAGATCCCTTTCTGCAGTACTCCTTCTTAGGGAGTCATTTCCCATTTTATACATGTGCCACTGATTGATTGTTCCTTCCTAAGTGTCCTGCTTTACATTTGTCCTTATTGCATTTTATCCTATTAACTTCAGACCATTTCTCCAGTTTATCCAGATCATTTTGAAGTTAAATCCTATCCTCCAAAGCACTTGCAACCCCTCCCAGCTTGGTGGTATCACCAAACTTTTTAAGTTACTCTTTATGCCATTATCTAAATCATTGATGAAGCTATTGAACAGAACTTGACCCAGAACTGGTCCTGCAGGGCCCCACTTGATATGCCCTTCTAACGTGACTGCGAACCACTCTTATAACTACTCTCTGGGAATGGTTATCCAATCAGTTATGCATCCACCTTATAGCAGCTTCATCTAGGTTGTATTTCCCTAGTTTGTTTATGAGAAGGTCATGTGAGATAGTATCAAAAGCCTTACGAAAGTCAAGATATGCCGCATTTGCCACTTCCCCCTACCCATAAGGCTTGTTACCCTGTCAAAAAGAGCTATCAGGTTGGCTTGCCATGATTTGTTTTTGACAAATCCATGCTGCCTGTAACTTATCACCTTATCTTCTAGGTGTTTGCAAATTGATTGCTTAATTGTTTGCTCCATTATCTTTCCAGATACTGAAGTTAAACTGATTGGTCTTTAATTTCTTGGGTTGTCCTTATTTCCCTTTTTATATATTGGCACTATATTGGCTCTTTTCCCAGCCTCTGGAATCTCTCATGTCTTCACATTCTCAGCTCCAGGCTCGAACCACCATACAAGGTTTTGGAGTCAGATCCTCGGGATCCTGTTGTGGTCCTTCCCCTAAATAAGTGCTGTCAGGGGAAGAGGGGAATAGAAGCAGATGAATCCATCTCCCACCATCAGCCCATTAATAATAATCCATCAGTGACCCACCATCCAGTACCAGCAACCCTTTCCAGTCCCTCACCTGCACCCATCAACACCTCCTAAGTATCTGGTATAACATCACTATACACAATGCACTGAGAGGAAGGCTTACTTTTTTAGCAGAGCTCTGTCACTTTTAGGTGGTAATGGACTAGTGACAAGTGTGACTTATACAGGTGTCAGGTTGTCTGGAGTGGCTCATGGCTGAGAGTGCCAACCTCAGGGCAAAAACCCAAACTGGCTGTGAATTCTATACCTAGATTTCACCAACCCAACATCAAGTGTGAACTCTTAAAACACTGTAACAGTCCTACAATGGAGTCAGACTGGAATACCCAAGGGGATGATTTTGCCACCCAAACAAGCTGGACTGTGTGATAGATGGTTATTTTACACCAAAAATCACAATATTCAAGTTACTCACAGTCCCCAAGGACCAGTCACTGACCCCAGGTCAATTGTATCCAGATCTCAAACCAAAGACAACACTTGTAGACAATCCTGTAATAAACTAATTAAAGATTTATTAACTAGGAAAAAGGAACGAGAGGTATTTACAAGATTAAAGCAGGTAAGCGTATATACATAAATGAGTTGCAGTAAGGTTTCAAAAGTTAATAGAAACTTATATAGTAAGCAAACTGCATATCTTTTAGGGCTAGCCCAGGCAAAACAGCTGAGGTCTCAGAGTTGAAAGGGAGGTCATCTAGTCCAAACCCCCTGCTCAAAGCAGGACTCCTTGCTACTGCTTAGAAATCCTTGCCTCTCAGAATTCAAGCAGCATAGGAATAATAAATTCTCTTTAATGGATATTTTTGTTCCCTTCTTCCAGCATTCATACTGTGATGAGATGAGGGCTTGGGTACATATCCTTTCCAGGGTTGCGGGGAAAGCAAGCAACAAAGTCTTTTGTCCACAGTGGCTTCTCTAACGTCTCTAGACCTTTTGTTGGGGAGGAGATAATGCTTCTTGTGGTGAACTAGTATTTCACACTTAGTAATGCTTCTCCCTGGACAAGGGGTGGGAGGGAATTACTCTTAGCAAACATTTTTATAGTTACAGAGCAAACATTTAAACATTACCTTATAAATAGCTGTATCTCATGTTATAAGTAGGATGAATACATGCAGTATCCTACAAGCTATTCATAAGGTCTAAACCCATTCTTCTCAATTCAACATCTGTTTTAACAATGCTAACACAGGTGAACCAGAATGGTTTCCAGCTATGCATTTGTCAGTGTTCAGTGAGGCCCAGGGTCTTGACATGGGTTGGCATCTGGTCTGCCAGCATCACAGCAGTTATGTTGGTTACTTGTGCAGCCTTAACTGCTGCTCGCCAAACCTTTCAAAAAGCCCATTTTATCATTATAAAGGATCTAACTGCCAAATTTGGGAGCTTAAATTGGGGTAGGTAATTCTATTTCCTATTGGCTGTGAGGTACAAAGCTGCCTACTTGCAGTTAGACTTGATGCCGCTGTAAGACATGCAGCATTTCACCTTGGCAAACAAGGGAGATAAAGTTGAGACTCAAGCTTTGTGGAAGCCTTTTTTCCATCATATCTGTAGCTAACAGCTGATTCTCTGAAACAGGTGGTGTTCATTTAAGTATTAATTCTGTATAACATGACATTAGGTTCCTAGAATGAGGACTTGTCACCTAAGTACAAAATTAATCACCCCATTTTTAAAATTGGACCCCTTCAGCTTGTCTTCAAAATGTGAGTGCATTTTTTACTGACGTTTCCCTTTACCATATGATACGTTTAGTTTCAGAGACAGCAGGATAAAGATTGACAAATTTTTAATGTAGAGCATTCCAAGAAAAAAAAATGGTGGTTTTTCTCCTCCAGTAAAGAACTGTGAACTTGGCTTTGTATGCTGAACTCCAGTTACAAATTCTAATCAATCTGGTGGAATTAGAATTTTCTGGAATATTCTGGAATATTCTGGAATTTTCTGGAATATTCCTTGATGAAAAGAAGCAGTTTGTGTGTATTGATAGGTACACACTGTCCTCTTTGCAGTCAGAAGGCTCATTCTGTGTCACAGGCCTGATAATTCTAAAAAGAGCAGGAGATTTCTCCATTTGCTCAAATGGCAGGGACATGAGCTTTTAGAGCAGGAATGTATCAGTTATGTCCTTGTAGTGGCCATGGTGGACAGCAGAGTTTAGCAAGAAGAAAAAAAACTTAGCTATGATAGATTAGTTAAAAATATAATGTTGTTTCTTACTTAGAAAGGAGTCTCTGAAAATGGATACATTAAGTTAATACTAAGCAAAAAATCTTCTCACCCCTCCCAAAAAAGAAGAAAAGCTGATTTTAAAGCCTGAACCAAGGGTTCTTAGAGTTCCTCAAGGCACTGATACTTGTTGACCATCTGTGCTATTTAAGTCTGTAACAACCTTTTTGTTACTCGGCTGTATTAAAAAGTGCTGCATGCTTTTGCCTATATAAGAGCTCAGTAATACAATTACTTGGTAATAAATTCATTTTCTACTTGTCTTTCAATAAATGAGCATATTAGTACATTTGAAGAATACAATCATGGTGAATGCAGGATTGACTAATCAATGCATAACAAATAATCGGAAAATACAGATGTCTGAGAAAGATGGCCGCAGTGCAGAATGGCTGTGCCAAGGAAGGAAAAGGAAAAGCAGGGGGAGCTGCGGGCAAAACATGACATTGAGCCCCTCCTGCCTCCCCTAAATATCCTAATTTCCTTAGATGTGTCAAGGTGCTTCTGGTTGGGTCATAGCTCCAAGTGTGCCTCATCTTGACAGAAACATTCTGTACTGTTGCCGTATTAGGTTGGCATTCTTGGGGTGGGAGGAGTTTGAATTATCTGTAATGATGGAAGAGAGTCATATTTTTTTCTATTATGTTACGCACATTTGCCTTATTCTGCTTCTCTACAACCTCTTGTTTCCATGTGTAAACTATACAGGCTAAATTCTAGTGATGGCCTAACTTTTCTGGAAACACCATGACATCCCCCACCTTTGTCTCTTTCCAGAGCTGAACCCTGGACTGAGGATATAAGATCTCATCCTGTAACTGAAGGCATTGCAGGGTGGCGGTGTGAGTGCTATGGTACACCTAGCGCCTTTGGGGGTATGTCTATACAATGGTTGGGAGCGTGCTGCTATGACATTCTGGGGCGCAGTCCAAACTAGTGAGGGATTGTCACCACCTGCCCTGAAATCATGGGTGCCTTAAATGCTTTGCTGCTGTAGCTCCCACCTGGGCTCCTCACAGACAGCCAAACCCCATACAGGCTCCCCTCTCCCCCCCGAGTGTCAGTCTATCGCTGCTGCAGCTAGCAACCCTCCGGACAACACTCTGGCTTCCACTTGCAAGGTGACCCCAACACGCTCCCAGTCCCCAGACTTTTGCCAAAAACATGTGTTCTACACTGTTCAGCTCTCTCCTAGACAGTTCAGGTATTCGAGGTCGGGTGTCTCTGAAAGGTGTTAATGTACATCAGTTCACTACCTTAATTTCCGTAACCAAACATTTCAGTTTAAACACAACACTGGATTAGTTTTGATTAAAGAAAAAAGCAAGTCTATTTAAGGGCAAAGAGAGGTTTTAAGTGAGTTCAAGTACAAGGTATTAAAGTCAGAAATTATTACAAGAGAAATAAAGATAAAATGCTTTCTAGTAACTAAAACTTAACAAACTAGACTTGGTTCAAGGTGAAATCCTTACCACATGTTCCAAACAACAGGGCTGACCAAATTCTCAGATCAGAACTCCTCCCAAAGTCCAAAGGCTGGTTCCTTTGTCGTCTTAGGTGAAAGTGAGAAAGAGGGAGAGTATACCTGGGGTGTTTTGCCCCTCCCATTTATGGTCCAGTCACCCCTTGAAATGCATTTTCCTGCAGGTTACCACTACATAAAGTTCCATCCAGCTGTGAGGATGGACATATGGGGTCTCATGGTGAAAGAGGTTCCATGTTTGTTGTTTAAGATGCAAATCAATCTGTTCCAGATTTGGCTTCCCTGCCAAAAAATAACCACCTAACCAGCAATTGCCAGTCAATTTTGATGACACCTGGCTTGAGGTATTATATTGCTGTTTGTCTTCAAGAAACTGATTTACCCTCTCTCCAGATGTGTCTGGTAAACACACTCCAGTCATAACTTCAGCTTATGTTCATAACTTTACATATAATGTTGCTACACATATTTCATGATGCTAGTTATTAGTTTTCAAATGATATGTCACAAGGCATATTTTGTACAAAGATCATTATAATGGTGTGTAGGGTGTGAATACAGGGCTGCATTTGGTCACAGCTTCCCCGTGCAGACAAAAGGACACCAGCTAGCTCTGCTTGAGATAGCATGCTGAAAATAGCAGAGAGAGTCATTTCCCCAGGGGCACATATTGCGCCAGTGGTAGATCTGAGAATGGTATCCAGGAATCCTTTCTTCCTGTCCTCTACTTTAAAGACTTGACAGAATTGCCACTGTTGGAAGCTTTCTGCAGGATCCTTCTACAGCACTGGGCCCAGGTCACTTGCATGTTTGAACTAGTGTCAATGGTGAATTCTCTGTAACTTCAAGTCTTTAAACCAGGATTTGAGGACTTCAGTAGCTCAGCCAGAGGGTAGGGATCTGTTTCAGCAGTCGGTGGGTGAGGTTCTATGGCCTGCAATGTGTAGGAGGTCAAACTAGATGGTCATGTAATGCCATCTAACCTTGGAGTCTGAGTTCTGCTCTCCCAGGAAGTATGAAAGCAAGGACATAGAAAGATTTAGTGAATCATCATTCAGTGTTTCTTCATGCATCTTTTCATCTCTCCTCTTTGTAAATCTTAAACCCACCAGCCTGGATGATGGTGATGGGGCATATTCTCATGTTGGGACTAGGAAATCTTTTTTTTAAATGTATTCCTTTAGCACCTCTCCTATTTATACTGGGCCAGAATCTGATCTCAGTAACTCTAGGCTAAACTGCAAAGTTGACTTGATGGGAGTAATGTGCATTCATGGGCATTGGTATAGGATGTGTTTACACCGTATGACTGAAATCAGAATCTGAGCCTTAGAAATGACTATCACTTCTTAAAAATAATGGAAGTGTGTCCCCATTTTTGGTTCTCCCCAGCTGAGGAGATGAGGCAGTGGGTGACCTTTCTGTCTTTGTTCCAAAACAAACTAACATCCAGGCTGGGAATGGCTCTCTCTTGTTGTTCTTGAGCAGTGCAGTGATCCAGTTTTATGAAATGATTGTATGAATCATTGTATGAAATGATTCCTGCTGGCAGAGATCAGTGTGAGTGATGGTGGGGTGATTAATGTGTCTGTGTGATTAACCCAAAAGGGGTGGGTAGGTATGTGTGTGTGTACGCACTTACACTGTATGATAAGCATTGAGGTTCTCTCTCCCCCATTTCCCTCTCCATTAGACACATGTTCATGTATTCACGCCAGTTCCAGATTACCTTTTTAGAGGATTCTCAGTTTCATATGATTAAAAAGGTTATTCACTTTGGGGGGCGGAGGGGGACGATAAGATTAGGATTGAGGAGAATGCAGAGGAAAGAGGACACAAACTCCTTGTGCCTTTTATAGGGTTCAAATTAAAGTGCGTGTGCATGTGTGTGCGCGTTTAGGTAAATTCATAGCAGGAGGAGACAGAGTAGATGCTAGTCAGGACTACATTTGTGTTTTGGAAATGTAGGCAGGATGGGCTAGAGAAGGTGTTAAGTGGTTAAAGGATGGAACTGGTGGGGTAAATATTTTTTGTAAAACATTAAAAGAAGTTAATCCTGGTTGGCAGTTGGGGAGGGGGAGAGGAAGGTGGAATACATTTTCTTCTCCTCTCTTTCTGGCGGCCAGTGTTCTTTATTGTCTCTCTCAGGTAGATCACTCATTGCTATAAATTTTCTTATCTCCAGTGCTTTTCCAATTATGGATAACAACAGAAAAGCAGTCATTGATTTCTAAAAGGTCATCAAGATATAAGGCCCGATTGGGAAAGGAATAACTTACGGAGTTGGCTTGTGTAAATCTGGGGAAGTTTTATGCACAAGTCAAGCACCAAATGTAAGTGAGATTCATAAAAAACAGAGATTTACATTGGTTTCAGTTAGTTGAAATCAAGATGGCTATGAAAAAATGTCTCCCCATTCTCTATGCCTGTATGTGCATGCAGAGAAAAGATTCCAAGTGTTTTTTCAAGTGAATTTAGTGCTGAAGAAGGTACTGCACTGACAGCCTGGGAGGATGGAGACCTCTGTTTTTTTTACTTATAGTGTCAGAAATGGTAATACAAGTCGTTGCCTCACACCCTGCTCTGCCAAAGACCTGGGGATGATCTCTTTGGATGAAAGGGCAGTTCAGTCTCCTCTGCCTCTCTTCTAAGACTGCCTGCCATGTCCCACTTGAGAGGAAGGTGATATAGATGCTTGTCTGCTAGGATCAGGATTATTTCCTTCAGTTCATTTCACACACAGCAGGTCACCGTCAGCGCGGCTGAATTTGTTGGTGTGGCTGCGTTGCTCTGCTCACAACTGCTGATCGTGTCAAATTCACACTAACCTACAAGCAAATGGCTCCCCAGCTCGTTACCAGGTATAATCCACTTCCCCATCTCTGTGCTCCGTTCACTTAGAACACACAATGTGGAAGCTGGGTCAGAATTTCTTTTCCAAATGTGTAAAGCAAGGGTGCTCGTTTCTAGCTCCCAGTGCTATACTGCATGGAGTGGGGGCCCCTAAGCAGTGACACTTGCCTCTCTAAAGAGGGACACAGTAAAGGACATTTCTCCCATAGTGTCCCTGGCTGTTCCTCAAAATGTCCATTAATTGTCATCTAAGTTCCCTCCCTCCCAGTTTCTCCCCCTGCACTGCTCCAGATCCCTCCCTTCTCTCGATTGCTCCTAATGCCTTCCCTTACTTCTCATGTCTCTATTGCCCCCATGCTCCCTTCATCTTTCCACTCCCCACCCTCTTCAGTACTGCAGCCAACCACCTTATCAGTCCTCACTCACCTGCCCTTTCCCCAGACCAGCAGCCACTCTTGGAGAGCTCCATGCTCCAGGTGTTTTGCCAGCACCAACTGAAGGTAAATGAGGGGAAAGCTTTCACACAGCATTATCAGGTGACACAGCTCTTGACATGCAGATAAAATGACTTTCCTGACCTAAGGAGCATCCTGGCCGAATAAGAGAGGCAAAGATACAGTAAGACATAAGGCAACCTTCAGGGGAGAAGAGGGTATGTGTTTGCATATGCACATGAGTGTTAAGGTCAGCCTGAAAAAGAACCCTTGAGGCGGTATGATCCCACAGCGACTGAATGGAGCCCTGCCAGGGTGGATGCCCAGAGGACAATGGGGGGAGGCAGAAGGGGTCTGGCAGCTGTGGCAGAGGAAGGAAGTGGGTCCTCCCCCTCCTCAGCCAAACACTATCCCTTCTTACTGTCTGTGAGACTTGCCTTGCAAGGCAACAGCAGATCCTAGAGTCAGTGGATACTGACCCCTGGTTGCGCCACTGGGCCCAGGAAATAAACTTAGTTTCTTCCCAATACTCCTATGTGTCAGACCCTTCCTGCAGGCAGAGGAGGATGGGTGCAGCAGAGCGGGCTGTGGTAGCTCTCATGTCTCAGCAGGGGTTTATAAACTCCAGTGCCCAAACCTAATATTTGTAATGCAGAAAGTGACCGCAGTCTAGGCCCAGGAGGCAGAGACGTTCCTTCTTTCCAGAGAACTGTGGACACTGTTTGAAAGTAAACTATATATTTAGGCACTATTTCAAATGCATTTTACACAGTAAGTTGTGGAAAATTCTTGCTTGGTCCTCCCAGCTCCATAAATATCAATCTCTAGGTGCTTGGGTGCCAAAAGGCACCAAATGTGAATCTCCAGCTCAGATGAAGAACACAGTGGACCTGCCTGTAAGCCCACTTTGAAGCTCAATGATCCTGAATCAATACAGAGGTGCCTGGCAGCAGCAATAGGTAGCGGGAGCTGCCATGAGCTACTTAACCTACCGACTAATGCACAAAGTCATTTCTGCCACAGCTGTCTGAACAATGCATTTGCCAATTACGTTAATTCAATCAAATCCCTTGTCTCCAGCACAAAGGAAAGAGCAAACCCAAGTGAAAGAGAAAACAGAGTCTAAGCTCTCCTGTATGTCACACAAAAGAAGAAAACAGGAAATTTATAGAGAGCATGTGTGGGTAGCTGAAGTGTGGAGCCACAGAATTAAAGACTAGAAAGCTTGACTTAAAAGGACGTGTTTTTCTGCACTTGTGCAGGGACTGGACAACACTGGGATATGGTGATGACTGGGTGCAAGTGTTTCATCCCCAGTTAACTTGTTCAAATGCAGCACAAGGCAGGAGTGATCTAAAAATAGTTATCATAGGCTGTCCATCGGGTAAGAGAGTTCACTGGACTTGCTACTGAAAGGGAGCAAACTCACCAGTATATGCATAAAACTGCTTTCTCCAGCTATCTTCTCAACTCAGAAGAATTGCGGTACCCATCTCAGCTTGAGTGCAATAAACCCTATGAATGCAAACTATTCCCATTACTCACACCCTTCTGAAGTGAGCCAACCTTTTAAGGGCCTGCTTCTTTGAATTCCTCTGCATCTGAGCATCCATTATTATTACTGAGTGAGCATCAAAAATGAACATGAAGCTGTGTCCTAGTAGAAGACATACTCCCCTAGTCCAAGGAGTGGCTGTAGTCAGACACACAATAGACCTGTTTACCTGATAACGATCCGTCTCCCTAAAGAGTGCTTATTTCTTTAGGAAGAGATCCCCAGCAGCTGTACGCTGGCGTTGCTTCCTTGCCTTCGAAGAGTCAGTGGAGCTGTACAGACTGACACTAGCCTAGGTGCTGGCCCACTGATGTCAGTGGAGCTATGCCATTTGACACCAGCTAAAGATCTCACCCTTTCTTTCCTTCGCCATCCCACTTACCCAGCTTTAGATGGACATTTTTTTATGACACAAGCAAATTAATAAGCGATGCACTGCTCTATTCCAGTCTCATGGTAGATTATGAGTCTCAGACAATCAGTGCTTGTATAGCAATTCAAAGTGCTAAGCATTATCATGACGTTAAATAAAACAAAACAAAACAAAAACCAGGGCTACGTTTCTTCTTACCCAGTCCTACAACTCAAGTGGAGCTGCTGTTAGGTGTCCCTTGTCCTGCAAAGGTCACTTCATCAATGGGCAGCCCAGTTGCCTGTTAGCAGATAAAATTATTAAATTGTTTTTTGAAAGGTATACTGCAATTTGGAGTATTCCCCATCTATCCTGCCATTTTAAACATGTCTTTAGCCATGCTGAGGTCATGGCCAAATACAGAAGACCTAGCTCTTGTAAATTAGCCTCTTTCCTGCCCTCGCCCTGCGAACTCTTAAGAACTCAGAAAAGTGGATCAAAGTGGTTGTGCGTCTCATGACATGGGTGCTGATGTGGAGTCTTGTTTGAATAATATTTCTTCATTGCTGACATGAGACAAGGAGGAGAGACAAATTTCTAGTGTCAGTGCTTTTTTTCCCCTCCTGCAGGACAAAGAATGGCAACTGTCAGTGAATTTGCTGGTTTCCAGACTGACATGGAGTGCATGCAGTCACTGGTAATCGGTGCATACAAGAATTTATCACCTCTGCAGATTATAAAGTGGGAGCAGGTGTCTGACCTGCAATGACAAAAATGTGGAGTGGCAGTGGGGGAGGACGCTGGAGAGGATAAGATAGATAAGATGTCATTTTTCAGCACAATTTTTCTCTCCTTAATGTTCTCCTAGATTATGGGAAATGATCATGGGACATGGGATGCTGATGTTTTATGGTGTCAATGGGGTTTAAGGTTTCAGGTGCAAAAAAATGTGAAGTTTAGATTCTATATAATATGGGACATTGATAGGGCACACAAGGTTTTTTTATTATTATTATTTATTTACTCGAGGCAAGAAGAATAAATGGAATTCTGTATCCAAACACTCGCATCTAAAAGAAATTAAAAGGAATGCAACCCTCTTGAACTTGGCCTCCACTCAGGGCAGAAATCAGCACAAGAATGACCCTCACTAGATTAAAAAGCTACTCATGCCTCAAAGGAAATGCTGAGAATTACTCAGTGCATGAACCTTTCCCCTCCCATATGGTATGTTTTCTGGGTTTCCTTTTCTTTGTTACTAGGGATATTGCCATGAAAAAAAGAATCATTGCTCCCATCAAGTTCTTTTGCTCCCTCCTGTAAGCACACATCTCCACTTGACAAACCACTCTACTTGCTGCAGATGTGATTATGTTGTCACTGAGCAAATTCCAACCTCTAAGCATGTGTCAATCCATAGACTTCAGTGGAGTTGCACCTGGTCACACTAGATCTGAAATCACCCCATACTGAGAACTAGAGTGATACTTCGCCCTGTTTTGGTTCCTTCCATTTGAGGATGACAAAGCATTTTACAGACGTTCGTTAAGCATCACAGCACCCATGGGAGGTAGGGCAGTATCACGCTCATTTTACTAGAGATGTACTCGAGCTACAAAATTCAGATGCAGCTCCTGCATACCCTCAGGTCAGAGCTATTTGGATCCAAACTTTTGATGTAGGTTCACTGTTGCATTTCACGAGTGGGAAATGTGAAGCACAGTCAGGTAATGTGACCTTGCAGAAGGTGACACAGTAAGTCTATGTTGAGGCAGAAATAGAATCCAGGGCTCCTGTCTCCCAGTCCTGTACTATACAATCCTTCATCTCTTAAGCTGGGGAGTTGGTAAAAGACGTGGATGAATGGTTAAAGATTCTTTTCTCTTGCAAATGTACTTAATGCTGAAAAGGAATTACAGAAGCAGAATCTGCCCCATGACCTGGTAACTAAGCATTCAGCACCAACATTTTATGAAGCCACAACATGCTGATGACACCAAGTTCTATTGCCACATATGACAACACTACTGTCATGGAGCTGGCCCAATGCTCGGTCAAGATCAACTCAAGAATGAGGAATACCTGGTTGAAGCTGAACCCAAACAAGACAGAGATTATGCTAGTTGGCAGAAGGAAACATTTTGAGACATTTGTAGCCACTTTCTTGTTGCCACTGGTTGAAGATGCACAATCACAGCTGGTCAACTGAATCCACAGTTTAGGGGGCACCTGGATTCCTTGGGGATGTTGAGTTCTCAATAGCAGCATCTGCACGTAATGCACTCTGTCATCTACAATTGGCCTGGAGGACACATCCCAGCCTACAGAATGATGATTTGGACTCCGTCTTACATGTTTCTGTCCCTTCCAGTCTGGACTACAGTGACTGTATCTACCTGGGCATGAAGCCAGCTTTCAGGAAACACTCCACTAGTACAGAAGGCAGTAGTCCAGCTCCTCCACAATGCAGATTATGGTGATCACATCAGACCTGTTCTCTGCTCTCTACCTTAGCTTCCCATAGGACATTGAGCCAAATTAAGATCGTGTCCCTCATCTTTGAGGCATTCAATGTTTTTGGACTCGTAACATATGAAAGATCACAAAGTTCCATGATGGAGTTGAACTGGAGTCAACAGCTCCCCTGCTTAGGGACAAAGGAGCTTTCTGCCATAAGGATAAAGCTTGTCTTTCTCAGGAGATCGTCCCAGGCTGTGGAAAGGGCTCCTGCAGGATCTATGACATGCCACAAATCTCATTCCCTTCCATTACAAGTGCAAGGTGCACTTTTTCGACCTTGGACCTGCTAATAGAACCACATTGCGCAGTGTTTATGTAATATATCAAATACAGGTAAAATAAAAGTAAAAAAAAAAATCTCCAAACGGTTTCCTTTGTGGGGGACAAGGAGAGAAACACAGGTGACAAGTGCTAGTCATGTCTCTTAATGCACTTCTGCAAGGTCTTCAGATAAGTATGGGGTGAGTGCTGTGTGAGAGCCTGAATAGAATAGACTCTCACTCTGTAGCTGGCTCTGTGCAGGGGGCCCATAACTTCATGTCCTCCACGCTTTCCCAGTATGCTCACCCACACACTCCTCTTGCACACACCTATGGGGTTGAGTCCCTGTCTAGCCTGCGTGCACATGTGCACGCACACACACCCACCCACAGCAGAACCACTGTGGCTTTGCTGAATTTTGAGTCTTGTACACCCCTTATAAAGAGGGACAGAATTTGGCTCTTCATTATGGATTTGGGGAAAGCTCTCATTGTATTTAATGACAATTCTCCCCTATGAGAACTGAGCATGTGGGGTCCTAAAATATGTCAGTTACGCAGCACGTATCTGGTTAGTCTCTTAATTTCCTTTGTTGAAAGAGGGGCAGCCTTGATACACTGTCCACCTTTCAGTAATTTCCAGGACACACCCCACTGTCTGGGAGCTTCACACCCGATTGCATGGTGGTCTTGTCAGTCTGTGCAAGCTAGGAAGTGAACAGCAATACTGGGCAGCTGTTTGGGACAGGAAGTGAAGAATAACATGACATCCAATGGAACTGCAGAGGGCATTTAGGTTAGCAGAATGTAATCACCCAGACCAGGATGGAGAGGAATCATAGAATATTAGAGTTGGAAGGGACCTCAGGAGATCATCTAGTCCAACCCCCTGCTCAAACTAACCTCAGCTAAATAATCCCAGCGAGGGTTTTGTCAAGCCACATCTTAAAAACCTCTAAGGATGGAGATTCCACCACCTCCCTAGGTAACCCATTCCAGTGCTTCACCACTCCCCTAGTGAAAACTTTTTCCTAATGTCCAACCTAGACCTCCCCCACTGCAACTTGAGACCATTGCTCCTTGTTTTGTCATCTGCCTAGCTCCATCCTCCCTGGAACTCCCTTTCAGGTAGTTAAAGGCTGCTATCAAATCCTTCCTCATTCTTCTCTTTTGCAGACTAAAGAAGCATAGCTCCCTCAGCCTCTCCTCATAAGTCTTGTGCATCGAGTCCAACACCCTTTATGTGGGGAAAGTGCCCCAACATCTTTAACGATCAGGAGTTCAGAGTTCGGTGTAACATCAAATGGAATTGTTGTTTGAATGAGGCTGCAAGGTGAAGCCTGTGCTAAGTAACGGAGGGGAAGACCATGAGCTCAGACCTTTAAATTCTCTAGAATGTATTGGCAAATTAAACCCCCAAAAGGGATTAAACACATTTTTAATATACATTCTAACTACAATATTGCATGTCTGGGTCATTGGTCTTTGTGAACTGAAGTGTTCCGAGGATTGAAATGAGGAAAGGACAGCTGGTCCAAACTGAACTTTTGTCCATATGCTTCTCCAAACTGAACTTGATCTTTTGTTTAGGGTTGGCTATCTCTGCCCCTGTTCTTTCTTTTTTTAGATGGAGGGGAAAAATAGTGGGCCTCAGTTCTCCATTCACTGCAAATTTCCTGGTACTGTGGCTTCTCAGACCAAGCGTGCATTTAGTCTGGTATCCTGGCCCTAACAACAGTACCAGATGATGTCAAGGAAGATGCATGGACCTCCATAATAGAATAACTTTCATAGCCTTGTGCCTCATAAGCCTCTTAGCATTGCTGACAGGAAACCCCTGGGCACAGGAGATGTCCCATAAAGCTATAGGTTGTATAAACTGCTTGGCAGCTAGCCCACCAGGTGCAGGAATGGAGGGAGGAGGACAGAGGAGGGGGGTGTTGCATGCATTTGCATGAGGCCTTTAATCTTCTGAAACCAGCTCTGGTGCCATTAGTAATGCACAGCACATTTTATCTAGGTTCAAGGACCAGCAAAGCCAGGAAGCATCGCCAAGTTGACCATGAACAATGTACCAGGGCTTAGCAAAGAGTCCAGCACATCTCCATATTAAAATATAGTTAGAGGGGAAAGAGACGAGACTGAGCCTGGGTGAGAGGGCTGAATTCCCGTCTGGTGCAAGCAAGCACAACTCCAGACACTTCAGCACCACTAGCCAGCAGAGAATTTGTCCTAAATACTATAAACACTGGCACAATGGAGTAGGGTGACCACCCCAGATGCAGAACAATATCCATACTGAGGTCAGCCTATCACCAGCTGCAACTGGTGAAGTGGCATGGTTTAGAACCCCACCTCCTCTGGACATGCTGATGATCCTGGGAACATTTTCCTTTAATGGGAACTGCTTTCAGCAATTTTTGAATATATACCTATATATAATCAAACTCTGAAGATAGCACTGATGGGAGTGTGGGATTTTTTTTTTATCTAGCTCTACAACAGCCCTCCTGCTAGTAATCTGAACAGGAATAATAATTTGAGAGGAAAACTAATTAAATTAAAAAGATGACTAAACTGGAGGAATAAACCTTTTGAAGTGGAAGAAGAGGAGCTGGGGAAGTGTACAAAGGTGGGGGTGGGGAGGAAGGCACATATCTCTTTGAATCATCAGTGTCTCAGGGCAAGGTTGCTTCAGCCAGTGTGAGTATCCCTATGAATTATCTCTTGCTTTTATTGTCTATTGCTACCAGAAAAAGACTGGGTAGAGCCAACTTTTTTTTTTTTTAATTTGGACAGACTTAAAGAAGTGGCATCAAATTTGAAGGGCACCCAATCAATCTGTTGTCCTAGCTGCATGAAATTGTATTTCCCTGCCACTTCATATCTTATTTGCAGCAGCTGGGCTGTAAGTCATTGGTGATAACATTCTTTATTATGCAGCCGTGTTTATGAACTGTGCCTGGAAAGAGATGATAGAAATATGCAGCAATATGTAAAGGGGGGGGAAGGGAGGGGGAATAAATGCTGGTTGCTAGGGCAACCATGGGGCTATTTTGGGCATCAAATTTTACAGATGATGAAAAGCATTTTCATGTGATGGCTGGTCTCTCCAGGAAGGGAAGGGGAGAGAGGGCACACACACTGGGAAGATAATATTTAAGATAGGCATTTAATTTTTTCAGTAGTTTCAGCCTTTTAAAAAAGTATTAAAACCAAAGAAGTTGCTACAACCTATTTAGGGGGGAAACCGGGTGTTTTAAAGAATAATAGGAAAAGACAGCCTTGGAATTTAGGAATCTTCATTTCTATTTCTTACCAGAACCAAGTCGGACTGTTTAAACCTAGCAAGCGTTATCAGCCCTAGGCTCTGACATTGCTTCTGTTCATCCCCAGTCCAGTTCACAACAGACACATGAAAACTTTTCTTCCTGAAAAGATCCTGTCTGCCCTCTAAACAATGATGAACCTGTGTGTCTGGGCTGAGCCCCTACCGCCTGCATCAAGGGCTATAGAAGTGAATTCCCAAAGACACAACTGGCCCTGGAGGCAGCCTAGTTTGTCAAAGAAAGAGAAGCAGCTATTTTGTCTCCCTCTGTAGCTATATAAATATCACTGCTCTCTGTTAAAATTCCAAAGCATCTAAATAACAGGAATTGTTTTAGTCACTGCTCATTGTCCAGTCTCAATGTTTCTGAAATACCAGTGTTGATCAAGATTATGGCTCAACTCGCTATCATTTAAATGCAACAGAACTTTGTGCAGGATTTAAATGACACCTCTCGCACACTAGCAGAAGTCTCACCTCAAACCGAAAAGGTGCCAAGGGCTACATCCTCATCTGGTATAAATCAGCAGAGCCTCACTGAATGAAGTCACTCTGATTTGCACCAGGTGAGGCTCTGATTCTCCCCTCCCTTTTACCTTAAGGAGTCATTTACAGCTGTTTAAAGTGGGTGTGAAATGCTACTAGATCAGAATTCTGTGCTCACACCTGTGATGGCATTTTTTTCACAGGTGAAAAGTTGGGGGTTTGGTTTTTGGTCTCCACATTACTGTTATTCAGCTTCTCTGCTTCAAAACATGCAGTTTTAGGAAGGTGAGAGAGACCTAGGCTCTCAGTCCCCAGAACATGTACAACAAGAGCAGCAGGATGCGGTTCCTCAGGATCTGTTTGCATTTAGCAGCCTCAGTGAAGAATTCCTTTGTGATTCTTGTATCCACGGTTTGTCTGTTGCCTACCTGAGATGCCAGCCCTATCTCAGTTGCCCTAGAGAGTGCTTTTCTCCAGCTTGATATTGTATAAAAAAGCAGAATCCAAATAAAAAATAGCTTGTGGCTATTGTCTGCAGGTGGCACCTCATCCTTCCCATTTTTAAATTCTCAGAATTCTGACCGTGTTGGCAAATTTGGCCAGCAAAAGGCATTTGAATAATTTTTCAGCAAGTAACCTCTTCCAAGTACTGTGTCACATGTTGGTGTTGTTGCTTCCTAATTGTGTTTTTAATTAAACAGTTATCAGTGGTGGTGAGATTCTCCTGCAATAATTAAATCACAGTAGTTTAGAGAATAATTATAAAAGTGAATTGTTGAGATCAACAGGCTCCAATTGAGGAATTAGGACCTGTTTCATTAAATTAATCCAAGTAATGTGTATTCACAAGAACTAGAATGATATGGAGGTAGATATATTCCCAATCTCACCTTCTTGCTCTTTCACCAGAAACAAATGTTGCTGTCTTTTTTGTATTCATGTGCTGTGAACTCTCAGCTTTTCCCTGGTAATGCATAGGTGTCAAAACCAAAAGGGAACATTATAATCCTCTTACTCTGACCTCCTGTATAACACAGGCTATGGAGCTTCACCCAGTAATTCTTGCATTCTGCCTCTGTTCACCCCACATCAAACTGGCCTTTTGCATTAAACAATTCTCTCCCATCTAGGTTGCCTCACTTTTAGTGAAAATGAGCCTGAAGTGGAACTGACTTTGACCCCTTCAATTTGGGAGTCTAAATCTGAATCCAAACTCCTTGGGTCCCTCCCCGCCCCAATATTTAGATTGTCTTCTTCATATTTTTAAAGCCCTCCCTATTATATTTTCCTTTCACAAAAAGTGAACTGTTAGTTTCAGTCAGAATGACCTTTATTTGTTAAGAGAACAAAAGTAAATCTTTCATAAGAAGCGCACAGTGCATGGATGTCTCTTCTATTATAGTCTGTACTTAACTGAGCACACAATGGGTGTCTGTCTCTGCAGACAGCAGTGTCCTTAAAGGGTGAAAGAGGCAAAGTGGGAAATATTATTTCCACAGTGTGGGTTTATTTCCCCTCAACTTTGCTAGATGATTTTGAAAACCCGTTTTAGTTCTTCTTTAGTGCTTCCTTCTCCAGACCTGAGGAAGAGCTCTCAGTAGCTCAAATGCACACCTCTTCCACCAACAGACGTTGCTCCAATGAAAGCTGTTATCTGACCCACCTTGTCTCTCTAAAAATCTGGCTCTTAGTCTCCAAAAAGCCAGAGAGCTGTGAAATGCAGCTGTTCAGAGACCTTTTCCTTCTGTAAAGATCTCATAACTGATAAAGGTCAATGAGAGGAGGAGACTGGAAGCCCAGACTTCTGAATTCTGCATCCTGATTTTGCTGATGACTTCTAGGTGAATTTGGAAAAATTGTCTCTCTGTGCCTCAATCCATCTATCTTTAAAATGGTATAATAATATCGACCTTACAGGAGTTGTGTAAAATGGCAATCTTTAAAGTAATTAATAGATGCTATAGAATTGCTAAATATTCTTTGTTGTCATTAGAGCTGGTCAGATTTTTCAAATATTGATAAAATTTCAAAATCTGAAACAAAATATGACAAAATTTGTCCCAGTTTTTGAGCAGCTACTGAGTTAAAATTTTTAAGATTTCAGAAAAGAGGGGAAAATGGGGGGGGAGGATGAAATTCTCCCCTCCCTTTTTAAAAATCCATTATATTTATTTGTTTATCTAGCTATCTATTTTTAAGGGGATAAAAGTCAGCCCTCTTTAATGTGAGCTAATAGCGGGGTTGCAGAACTGGAGCATTTTTTGTTGTATTCTTGAGCTCTGTTCCACTTAAACCACTAAATTCTAAAGGAAACAACCACCCCAAAAATATAACCATCTTAATATTCACTATTCAATCTTTTATTACTGGGAAAATGGATATAAACTTGAAAATAACGCAAATTCAATATATTCTTTCCAGGACATGGAAGCTGCTTGTGAATTTAAAACCAAAGACAATCAAGATCTTGGTGAGAGAGAGGTCAGTCTCACAGTTTTGTTTAATCAAAATCTAAATTGTGACATTGTAACATTTTTAAACTCCAGGAATAAGAGTTTGTTATAAGAATGAACTGAAAAATGACAAAATTCCATTGGTTCATAACAAAACATTAATGCCTCTATAATGCTGTTGTTTTCTTTGAAGGAGAAAGGACGTGGTTGGTTGTTCTTTTTTTAAAGCTGTTCAGTTGTGTTGTCTGCGGATAATTGCTAGAGTTGGGCAAACACTACCAAAAAAGTACCTGTGAGCATTGGTTTGAAATTTTTTTTACTGCACTTTCTACTCGTATTGATATACTTAAATCACATATTGGATATGGAGTGATATATTTCATCCAAACTATTACAAAAGTGGCAGAGGTGCCATATAGTGTTTCAGCAAAACAATATTTTTTTGCCAATATAAGAGTATAAGAGAAGAGTACAAGTAAGAAAGACAACACATCATTATATCAGGTTTTTAACCTCACAACTAAAAATTAGCAGAAACTAAACAATTCTGTTTCCCAGGGAGTCCTTGAACCATCCCAGAAAAAATTGTTTCTCTAAATCTATTTTTGTGTGAATGGCCTTCAGTTAAAGTAGCCTCTCATAACAAGATTATCACAGTTGAATTGAACATTTTTGAGGATAAAGTTTACTAATAACTTAATATGATGGAATTTGCACAATAATGGAACATTTTAATGTTGCTAAACTCTGTGATGATTAAAATTTATTCCAGAAAGTTAGGGATTTTAGTATGAGAAATTTTGTTAGATTTTGTTTGTGTACATTTTTCTACTTCATACTTACACACATCTTGAATGTTCTCAATGAAAGATCCTGGTACAATTACCACGTTGGGAGCTATGAATTTAAAATATGTATTATATATTAAAAAATATTGCTGCACATACTATGGCAACAATGTACCTGTACCTAGCTGAGAACAGAGGAACTACAGCACCTGAGTTTTGAAATAGCAGCAGCACTGGGCAAGATTTAATTTCAAAACCATCCTTGATGGATTCCATCTCTGACTTCATTCCAAATGTATAAATCCTATGGAGAGATGGGCCTGAACCAGACTCCTGAATCTGAATATCCTCAGCTTTTGAAATTTGAACAGAGTGACATAGGAATTTTGTGGCTGGCCCTTTATAAGTGTCTATAATGACCTGAATTGAAACCTGGACAACAAAACATTACAGGAGTTTGTGAAAGTTCATATCCAGCCCCTACTTGGTAGCTTGGTCCTATCTCTATACACTATGGAGCCATAGGATATGATAGATGTAGTTTTAAAGTCTACTAGCCGCACCTGGGTTGCTGAGGAGATAATCAATACAATGAGAACTGCTATTCAAATATCATAAAATAGATATTAAAAGTGAGAAAAATGGCTTCTCTGAAAGTATGTCTGGGATACTTTATAAGGCCTCATCTGTATAGCAGTATGATGCTTTAAATAAGAATGAACCAAAAATTAGAAATGAGTGTTTAAATGCGGGCTGATCCTGAAACTCTTGTAATCCATGAAATCACTGTGTGAATAAGAATCACTAGCGTGAGTAAGGATTTGAAGGAGCCAGCCGTGTTTTGTTCACTATAAATGTGACTTGCTGTAGACAGCAACCACTGTTGGGAAGGTGACCAGTCAAACATTTCTGCTAGGCAGCCCCTTGATTAATTTCCTCTTGCTATCAGATGTCAGGACAAGGCTCTCCAATAGCTGTCAGCTCTTCACGTTTCTCTCTAGTGTTGGTTTCATGACTGTTAACAAGGCCTCTGTCTATAGGCAGAAGGTCTCATTGTGGTGAGGCCTGTGTTTTTATCGGGACTATGGGGTACTGGTTGGTTGGTTGGCTGGCTTCATCGTCTCAATAAGTGTCCATTTTCACGCATAACTAGGGGGAGGGGGATTTTTAAAAATGTAATGATGGTCTTTTATTTAAGAGGAAATTTAGGAGACTAGAATTACAAAGTAAGAGCCAGATTCTGAAACTTTTACTAGTGATGAGTGGAACCTCACTCCACAAGTAGTTCCACTAACATCAGTGGGAAATACTGACTGAGTAAGGCACTATCCATGTGAAATAGGAAGCAGAGCTTTACAGGCCCTATCCACGCAACCAGCTATGTGGTATTCTGGGATATATAACCCTACCTCTAGTGGATATTACAGGGGAAAACTTTCAATTGCTTCCTACAGTTTCCACTTGGTAGCTAGATTTTAGAACCTGTTGGTGTACTGGTCCCTGGAGCTACTGGCCCTCTAGCTGACCTAACAGAGACCAACAGAAATCAGTAGAGACCAGATGAAGGACTCTAATGGAGTCTGCACAAACTAACTGTGGAAAGAATGCGGGTCCCGTAACTAGGTAGATAGTTGCTCAGGGCAAAATATAAAATCCACCAACTCTTCAGGTGAGAATCCATGAGATGTAAATAATCTCCCTGTCTTGAGCATCTCTACTATCGCATTATCCTTTTCCTTTTCTCCATCCCACTTGAGCTTGCAGGGGGTGGGAATTTTTCCTGGTGAAAGGGAGCAGATTCCTTAGTTGAAGATTGTGGAACCATGTTGAAGTAGCAACAACAGAGTCCATGGGAGATCAATAAGTTCTCCCTGTGCACGTAAATGCTGCCATGATTGTCCATTTAACTAAAACACTCATGTCACAGGGGTATTTTAGTATTATTTCTACCATGCTCAAAGTGTGTCAGACTTTACAGACAAAACAGAAAGTCATAACCTCTGCCCTGATGAGCAAATGGTCTAAACTGACATGTGTCAAGTGTAGGTAGGAGGGAGGAAAGGCAAAGGTAACATTACAGCATATGCTAAGTGTGCTAGTTGTTTAGTTCATCTGATGATCTTGATGGTACAGTTAGTTTAATAACTAATTCTTATTGGTGACTCCATTCTTGTGGGCACTGCGGAAGAAATCAGTCTCAAGGAGGGATCTGAATATAAAGAATATGATGGCTTGGAGGACTTGTAATGAGATGTTATTCTGTGCCTAAAGGCTGAGGAAGAAGCAGACCACTTAGACTTTGAGGCTGATGTCACTGGTGAAGTTGAAGCTGGGGCTGGGGTAATAGAAGAAGAAATTAAGATGGAGGTGCCAATTGGAGCCGAGTTATGGAAGGACTTGTAAGTGATGATCAGAAGTTGACTTGATGTGGTGAAGAAGGAGGAGAGATTCAGAGATGTGGTCATACTAACAGGCAAGGAAGATAATTATGCTAGTTGCATTTTGGGTAGGCTGGAGAGGGTGATATGGGTATTGGGGAGGCCAACAATGAGTACGTTGCAGTAAGTGAAATGGGAAATAATCAGGACTGTAACTGTTGAGATAGAGAGTAAGAGTCAAATCTTGGAAATGTTGTGAAGGAAGAAATGACAAGATGTGGACATGGCCCATTGGTTACAATGTTCTTCCCCAAAAGGCTGGGTTCAGATGTCAGACTTCATTATTTTCTCATGCACCTTCTTTTTATTCTAAAACACTTGATTCTTGGCTCACAGAAATGGCACTCCAAAGAGTGAGGCAAATTTCACTGAGAGATTCTAGCAGACTTTTAAAACAGGTCTTTTAATAAAAAGTATGCAGGGTTGCCTGCACTCTCTCATGTTTTCCCATGATACAATGAAGCTAAAACAGGTAGCGCTGACTGGGTGAACTTCAGGCACTGATGCTTTGGAAACACCCACTCGTGCTGAATGAGGCAATTCCACAGCTATAAGTTGTGATATGATGAATGGGACTGTGTTGACTTCAGGAGCAGAATAAAAGCAGAAGTAGATGAATCAAGGGGAAGAAACAAAAGCTATTTTAATTTCCTGATGATGGTAGTAGTGATAATACACAATCAAAGAGAAATACAGAAAATATGAGCCCCTCTATTATTTAGCAGTTGCTCTGTTTGTTTGGGTTCTGCAGAAGGATGCGGAGTTTTTTAAAGGACAGGTTGGTAATTTACCTGTTGTTTTATTTTATCAGTAACCCTACCTGTTCCTCTACTTTCAGGTCCTTGTGTACTTCCAGATCCTATTGGTAGTTCTTAGGGCAGAAAACTCAGCTTCTTCCTTTTGCCCAGGATCAAGTAATAGGCTATAACCCAGCTGAGTGAATTACCTGTCTCTCTTTAGAAGATGGAGATAATTTTCTCTCTGAAATTGTCAGAATGGACCTTTTCCTCTCAAATAAGCTAGCTATATCAAATCATCTTTGAGTTTCTTAAACATGTTATGTTTTTAACATCAAGTTAATCAAAGGAAAAGAGGTATTACAGAAAATAAAATAAATTAAACAGTTAGCCACATTAGCTTCCCCAGACCTCTCTTGAAGTTATCTATTAGCTACAAAAAGGGAAGGAGAGATTGTGTATTCTGATATCTTCACTGAGAGTTACACCAATGGAAAGTACCACTCTCTGACCATCCTCCCATCTACACTGAGTCTCTGCCTCTCATCACTTCCTTAGGGATTTACCTTCCTCCTATATCTGGTTTACTTTCATATAAACTGAATTCTCTCTTCAATTTCCCAGGGGAGGTAGCAAGGAATAACATTGGCAATACTTCTACAATACCAGTTGATCTGCCTTTAGGATCCATGCTGTCTCACTGAGAGCCTTTTCCCTTCAGACAATTCAAAATTTCTTTCTAAGTTTCCACCTCCCCTCTTCAGATGTGCTGCACAATACCTCTCTACTGGATACCCACTGAATGTATAATTTTTAACCACTCTGCCTGTCAGATCCACAAAAGCTGTTACTGGAGGTGTGTGCATAAAAGAGCTCCTCTCTAGGTATCTGAGAGCAGTTGGCAATGCTCTAGACCATATCCAACAGGGCTGATCAGGACTGGATGCTTTAGTCTCCTTGCCGTAATAGCTATGAACATTTTACTGTGCCCTCCCCCTCAATTCCCTTCTACATTAGCATTCAAGTTGTGCCCAGCCATGTAAAGAAACGAAGTCTGGAAGTTCTTCGTTTCAGACAAGACAGATTCTTATTATTTACATTTTATTTTTGATAATATAACTAGAGATAAGTCAGAGAAGAGAATGGACTTGATCCTTGGGTCTGGCTGAGCTCCACTTGGTGCAGTCCTGAGCATGCTGGGGGAAAGATGACTTTATATATAGTACACACACACTACAATCCTAGGGTTGGCTGAGGGTCACTCTGGCCTCAGAGCAAATCCTAGGCTGCTTTACTTTGCTTCAAACTTGTGCTGGCTAGTAATGGTCCCCAAGGGACTATTAAACCAGCTAGGGATCACTGGATCACAGCCATGTTCCTGCTGGCCCCTGATGCCAAGAGTTGTGGAGCAAGGGGAGGTACAGAGACAGGGAATCCTCAGTTAAGTGATTGCGCCAACTTTATAGGCTGTTTGAGCAGCCAGAACCTCACAAAAGGGCCTTAGCCAGGGGCAAGATCCTAGCCAAAATGGGCATATTGCACTACCATGCAGCTCGTTTGTATGCAATCACTCTTCACAATCAGAAACAAAATATTTAGTTAGGCTTTGGATTGACTCAAACAGACAAAATCAGTGGTGACCCAAAGTCATTACCCAATATCTGAAGACTATTAGGGGCCCTCTGTGAAATGAGTTGGAGGTCTTAGTCCTGTTCTGAGTGAACAGATATCCATGTGATCGAACCACCAACATAGCAAATATCTTTTGAGGTCCTGAGTTAAATTAGACCATGGAGTCTGAATTAATTTTATTTTAGATTAAGAAAAAACACCTATAAGAAAGAACAAAATTGAAGTCTCCAGGAGAGGAGTGTGTGTGTGTGTGTGTGTGTGTGTGTGTGTGTGTGTGTGTGTGTG